>CM035235.1:53806203-54406203 GCA_020226215.1 Sindora glabra | reverse complement strand
TCTGCCAGAAAGTTCTGGTATTCATCATCCATCGTCTTCCCAGCAGCACCCTTCACTGGGCAATCTATGCTTGGGTGACCACCATCACCACAATGCTTACAGACAACTTCACTCTTGAATGTAGAAGTGCGAGTAGGACATGCATATTGGCGATGACCAGGTTCACCACACAACCGGCAAAATTCCTCATCTCTAATTGTCCCATTCAAAGCCGCAAGTTCCCTAAGCTGTTGCCTCTTGTGCTCATTCAACACCTCATCCACAGGTTGCAAGAGCTTCTCCACCATACCTGCAGCCGCATCAAGTGACTCCTGTGTCTCCGCCTCCACAAGAACATGCAAATCTTCATTCTCTGAAGGATCAGGTTTCAAATCCCTCTTCTGTTGCAGTCTACCCTCCTTCACTGAGCCTTTACCCCGAATCACAATTTTAGCACCAGTTTCTCTCTCCATCCTCTTCTGGGTGTTCCCTCTTGGACCAATAATCAGCCCAATAAAATTATAACCTGGGTATTCTTTCATAGGTATATAGAGCTTCTTCTGAAGTTTCGGGGGTCTGTAGTCTGCCGGGGGCTTAAAAGCAGGATTTTTCTTGATAATCAGAGATATAATTTCTTGCCTCTCCTTTTGCAATCTCTCACGGGCACGATATTCTCTAGTATTAATCCTAATACCCATAGTATCGTAAATGGGCTCGGGTGAAGGTGATCTAGCACCTTCTGGACGATCATCTAAAGGCAAACCCGATTGTAACATCCTACTAATCTCAAGCAACCTACTATTCAAAGCTTGAATTTCAGGATCGAATTCGATACCACCCATGAAATCAGGAAGCTGAATTACCGGGTTTGGCTCATCATCAGCCCAACGAGACCTCCTCTTCCTCGTTCCACTACCCGATTCACCGCCGCTCTGGTCGTTGGACTCTCGCTGAGGGTCCCACCGACTTCTACGGCGTCGTTTACTCGTAGTTTCCTCTTCACCGCCCGAATGATCCTTATCCGTGCCACTCTGAGTATTCGTCACGCCGTTCTCTGAAACCAACGGCTTCCAATTATTATAAGCACCGCCCTGCCCGTTCATGTGGCCATCATCGGAGCTTGGAGGCGGGATGGTAGCGTTTTGACCATCAGAAGTTACGGTTTGCGATGAACTTTGATAATTGGCATTCATGAATTGCTCCGACGTCTGAGACGGTTTTTGATAATCTGATGCATAGTTCTCGACGGCCGACGATTTTTTATTGTAAGTAGGTACGGTTTCTGATGAAGAAAATGGATGGGAATTAGGGTTCGATTCCTGAGCATCCATGGATGGAGTTGATTAGTTGAAGATTTCTCCAGACAAGGGTTCGGGTTCCAGCTCTGTGCAGAACTAGAGAACAAACGAACTAGCTGCAACTAAATCTGCGCAAAGATGGAGAACTCAATCAGGATATCAAGTCGTGAGTTGGATTGGGAATAAGTTGAAAATATTCATGTTTAAATCTCCGAGTCACCGTCAGCTTCATATTTTGGATCAAATTCTTATTTTACTAAATTTAGCGAATTATACTTGTGAATTTTAACTTAATTACATTCCTATATTTTTAAAATATAAGAAAAATTATAAATAATTCCCTTAACTTTTCTTCTTCAATAATTTTTAGGTGAAATTTATTAAATATTTATTTGTGAAGTTTTTAATCATAATTTTATATATGTATTATTTTTTAATTCATTATTAATAATTATAAATCAATAAATATAATTATTAATTAATCATTCAATTAATTAAGAATTGAAAAATTATAATTGAAAACTTCACCAAACAGTCAAAAAATATCACTGACTTTTATCATAATTTTATTCCTGTATTATAAACTTCTTATTTTTGTTAAAGTGATGACAAATAATCTCTTTTGTTGAATAATTATTTATTTGTTTATATTATTAAAACAGAATTTAGCGTCCATCGAGGTTCATTTTCAATACTTTGTCCAATTATCCTGCCATATCACATCAGGAAGTGTTATAATTTTTCACCTCTTTAACTTTGGAGTGCTAAAAAAAACCATAATTAGTCCTCTTGATACCACAAAATCATGATATAATACTATTAGACTAATTACTCTAATGATTGTTATATTCTCTAACTTAAATTGAATAATATGCCCATTTGTTTGAATTGTAGTGTTACAATGTCTTATTATAATAAATAATATATAATTAACAATTTTATATATTTGAATTTTTTAATCAATAAAAATTCAATCTTTTTTCTAATTATAATAAATAAATATAGATTAAAATATTAATTTAGTATTAATCCAAAACTAAATGTACTTGAATTATATCAGTTACAAATCAATAAATCAGTTAGGATCTATTTACCAAAAAATTAAATAGGATCTTCAGTTACTAAATAAATATAATTATTTTTATACATAAATATTATAGTTATTAATTAATAACCAATATATGAAATTTCAAACTTTCTTTAATCAATACAAAGTCAATCTTAATCTTATTTTAATAACTAAATTAGCAATAAAACATTATCTAAAGAGGAGATGTATTTGAAATATATTAGTTAAAAAATTAAATACGATCTTTTTAAAAAACCAAATTAAGTAGGATCTTATGTTAAAAAAAATAAATCGTGAATAAAACACGCTTCTGACAGTAAGTAAATAAAAACGTTCTTATGTTAATAAATAAGTATATAATAAAATATTAGTTAAAAACTATTTAGTAACTAATATCACTAGACCAACCATTGTGTTATTTTATTCTTTAACTTTATTCATATTAAAAGTTTCAATTTTTTATTAAAAATATTTTTTCATATTATTTTAATAATTAAATATGCAATAAAACATTAATTACAAATTACATGTACGTGGAAAAATTATTAATTAAAAATTAAATATACTTATGGTAATAAATAAATATAAAATAAACCATTAGTTAAAAATTAGTTAATAATCCATACCGCTGAAACTAACAACGTTTGTGTTATTATATCCTCCAACTTAATGTGATTAACATGTCAAACTATATTTTATACATAGTTTAAATTTCAATCTTTTTTTTAATAAAGCATATTATTTTGTTAAATAAATATAAGCAAAACCTTCCCATATGAACATGAATACATTACATGTTATACTTTTTTTTAAAAAAAGTAATTTAAATTTGATATTAAATTGCATTGTCTTTTCATTTAGTGAGTGCATGAGAGAGGTATCATCTTGGAATATATATCTTGTATAATTTATTTTTATTTAAAATATTTACAAATTTAATTGCATTCAATATTTTTTATATTAATTGTTAATATTGTGATTTAAAATAAATATACATCGGTTAAAATTGTATAAACATTTCATAATTTTAAACTAATTTATTTTTTGACAAGTAAGTCAAACCTAATAAATAAAAATAAGAATTAAATAAATAAGTATTTATTTCAATAAAAACCTTTTAAAATTGAGATCAAATTTCATTTTTCATACTTTTTAGGATTTTTTTCTCATGTATAAAGTTCAATTGTGAGCATATTTTTCTATTATTTTAATTCTATTAGTTATATGATCAACCACCTGTTTTTAATTTTTTCTTAACTTGTATTTTTTTAACTCTTACTTTATAATTTATGTACTATTTTCTTCTTTTTATTTATTTAAATTGTGTCGATACCTTGTCATATTAATTTTTAAATGCTATACATTAAATTAAATGTATTGTAACCGATTACAATTTTATTAACATCTTTATATGCAGAAGCATCAGTTTATTTTTAGTTAATATATCCTAAAATATAAGTGAAAACTTTGACTGAAGAATATAACGTAACTACATACTTTATTCTTTTAATATAAATTGAGACCAAATTTATTTATTTTTCACTTTGTCTGCATTTATAAAATATTGATTTATTGAGTTAATTACATATTTCATATTTTTTCATAAGAAACGAGAATTTACTAGATTGCTTCATATTATATGTTGCCCAAAATTTTACATTAATTGGATTTTTTAAATAAAACAAATTATACAAATTTCAATTTATTTACTTTTTATATACTCTGTGTTGTTTCGGTTGTTAGGTTGAAGATTGTCATTTAATATAAATTTTAATTAATTGTGGAAAGCATAAAAAATATAATTAGTGTCTAAAAATGATTAATTTTATGTTCTTTTTGTTTGATATAAAGTAGCGTATATGTTAAATTTTATCATTTACAAATTGAAATGTATAATATAAAATAAATATAATGAATTAAACTATAATATTTTTAAATTATTTTTTTATTTCATATATATCCAGAGTACATTGTAAAGTTAGGAGTATCATCTCCAAAATCACTTTTACAAGTGGCTGGCACCCCTGGTGCTTTATTTTTCCAGTATATTCCTGGCCTAAAGAAGACAAAAAGGAACTTCGTATACGTGTTCCACAACTCGGAAAAATGGTGTAAAGAACCTCTTTGGAAGCCAACATTGCCATGACCTTAAATTGAATACCAACTGGGTTAGTCATGCCCACCATGGAGATGTAGACCCTTCAAATAATGTACTATGGATATCCTCCCATTGTACATGACATGCACAAAACTGGAGAACTCCAACTCACCCTTCTTTTACATCCTTTGCAGGGAGGAATTGTTGGAATTTTTTTATAAAATGAACGATTATTAATAAATAAATTTTAATTTAATAAAATTAATTGATTAAAATTTAATTTGATTATAAGATATGAATGAGACCTATTTTAAAATTATGATCTTAAAAATATAGGTTTAGCACATTTATATAAATTAGTATGATTTGACATTGTGTAGGTCAAAGGCCTAGTGAATTTTTTATAAAAAAATTATTAAAGTTTTATAAATAAGAATTATACTTAAGTTTTCTCTTCACTTTTTATATACACAATTTTTACTTATTGAAAGTTATTACCAAAAAATAAAACGAAGAGAAGATTTAATTAAAAATAATTCACTAGCTTCCATTAAACTCAACTACAATTACAGATTAAATGAATAAATAAATACAAATTTTATATTCATAGTATTCTAATTATTATACATGAAGTCTTGATAATTAAAATTCTTACAGAAACACTATCACAAACTTCAAAACACAGATAGAGCAGACCTCCATCAAGGGTCGTAAACAAGCATCTCATAACTGTGTGCTTCCCGCATTGGCTTGCTCGTGTGCACCAAAACTTGAAGTTCCACAACCAATATATGATTGTATACTTATCGATAGAAATAAGGAAAGAAGGTTCCATGCCCATGTGAAATTGCAGGGGAAGAACGCTCCAGGTGGTAGATGTCGCGCGTATGGTAGCTGGGCTCCAACAACATACATTGCTCGAAAAGATGCAGCATATAAGGCCATTGACTATCTCATAGGTATTCAATCAATGCAAATGTTGGGCTTCAACTATGAAAAGCTACAGGCACTGAAAGAAGTCAATCGGTCGGAAGTCGAAAATTTTGGCTTGCACATAACAAATTCAAGCCTACAATCACAAATTTCACAAATGAAACGTCAGTTAGAAGAGACATTTGGTTGTCCAAACCACAGCAGTGCATTGCCGTAAGCAAGACATTTGTGGTCTTGGGGAAATTGCGACAAGGTAGTACTTTTATTTCCTCCAGTTTATCCACAAATTATGAAATAGTTATGGTGGTGAGTACTACCAGCTGCAATGTCTTAGCGTGCTTTCAATTAGTTCAGTCGATTAAGTTGTTTTGAAGGTACTTATTAGAACCAATCCTTTCAATTATCCCCAATAGTGTAACATTGGTTTGTTCAATCATATTTGAGGAAATCTTTCTGTTATCCGTGAAGTTGACCACAAAACAACCAGACAATTGGGCTTGTGCATTCAATCACGGCAAGCCCTCTAGTCCGTGTAAATGTTCAACGTGGGCAAAACATTGGAACTGAAGCCTAATTGGAGAAATATACCAAGTGGGCCTTGACAGGGTTGCTTCTTGTAATTGCAAGACTAAGAAATCCCTAAAAAATGGTGCTCTGTCTTTGCAAGAACATTATGCATTAACATCAAGTTTCTAAAATGTGTTCCAGACATGACAAAATTCCGCAACTCCCTAGTACATACACTACTGGGAATAAACTACATATAACTGACTTTCCCTGAAAAAAGTGCAGATTTCCAAACATTCCCAACCACATTGAAATACCCAACTTGAACCCATACCAAAAAACATCAAGTACCGTTTCCTTGCTAGTTGAAATTTAATTTGACTACATACGTATTACTGCCGCGAAGGGTTCATCAGCAGCCTACAATTGAAATTGACATGATTCACCTCTCTGCAACCCATTATCTACAACAAACTTGAACCATCACTTGGAGAAGCAACACCCTTTCCTACTCTTCCACTTTGATGATTCAACCTCCCATTGTTCGCCTTGGGGATCCTTTAGTTTCCACATTTGTTCGCGGTGATTCATGAATTCATCACCAAAATTCTTTAAGATATACTGTAAAGAATTTTAAAGCAACAATTAGCAACTTTTGCAGGGAGTAACTCCTACTGCAGTAGCTTTTCTTCAACAGAACACAAGAAAACAAGAAGGATTCAAATACACCTACCTGCAATGTCACAAATAGAAAGAACACTTAAAGTAAGAACTAAGAAACAAACCGACAAAATTACCTACTCTTTTTTCTCTAATATATTCCAATAATAGTGGAACTCAAAGTTAATGATTTCTTGCAAAAACTAAATGTGACATAACTTATCATTCTTCATTAATTTAGATTCTTATAATATCAATTATGACTGAGGATATGATATTTATCTGACGTTTCTTCTGGTTGGTAGCATAATATACATGAAGTAGGCAGTGCAATGCATAATCAATTAATATAGAGAGAGGGAATTATGATTATAAGGTATAACGAATTGAGCTTGCAAGCTGCAAGTGAACAGAAGAATTAAGCACGCACAACCGGTAAGTTTATGGTATTTCATAGTACAAACTAGAACACATCATATGCTTCACAGTTTTTGAGAGAAAAAAAAAAAAAAACTAATGAGAAGGATACACTGAGTATCTGAATATTAAAGTTAGATATCCTTTGTCTCTATTTTCATGTAAAAAGGATACATTGATGGATGGATTTTGGAATAGTATTTTGGCACTGTATTTCGTTATAAAACCACGAATATAAGTTATTTTTTTCTATGGATTCCATTAATTCTGGTTTATAATATAGCAAAATTAATAGTAATCTTATATTAATTTTAATTTTCTTAAAAAATATAAAAACTGTATATATTTTATAAAAATTTTAATATTTTGGACAAAAATTCTGGTTCCACCATTGATTATATCCAACTAAAATCTGATTTTAACTTCTAAAGCATTTAATTTTTATCACTTTAGTCTTTAAAATAAAATATGTATTAATTTAACTCTTGAAATTTAATGCTCAAATAAGATTTTAATTTTTGTAAAAATTATAATTTATATCAATTTAATTTCTGTAAAATATTAAAATTTTACTTAAACTTCAAATTTTAAAAACTAAATTAATATAAATTTTATTTAAAAAATTATATTAATACAAATTAAATGCTTAAAAAAATTCAAATAGGATTTTTGTCCCTCCACTTTTGTTGTCTAGAACTCTCTTAATGTCTCTGAGAACTGCGAAACTAACAGATACATCATATCTAAGAATATCAATCAAATTAAAGATACTTCAAATCTGATAATATCAATCACCAACGATAGTTAGTTCGAGTAATTGGGAGCTCAATCCCCTTAAACAAGATTTTGGATTCAAATTTTGTGAATGAAAAAAATTACCGCTGAGAGAATTTTCCCTTTGTATTGGATCCAACCCTCACTCGACTCCAAATTAGTCAGAGCCCAATAAAATTACCAGACACCAAGAGTCCACAGATGAAAAAAAAATATCCAAGAATATCAATCAAATTAAAGATAAAAACAATGCATTGGGGTGTTCGATATACCTCCGGTGAAATTAAATGGTTAAATTTTCCTTTCTTTCTTTCTTTCTTTTTTTTTTTTTTTGGCCTCTGAGCCTTCTATTTACTAAAAGTAGGGGGAAAAAAAAGAATAAAAAGTCATTATTCTTTTTGGACTCCTAACTATTGTAGCTTTATGAAAGAGGGGTCCCACTTATATATGAAAAGTTTTCTCCGTTTAAACGTTTTATTTGACTCTAAAAAGATCAAATTTTTAATCTTGATCAATTATCTCTATTAATTTTGAATTCTTGAGACATGATTTTTCTATTTGAAGACTCAATTTTAAAAGGAAGTAAAGAACTTTCCATAATTGTCATTAAAATTATTGTCTTAATTTTTTTTGTACAAAAAATATTAGCTTAATAGCGTAGGGGTAAAAAAGATGCATTAATAAAACTGTTTCTTAGATTCCCGTGATTATCAAGTAATTTTCATAAGTATTATTTCTAGAAATTTTATTGGGTTATTTTGAATGATTGTAGATCTCTTTCTTTTTTTTTCCCCTCAAAAGAAGCAATTATAAAATAGATAATATAGAATTAGAGTTCTATTAAAATATTGAGTTAAAAGTGTTTTAAAACAAAATTACTTGATGAGAAAGTTTTATTGTGCCTATAAATAAAACATTAATCAATATGTAAAGATTATATACTTCTTATTTTAACGATTTTTGAAGAGTTGTTCTCTGTGCATCATCATCCAATTCATTAAAAATTCTAAGGAAAGGAATATGATGAAGAAAAGGGGTTTACTCATATCTCATCGATTGAAAGGTCTTGAGCACGCAAACGTGACAAGCACATACCAATGTTGGTTAGACAAACATTTGGAATTACAAAAGGTTAGAGTATTATTTTTGTCAAACCTCTTCATAACTTATGTTGCTTGGTACTTCATTTAGTGGTGGAGTAGTATAATTGACGTTATTTGATGAATTTTATTTTTAATTATATTTGATATTTGAATCTAAAATAATATATATATATATATATATATATATTAAGTAGATCATTATTTTTATTATTATAAAAAAAATCTATCCAAAACTAGTGTTTTCTTTAAGATCAAAAACTAATTATTCACCATAAATTGCAGGAGTATGTTTCAAAGAAAAGAAAACTGAAGGCAATGAAGGAGAGAAGAGAGATACTTTTGGACGAAGTCCGGTAAGAAACTTGATGAACTTATCACGAAAACTATATTTTCCTTATTCTTTTGCATAAAATAATTGACTGAGGCAAAGTGCTTCATGTCCTGCTTTCAGGTTCTTGAGACAACGGCATAAGTATCTAAGGATGTTAAAGTCTGTCAAAGTTGAATCAGAACTTGATCTCCAACAAAATGCAGATATACATGAAGAACCCAACAAGAAGGATACGAATTTTGTTGCCGACGAGGTACAAAGACTTTCCTAAAAGTGAAAAAGGGATTTGGTTTCATGCAAATTTTAAAAAGAAATTGTAATTTTATTTATAAAAAATCTTACTAACCTTTTTCATGAAATTTTAAAAAACTTTTACAAATATAACGCTTAGTATTATAGGTTTTTCAACTTTTTACCAAAAAAAAGTTGTAAGATTTTATGAAAAAATTTTAATTTTCCATTTTAATCACTTATGAACTTTTTTCAAAAATTATGGATATAAATTTTATGAAAGAAATTAGACCTTTTTTAACACAATTATGCAGCATCACGTGAGGGATATGGAAGTAGAATAGAAGAATAACTATGAATTCCTTGAATTTCTTTAAAAAAAAAAATTAAATGTGAACAGTAATGGATAACAATAAAAAAAATGGTGGATAATCGTATTAGAAAATTGTGTTTTTTTCTTCACTAAAATTGATATAGCAAAAAATTGTAGTTATTCACAACCAACGTTGCTTTCTTTGTTTATAATAGAAAACTGAATGCAGTTTCTTTTGAAGCAGTTTGAAGGAAAAAGAGAAGCCAGTGAGAGAGAGGAAGCTGCGGCGAAAGCTCCAAGCAGTGAAAAGAATAAACTTAAGAGCTGCTTCATCAGCCGGAGTAGAAATAAAAATGTGAAGAAGGTAACCTGGCAAGATCAGAAAGGATAATTAAATTTTATTATTAATTTATTAATTGTATTAAATTTAATTTTAAAAAAATAAATTTAATATATAATAAAATTTAATAATACACTAATATGTCATTACATCAACAGTGTATCAAAGTTTATTCTGGTAGTATCAGGAAATTTTATATCCTTTAAAAGCTTGTTCAGCCTCGCTAATGGCAGCTTCCTCGGGATGTACTTAACGTCATCGTCTTTAACTTGAATCTAAATCTGTCGAACGGTTTGCATTCCTATTTTTCACAGAATAAAATTGGAAATTTATCCAGATTTTACGACGACAATTGTACATATACATATATGTATGTGTGGGTGGGAGGGGCAAAAGCTCCATCTTAGATAACAATTTTCATTTTTTGTTTCATAATTAACACTATCAGTTTTTTATCTTTACTTTTGTTATATTTATTCACTCTTTTCTTCACTTCCAATACCAAAATAAACGGTGAAAAGAAAGAATATAAATTATATAATCAAAAAACAAGTTTGTATTTAAAATTGTCAATGTATTATTTAATAATTCATTTCAATATTTTTTATTTCACTAGAAAAGGATAATTAATTAACATTTGATATTTAAAGGATTATACAATGATTTTCAACCAACATTAAATTGAATGTTGTTATATATCTATTTTTAACATCAATTTTATAACTATCATAAAATATAAAAATAATTTTGGTTATATATATTAGAAAAAAAATTGACATCATTTCTTTTATTAATGCTGTGAGAAATTATATTAAACATCTTTTTTAAGAAAATTGACATGTAATTTTCACAATATCACCTTGATTTCACTTAATAATTAATATGATATGACCCACCTCTAAACCCTAACCTCTTCCCTCTATCTCCCACTCCATCATCCTCCTTATTTCTTCTATATTCCTTCTTAAATAACACCCTAACTAAAACATAGACACTAACAACTCCTATATTGCTACAAAATCCTAATTTAAATAATTTTAAAGAATAAAATAAATAATAAAAATTTAAAAATAGTGAAAGATTATATTTAATACCTTAATCAAAGGATGAATGGTATAATTGAAGTAGACTAGCAACACATCAAAATATGTTGCAAGAATGGATTACTTATTCCATTCTTGTAGCTAAATCCTGAAATTAAATAATTAAAGTAAAGATATCGCAAAAATATTGTCTCAAATGGAAAATTGGAGTAAAATTTATAAGCAAGTTTAAAAACCTTAGAAGTATGTTATTCTAACAAAATTAACATCTTAATCATGCTCCATTCCAAGAAAGTTGGTAATTGTCATACAATTAAGCTTCGAGTACATACAAAACGGACATATAAACTTTCTATAATGAGTCTCTTGCAATGACTTTAAACTTGCAAAATGCCTTTAGATGTCAAATACTTATAAAATTGATATTTTAGATTTTTGGAAGTATCTTTAGATGTTAATTTTGGTAATAACCGACATTTTAATTTTCAACCAAATTTCAAATTTATGTGGAAAGTTATTTATGTTTTGATATCTTTTATGTAATACATTTTATAAACCAAATGTCAAATACAATAACCATATAACAAAATTTAATTATTATTGAGCAATTTATTACAAAAGTACAATCAAATCAAAAAAGAGATAAACAATTTTATGAATTTATTTTTTACATTTTATTTTTTTCCAAACCACTTCACCTCTATGTATTTCATAAAAAAAATTATACAAAAACTATACTAAATCATCAATACACATTTATTGTATTGCCACTATATATCTAAATAAACCTTAAGTCTAAAATTAAAATCTTTGTTGCAAATTATTGTCTGTTAAAGAAAGCTTATTTATTTTTCTCAAGTTGAAGTGTTTTATAAGATTCTGCAGACATTAGCAATCCATTCTTTACACTAAAGTACTGGTTGGAATATGAGGATAACACACCAATCTTACTGCATATTTAGAAAATCTTCAAATCTTATGGGAGCATGAACATCCCATCCAACTACAATTATCTTTTATTTTTAAATATTTGATTGCAAAAGATATGCGTGGATGGATGACATACTTCCATAAGATTTAAAGCATTTATAAATGCATAACAAGAATGGATATACTATCTTTATATGTAATTTAAATACAAAATAGTATGAGAGCATGAATATCCCATCCAACTACAATTATTTTTTACTCTTGAATATTTGATTGTAGAAGATATTCATGGATAAATGATATGCTTTCACAAGATCTAAAGCATTTCTAAATGCATAACAAGAATGGATATATTATCCTTATATATAACTTAAATACAAAACAATATAAAGAGAAATTTATAAAAAGTATGAAAAATAATAAATATCAGTTATTCATCTAAAACTAATGTCCTATTTATTACA
Source organism: Sindora glabra (assembly GCA_020226215.1). Taxonomy (NCBI): domain Eukaryota; kingdom Viridiplantae; phylum Streptophyta; class Magnoliopsida; order Fabales; family Fabaceae; genus Sindora; species Sindora glabra. The sequence continues at coordinate 54,393,713 of CM035235.1, read as the reverse complement.
ATTTTTAAAGTAAGCAACAGTTGTCATAAATATAGGCATTGACTATAGATGTGTAAAATTTTTACATTTTTCCAAAAAGAAGCTTCAATTGCCTTTTAGGTGACATATATGAAGAAAATTGGTATCCTAAATTTTTGTACCTTACCAAAATGTTACACCCCTAAAATTACAAAATTTTATTTTAAATTACATAATAACTTTGTAAATGTTTTGAAAATTAGAAAAGTTGTGAAAAGGCTTAGGATAGGTATCTAACTATAAAAAATAAAGTTTTAATATAAAAATAAGTATAATTAAATTAAATATAAAATTGTACAAAATTAAATTTGTAATAAGGTGCGGGGAGGAGAATTAGGATAGTAAGTTTTGAAAATGCCCCTAGTTGTTTATGTAATTACAAAATGACATTTTCACTTTAAAAATCAAACAAACACTTCTTATTTTAACATTTAATCTAAACTACTAACACCCTTTCCTTTCTTGTCATTTTCCACTTTAACTTTCCAAATAATAAGGATTTTGATTAACAAGCAATCACCATGTTGCAATTCTATAAATAAATTAAGGTAAACCTTTACTATATTTCATAATTCCAAGATGATATATGCTAGGTTTTGTAGAAAGAATAAAGAATTAGGGATTTTTGAATAAGTTGGTGGATGCCTATATGAAATAAGTTCTGACATCTTCAATTATTCCTCCTACTTGCCTTCATCTAATCCTAGAATTTTATAGATAATCCATTTACTAAAAACTCTTAAATTCTTACAAATAGGTTATTAGTTGTTAAATCTTGAGTTTATTTGATAATATGAGCTAAAGTGATACTCTAAAGTGAATAAAGTTGGCTTGAGCTAAAAAAATATTGGAATATGTTGCAAAAGATGATATTTGATGAAATGTGAAGCTATATGTTAAATTGAAAGAGTTTTGCTAGGATTTTCTACTAATTTGAGTAATTTTTACAAAACTTAATCAGATACTTAAATATGATATTTGAGTACCATATAAAAAATAGGCAGTATTTGAATACCTTATTCGAGTACTGAAAGACCTTGACTTTCTATATGAAATTATTTGAGTAGGTTATTCAAATACTAGCTAGTCAAAATAAGGCTTAGTATTTGAGTTTCATACTTAAATATTGAAACTGCCTTGTGTTATAGCCCCAAGATACTTAAGTATGACCCCCTAGTTATGAGAATATACTTAAGCTCTATATTTAACTATTCCTCAATAGTCATTTTTAAATTAATTTTAAAAACAAAAATATATAAATTATAGTAGGTGTTGATGGCATTAAAAAAATACGTGTATATTTGATTGCTTGACTATGATAGATGTATGAATCAATGATATGAAAATTATGAAATGATGAATGATGATGAAATATGAAGGATTTATGAGGTGTTGGAATACGATAATAAATTATAGAGGGATGTAAAAATCAAAATGTGATATTGATGAGAAATGTTGATGAAATAACTACACTAGATCCTGAATATATAATTGTGAATGTTAATTATAAGGAGGGATAAAGTTGATATTATGATGAATGAGATAGACTAGAGGCATAAGGCTAGCTAACCATTACTAGCTATTGATATGATTTATGTGATAATTATGTGTTATTTGTTAATCTATTTTGATATGATGAAACTGACACATGCTTGAATGTGATATTCAAGTATGGATAATGTGCCCTATTACTTGGTTCACTTGAGAATAGAATCACATATATGGTATAATTTCTAATTATTGTTTGACTAATAAGTAAATTATCTATTTATTGGGATCTTAGGTCTCATTACTTTTCTTTAAATGTCTTTAAGTCATGAGGTTGAAGTTCCACAACCACCACCATTAATCTAGGGTTAGACTCATATTTGAGTAGCCATAGATGATATATAGGAAGTATAAGTAAGAAATTATAAGAAAAGTCCGTAGTGAACTATAGATGTTTTAGAATATCCAATAATGGAAACTCCTTTAATGGAAATAATGTTTTAATAAAGCAATATCATAGTTAGCCTTAACGAATTTATTAGTTGTCATGTGATAATATCAAATTAAAGGTAGGCAAGCTTATAATAATCAGTCCTAGAATCTATGCCGATCATAATTAAATGGGTTATAATACAAAACCACGTAAAAGCCAAACTATAGATGTCAACTAGGTTTAAAACTAACTTTATAAATTTCTTAATGTTTTAAAAAATATTGCTTCATCAAAATAGATGTTAGAGATAATGGTAATTGATGTCTATCAACCTACAACTATCAATAATTCTATAGTAACGTTTATTTTAATATTATAAGTGAATGGTAGCATAAATAAGAGATTGATAATACTAGTTATGAAATTTGAAGGATATAATAGTCACCACTTTTATAAATAAAGGAATAATTATTGTGTTTTCTTTAAAAGTGAATATTCAAAATGGATAATAAAGCCATCATAAAAAGTAACAAAAGTAGCATCGGTGAACGAGATAGGGAAACAAAGTGCATTTGACATGGACTTTTTTTTCCTATTTTATATTAAACAATGGATAAAGTACAAGGATCAAACTTGAATTAACACATTAAAAAGGGGAAAAAATAACTTGTAGCATAAATAACTATAACAAAACATTGTAATAATATAAAGTAATAACATTCTAATTTCCTTAATTTCTTGGAATTCAATTTAGGCTTGTAGAGTCTTAAGGGATTTCAAGCTGTGATAATATCCATGAATGATGAACTTACCACAAGGTGCTAAATGACCTCAAAAGAAACACATTGTTGATTAAAACCTTTATACTTAATCAATTGGTTAGAAGATTGCTTAAAAACTTTATGGCGAATTTTCAAATCCTTCTTAAAATGTTTTGGATGAGTCACTTATGGAGGTTGCACAAGATACACTATATCTATAGGATGAGGTAATTACAATTCTAGCTCTATCTATGATTTCCATTATTGAATACCAAAGCCTTGTTGATCTCTTTACAATTCTAATTCCATTTATCATTATGATTGTTGAATGCCTAAACCTTGTTGATCATTATATTGCAAGGCTAATTTTTGAAACTTAGAAAGTTTGAAATTGATCTTGAATTACTAATTCTCAATCGTTATATGCAACCTTTCTAAACTAAGTTATGACATGGTAGCTTAATTAGTTCGAAAGCCACAAGTTTGGGGTCAAGCTAAGTTATCATATGAAAAGGATCCTTTAGAACTTTACATATAAAATATACAATGGTAGAAATTTGTAGCCAAGATTGTACCAAAGCTAAGCCTATTACAATCACACTGTGTTTCAAAATGCCTCCTTGACCATAATTTATATAAACCTTCCACATTTTTTCTTTTTTGTAAATTTTAAATCATTCCAGTGTAACTAATAACTATTGCCAAATAGATTTTAACTGCATTATCATTAAAGGACATCCACTTAGCTTTGGATTGTTGAGCTTTAAAATTGGTTAGAATATTAGTAAGTACATGTATCCTTGCATTCAAATTGCCAATTTATTGATTTAATGCCTAATTTTTGGATTGCAATTGCACCCACAACAATAAATTAATGCTTGTGCCATAAATTATGTCACGAAAATTAAAAAATAGTGGTAACTTTACCTATTATCACGAGAATAAAAAAATTCAAACAAATATTCAAAAAACTAAAAAATTTATGCTACGAGAAAAGTTTACCTATAGCAAAATATTACTTGTGCCATGAACTAAGTCATAAGATTACAATCTTCGTGATAAAATGTCACTTATGCCACAATAAAATTTTATTTGTAGTAAAATATTACTTGTACCATAAAATTAAGCTACAAGAATACATTCCTTATAGCAAAGCATCACTTATGCTAAAAATAAACTTTACTTGCAGTAAAATATTACTTATGCCACAAACCAAGTTATGAAAACATATTTTTTATAGTAAAATATCACTTATGTCATAAATTAAGCTACAAATATGCATTTCTTGTAACAAAGCATTATTTATTTTATTAAATAAGTCAGAAAATTTTATCTATAATAAAGTATTACTTATACCATGAATTAATTTTATGAATAAATCATAGTCAAATATATCATTTTTAATAATTATATATATAAAAAATTATTTATGATAAGTGCAACATACTGTAATATGATAAATAATAAAAAAATATAAATATAAATATTTATATATTATGAGTTTTTAGTAAATAATTAATTTATTAATTGATCAATTGATTAGTCTCAATTAATCAAAATAAAAAATTTGTAGAATATAATATTTTCAATTAGTTGATTCATAATATATATATATATATATATATATATATATATATATATATATATATATATATATATAGAATTATCGACAAATTATATAATTATATAATTTTATTATTTTTCTTAGAATATTTTGATAAGAGAATTGAATTCTAAACCTTAAGATATATAAGAAAGAGTCCAATTATTAAGTTCTAAATATTTTTATTTATATGTGTACTAAATTTAATATTTATTAAATTGTAATAATTTTTTATAAATAATAAATAATTATTTAAATTTTTATTAATTAAATTTATATAATAAAATTAATTTATATCAAAAAAATAAATAGTATAATATATTAAATATTGTATTATATAATTATTCAATGAATTTAAATAATAAAATTAAAAATTAATAGGATTAACATATATATATATATATATATATATATATATATATATATATATATATATATATATATATATATATATATATACAAATATTTTTTCAATTCATTATTTAGTATAATTTTTTTAAATATTAATTGAATAAAAAATATTCAAGGTATAAAATATTAAAAAAATTATTTTTATTATATCATATTATTCTTAAAAAATATGTTAACAAAGAAGATATATATTATGAAAATTCTAAAATCTTTATATTATATATAAATAGTTTAATTTGTGAGATAAATTATAACAAGTTTTATTATAAAAATATATAATAATAAGTTTTACATTCATCATAGTAATATTAATAAAACTTTCATTAAAAAAATTAAAATAATAATTATGTAAAATTATGTATAATTTAATAATAATTAAATTATTATATTAAATTTTTTTGAATAAATTATATTTCAAGGAGTGATATATATATAGAATAATCTAAATTTTTATTCTCATTCCTTATTAATTCTAATTGTATTAATTCATTTCTTATAGATATTTTGTATTATTTTTTTCTTTTAAATATAATTTAATTAGATTGGTATATTCATTTGCAATTTTATTGATAAGTTAATGACTTAGAAAATGAAAGTATAAAAATTAAATATAAATAATATATAAAAATAAAATAATATAAAAAAATTATAAAGATTCGAATGATTTAATTTATATTTATGAATGATAAAAATATGTATTATAAATAAAAATTAAAAATAAATAATTTATTATAATTTAATTTTAATTTATAATTAAAATTTAAATATATATAATAATTCAAAGTTATGATTTGTATGAATATTTATTTCATATAATTCAATCTTTATTGAAGGAATTTTAAAAAATAATAAAAAATTACTTGAAAGACATAAAAAATTTATTTTTATTTTGTAATAACTTAATTAATAATAATTAATAAAAATATTAATAAAATGATAAAATTAACTAATTAATTATTTATAAGAGATAAAATTGATATAAAATATTTGTAAATGATAAATTTGATACAAGTAAAATTAGTAATGAAACAAATGAGTTAGTTTATAAAAGATAAATTTTAAAATAAAATAATAAAATATTTTAGTATCAATGTATTTTTATTATATATATGTATTTAATATTTTATTATTATATAATTAGTATCACATGAGTATAGTTTTATTTTTAAAATTAACTGGTCAGTTAAAACTTTATATAAAATATATTATATTATAATAGTAAAGAAACAAACTAGCGCAATAATAAAGCATAGTATTCTTCAGTTTAGAGATTCAAATTTGATTTCTTATAAATGTAATTTATAATTTCTAAACAAATAGAGTTTCAATGATTTATCTTAATTTGATATAGGTTAAAAATATTAACAGATTTTAGTAGATATACAAATAAAATAATAAGATAGCACCTGATTGAATTGATTAAATAATCAATTTAATTTGAATATATAAAAGTTATTTTAACTAATTACATTAATTTTATTTATAATTTTATTTTATTTTTATCACGATTTTATTCGTGGCAATATGAGTTACTAGTTACGAATGTATTTTTCTTGCCATATTTTATATTCATAATTAGAAGAATCTATTAGTCACAAATGAACCTATAGCAAAAAAAATTATTTATGCCACATAATCATTTCTCCCTTGACAATTTTCTTACCATGCTTACTTGTGCCACGAGATCATTCAATTAGTATTTTCATAACTAAATAGCATAGTTACGAAAATTTTGATCTTGTGCTATAATTTTAACCATAGCACAAGTGATGATTTGTTGTAGTGAGCTTGTCTTCCTTCAAAATCAGTATTAGTAACCATCTTTTTGTGGTATCTTTTCTCAAGAATAGATGATAGAATATCAAGGAATAAAGATCCATCATTATATGCATAATCACAATTCTAAGTGTTTAATGTAAATTTATAAAGCCAATCATTTTTCATTTGCTCTAACTTTGAAATTAAAATGAAGATTGCATTCTTCAAATTGCTTCTAACCAAATGCTCAACTTTAAAACTAATAAGGCATTTCAATTTTTTTTCTTTTTGTAAACACTCTGCTTTATTGTCCTTAGACTTCAAGCCATATGACAAAAATCCTATTTTGAATTCCTAATAAGAATATTGAATTCTTATTATTAAACTCCTTAAAGATAATAAAACAACCACATAAACAAACAATCTAATTCAAATATAGATATAAAGTAGAATTTAGCAACTCTAAAATTATTTCCAAACTCAATAAGGTCAACACAACTTCTACATGGACTTTTAAAGCTTTAATTGATAGCATTAATTTTTTCCTTCTAATAATGGTGAATGATATTATAGAAGATAAAAGATCAAATCCTGCATAGTCCAATATTAAATGAATTAAAGCATGTGATATAAACATGTATCCACCATTATCAAATTGGAAGGAAAATTAGTATAAGGCTTAGATTGTACCAAGTGTAAAGTATAAATCCTTTTATAAATTTATAGAATAGCAAGTGGTATGAATTGGCAAGAACAAATAATAGAATAACAAGGAATAAAGATCCATCACTATATACATGATCACAATTATGGGTGTTTAATGTAAATTTATAAAGGTAATCATTCTCCAATTGCTTTAACTCTAAAATTAAAATAAAAACTACATTCTTCATATTGCTTCTAACTAGATGCTTAACTTTAAAATTAACAAGGCATTTCAACTTCTTTTCTTTTTTAAATGCTTTGCTTTATTGTCCTTAGACTTGAAGTCGTGTGATGAAAATCCTCTTTTGAATTCCTAATGAGCATATTGTATTCTCATAATTAAGCTCCTCAAAGACAATAAAACAAACTCATGGACAAACAATCCAATTCAAACATAGGTATCAAGTAGAATTTAGTAACTCAAAAACTTCTTACAAACTCAATATGTTCACCACAACTTCTACATGGACTTTTGAAGCTTGAATTGATTGTATTAAATTTTTTTTCCTCTACCAATAGTGAATGATACTATAGAAGACAAAAGATCAAATCCTACATAGACCGATATTAAATGAATTAAAGCATGTGATATAAACATATTTCTACCATCATCAAATTGGAAGGAAAATTAATATCAGGTTTAGATTGTACCCAATGTAAAGTGTAAGGATTAAATCTTTTTATAAATTTTTCGAAGTTTTCTACTCGTAATTGAATTTTGGATACAGGAGAAGATACAAAAATTTTAAAAAATATGAAATATCATTTGAATTAAATATTCTAAGTGAATAAAAATATATTATTTTTTAAAGAAGCATGTAAATTTTAAAGTTCTTCATTTTCAACTCAATTAAATAATATGTTATTAATCAATCTCATAAACAATAAGAAAGTATTGAGATATTAAAAGGGGTTCGATTAGTTTTAGCACTTTCCCGGATTATAAAAGCTTTTGAACAAATAACTATTCTTCACTAATGGAAGTTAAAGGTTTTTGAACGAACGAATAGTTGATTACACTTGAAATCATAAGAAAAAATAACTTTCGAGCGACAAGCCTCAAATGCCACTCATATTCTAAATATTAATGAGCCATTTAATTAAACTCTAAGCACAAAATAAATAAATGCTGGACAATAATAAGAAATGAGGAAAGAGAGGATGCCAAATCAATTTATAATAGTTTCATTATTGAAGAAATCTACTCCAATCCAATGTGTAAGTCCATTTTTTGGAACCGAAATCAACTCTGCAATTATAACACTATATCCCGTAAGGTTAACAATCCTTGTGGGACATTAGAATTTTTAGGATAAGCATTTCATCTCTTGTACTATTCTTACACAAGAATTTTCTCTGTCAAAAATTAACTCATTTTCAATCATTTGGAATCCCTCCCCAAGAATAAATCCCACTCCCCCCCCCCCCCCCCAAAATATAATTTTTAAGAATTAATTTAAGTATAAAAGTATGTGCCATTATAAGGAAAGCTCAATAATTAATGGATTTGGATTCTTTCATTTTCTTTTTTTTTATTTCTTTGCCATTTTAAAAAAAATAAAGACACAATTTTTATTTTGAGTCTCAAATTTTCAATTTTGGAAATTTTTTTATATTTATCCCTCTCCTAAAATCACTCTTTTCTTCTCCTTAAAAAAAAGGAAAAGCATCCTAATTCATAATTAATGGATTTTAAAGAATATGGTTCAGGATAAGATAAAATGTGTAATCTCATGATACAAATTGTATTCTAGCCTCTTGAAGATAAGCTCAAATGCTCTCAAATGTTTCCATAGTCAGTGGAGCAGAAGGGAAACGTTACACACATTTTACACATATTAAACCAGCCATTATTTTAAAATTGACCTGCAAAGAATTGATCTAGGAATCGATTTTGACAATTTCAAATTCAAATTCTACAACTATAAATCAATTTAAGACTCCACTGAGACCTGGTTCAATGAACTTGGGCTTTTAAAGTTACCTTGATGAATTGATTCTTGTGACCAGAACTGTTTGGATTTTTTTTTGAAGAAATTATTCTTAAAATTTTTTTTAAAAAATTATACTTGAATTTAAAGAAAATAATAAATAAAAGATGTTTAAATGAGTAAATAAGAAAATATGTAATTTAATTACAAATCTGATATAAAAAAAAAGAGAACAAGTTAAAAAATATCAAAAATTTATTTTTATTTTTCTATTTTTAAATTAAATATTTAAAGTTATAATTTTCAATAATAAATTATAAAAATAGTTTGTCAAACAAGATCTTTTATTTTTTAAAGTAAAAAATTATTTTCAAAAACAAAATAAGCATTATATTTTTCTAGCCTTTTCAAACGTGAATCGGATCAAGACCCAATATAGTCCATTGAAGAGTGATGCTCTCAGGTCACCTGACGAATAGATCCATCTCAAATATCTTAAAATTCTTATTTAAAGAATAGATTAGCTGAATCAATTTATATCCTGAATAAAACTTAATTTTATACTCTTCAACTTAAAACAAGTTTTATGGGAGCAAAGTTTTCAAAAGAAGTGGGAATAATATCCATCTTTTTAAAATTTAAGACCTTGAGTCAAATAAATCATGACCATACATTTTACATTAAAAAACAAATGAAAATTAATATTTAATGTATGTTTGTTATAATAAATAAATTAGTTTATAAATTATTAAATTAGCCAATAAAGTATAAACTAATCTTTAAAGATATTTGATGAACCAATATATTTAAAAAATAGGTTATTATTTAATAGGTTTCATAATAGAACTTATAATTTTTAAGCTGGTAATTTTTTTTAAAATTTTCCAAATTTATTTTTTCTTTTAATTAAATAATAATCTATATCTTAATTATGTAAATAAATATTAGATGAGTATTTATTAATTCAATGTAAATAAATATGTGATATCATAAAATATAAATAATTAAATTTTAAACTTCTAAATTATTATTTTGAAAAATAAAAAATAAAAAATTAAATAAATATGTCATCTCATAAATATAATTAATTAAATTTTAGGTAATTATAAATTTTAGATAATTATATTCTTACTTTCAATATATTAAAATAAATATAAATTAATTTCTTTTACATATCTATTTATATTGCATTAATACAATTTGGTCTCAAAATTCATATGAATTAATTTATTCACATATTTATTTATATTAACATGGCCTTTGTTGTTTTATATTTTTTGGCTTCTTTTTATAAAATAACTTATAGTATATTTAGCTAACTTATTAGTGAATAGTTCTAAGTTTTTTAACTATTAATTATTAATTAATTTTTCAGTTATTTACATTAAATAAAGCCTTAAGCTAAACTAATTTAATCGTTCAAAATTCTAGATCTGTGTGCTAATTATAATAAAATATATTTACAATTTGAAGGAGGTTACCATTGATTTAGTTTAAGTTTATGTATTTAATTTTTAAATTTTGAATTTTGTTTTAGAATATAGATAAAAAATTGTACTAATATATATTTTTATATGTTTTGTGAATTTCTATTTTTTAACAATTTTTTATTAAAAGTTATAACTTTTATATAAAATAACTTTTTAAAATCTTTAGTAAAATTTTGATTGATAAAATTGCATCTTTGCAAACATAAATCTAAATATGTTAGATTTATATGAACATGCGCATGCATATAAATCTCATAAACGTACAAGAATGATTTAATAGGTTTGACACATTGATAAAATGAGTAGAGACAAATTTTATAAAACTCAACTCAACTTATAATCAGCTCAAACTAATATGGACAAGCTTGTTTTAGTTGAAGTTAATTTATAAGAGTTCATAATTAACTCACCTCAACTCAAACTAGCTAGATAAGTGACATTCAATTAAGATGGAGTGATACTAATAAAGGTAGCTCAAACCAACTTGATAAGTAACATTTAGTTAAGGTGGAGTGATACTAGTAGAGTTAACTTATAAAAGTAATATAATTGTTCTCAAATAAATTTTATATGTTGAATCATTGAATAATTAATTAATTATTAGTATCAATAAAATTTTAAAAAATACCAACATGATTAAATTATTTAAAAGAATAAAAATAAATTTATGCTCACTTATTTTATTATTTAGTCCGTACACATATGTAAGTGAATATATGTAATGAAATAAGATTTAATTAAATTTGGGTTTACTTATTTATATTATATTTCAATAATCTAATTATAATAGATTATAATATATTAGTTGAAGCTAAAAAAAAAAGCTAAAAAAAAAGTTCCATTGTCATTTATTAAGAGAAATGTTTAAAGAACATAAATAAAAATTAAAGATATTTAAAAGTTAGTATTTATTAAAAAAGTTGAAAACTAAAAAAATATATTATTAGATGATGGTTGAATCTTTATAATATAGATATAATTAAATAGTATTGAATATAAAATTATAATCCTTATGATTAACTCAAAATTAGAGAGAGAATGTAATTCACGTTCTAATCTTATCATGTTTTAATATGTTAAAATTATAATATATATATATATATATAATATCAACTATTTTAATATATTTTATAAGAAATTTTAATTTTTTATTTTTTTTCATTTGTACACACACCCTTTTTCTTGCCTCTATCAGTATCATTATCAATAACAATATATATATATATATATATATTAACACGGGGGATTTTGGTCAATCTGAAATTAAAAACAATTAATTTCATTCGCTTTCAAAACATAACGGAGATAAACGTTTAAGGTGATTGGGCGAATTTGTGAAAGGCTAAAAGAAATATTAATACTTTAATCTTTTATATAATGTTTAATTTTCATAATCAAATATTCTAAGAAATATTACATTGTTCTATTTAATTTAATTAGAAATAATCTAAGGAACATTATAATATTATATTTTAATTATTTTAGGTATTTTAAAAAATATTATTTTATTATTGAAAAATATTTTTATTAAAAAATTAAATAATTAATAATGATAGATAAGGGTCAGCAATAATCACTAATGATAAAAGATGATTAATAGTTATTATCATTAATAAATAGTGACCTATAATAGTTATCGATAATAAATGATAATGAATAATAGTTACCAACAAATGAGAGATAGTAGTGAATAGTGATTATTAATAATAAATAATGATCAATAATAGTTATTGAAAATAGATAATAGCTTACATTAGATAATTGCTACTAACAATAAGTAGTGGTAGATAATAATTAATTGTAATAAGTGGTGAAATAGGTAAAATAATTTATTTATATCAATTAAACATCTCATGTCATGAACTATCTTTTTTTATAAAAATATTTTAGAGAAATGTTAAATTAAAAATATTCTCAATAATATGCATGTTTCTAAGAATACTTTTTTTTTTAATTTAAAACTAATATAAGAATTTCATATTCTTTAAATATTTTTGAAAATTTGAAAAAAATTTCACAAATCAAACATTTTAAACTAACTAGTGAGTATCTTATAATTTTAATTTGACAAATGCTAACAAGAATTCCAGAACTATTATTAAGCATTAAATATATATATATCACTAATTATTCATATTAAATTCTTTATTTTTTATTTATAGTAATATAATAAATAATATATTAAATATTTTATTAAAATAAAAATAAAATAATTTCCAAATTGTTATTAACATTTTTCTTTTAATTTTAAACGAAAAATCTTGATTATTTTAAGTCGGAGGATCAAACTCGATTAATGTGCCCATGAGTTGAGAGGTACTAAAAAATATATTTGAGCAAACCTTTTGTCTCAAAAGCCCTTTTCTTAAATTTCGAAATCCGATGCCATAACAAATTCACAACTCGAAATTATCTATTACTAAAAAAGAATGAAACAAAAATGAAAAATGAAAATGTCAAACTTCAGTTTTTCTCGCTTAGATACAGATTATATCATATTTTCACAATCTGAGAAATCACATTTGCATTGTAGTTTTCATTGTACCAATCTGTCTCCGTAATCGGGTGAAACATCCCAGAAGAAGGAGAAGAAGAAACAGCTTTCTTTCTCTCTCGCTCGCTTACTCCGTCTGCCAAGAGGTGCACTTCACTGTCTCCTTTTATTTTCCATTGTCACTGTGCGAGATTGGGTTTGCTTCTTTAGTTGAATATAAATTTGAATTCTGTTAGCTTTTGAATTTTTCAATGTGGAAATTGGATAGCTGTAATTCGTATGATCGTGGTTTTTTCTATGAGAATTGATCATGTCCCAGTTTATTCATGTTCATGCATGAATTATTTTGTTAGAATTAGAATGCAACTCTTGAGAGTTTGCTGGGTTAGCTTGCTATTGCAGCGTTTTACGTGCAATTTCAGATAATATGACTATAAATTTGCTAAACTAAAAATTCAGCTGCAATGGTGGTTTCTTAGTTCTGTTGGTTTTTTGGGATTGTAATTAAAGAGGACTTTGATGTCTGAGCAGTAGTTATGACTTTAACGTATTGTTCTTTAAATTGCATTTTTAAGCCAGATGAGAGAAGCCCAAGATAGAACCACGGGTTCTAAAACATCAAATTTGGACGTAGAAGACTTTAAGGTAAAGGCTCAAATCATATCATTCAAACCATTGATGGGAGGAGATACTTGAATATTAGTTTGAATCTTTTGGCTTACTTTTGATTTTGTTTGGTTTGAAAATTGTGCTTGAACATTGTAGGGAGACTTTTCATTTGATGCATTATTTGGAAACTTGGTGAATGGACAACTCTCATCTTTCCAAGAGGAAGCAGCAGATTCATCGGACACTGGCGGTGATTCTTTGCCAAATGGGCACATGCGAGTACCATCCGATGCAACAAGATATGCACATGGGCTTCCAGCCCCTTTATTTCCAGATGTTGAGAAGCTCTTATCTTTATTCAAGGATTCTTGTAAGGAGCTGTTTGAGCTTCGGAAACAGGTTTATCTCTGATACCAACAAGTGGTTGAGGTTTTGCGCTGCGATTTTAATCTTCTTTTTCATTGCATTGAAGGTTGATGGGAGACTCTTTGATCTCAAGAAAGATGTTTCCATTAATGACGCTAAACATCGCAAGACACTTGCTGAGGTTAATCCAAACATCAATTTCGTTTCATTTATCTTATTTTATTTTTATTTTGAAGTTTCAAGCACTCTATTCTAATTATTAGAACCAAGATGATTAGCCAAGTTGTCTTTCTTTACTGGCTTTCATTTATTATAATTTGGTGTGTGGGTGTGTGTGTGTGTAGGGTGGGGTGGCTTCAACAATTATGTTATTAAACCTGGCCTGTGTTATATATGTTGAATTTTATTTTTAACCTTCTTCGAATCTCATCTTTCCGTTCTGTTTATTATAATATTTTATCCTGCCCAATTGATTGTGTACACTGCAAATCAATTTAGAGTTGGGGACAGATGCACAAGTTGAAAATTTTGAATCTGCATGATCTGTTAACTTTTTGTGTTCATATCTTCATATGTATTTAGCTAGAGAGAGGTGTAGATGGTTTGTTTGAAAGCTTTGCAAGATTGGATTCACGTATTTCAACTGTTGGCCAGACTGCTGCAAAGATAGGAGATCATCTGCAGGTAGAGTAGATGGCTTCATTAATGCTTGCAAAAAAATTCTGATCCTAAGTGCACTTGTATTACATAGTTAGGTAAGATCTCCTTTATACTTGAAATATAGTCTCTTTGATAATACTCCTTACTTCTTGTCAGAGTGCAGATGCTCAGCGTCTTACTGCCAGTCAAACAATAGAGTTGATAAAGGTAATATCAGTCACTTTATTGGTCTTTGTTGTCCATCGCTTACATAATAAGCCATTATGGTTGTTTTCATTCCTACAGTACTTAATGGAGTTCAATAGCAGCCCAGACGACCTAATAAAGCTTTCACCTCTGTTTTCTGATGACAGTCGTGTTGCTGAAGCTGCTTCAATTGCCCAAAAATTACGTAAGTTGACTTTTCTGATAAAGCATCAACCATTTTACATCAACGCTCCTAACTTTGTTGATTCAGGGTCATTTGCTGAAGAAGATATTGGAAGACAAGTCATAACTGGCTCATCAGTGATAGCAAGTGCACATGCTAGCAGAGGACTAGAAGTTGCAGTTGCTAATCTACAGGAATACTGCAATGGTCAGTCATTTGATAAAATGATGAATTGATTTTTGTCTGATTTAAATTGAAATAATAAATTGTGCATGAAGTGAAATTGCTGTTAATGTTTTCGCACTATTATCATTTCTGCAATATAATATAGGGCTAACTGTAATTCCTTTTAGTATTTTGTGATATGTTGAGATCAATCTTCAATTTGTTAATATAATTTTAATGCTGTCATTGGGGAAACTGTGTTATCTTTTAATTTCTTGCAGTTAGAGCCATAAAAGCTGGTTAGATATATTTTCAATATCATTGATTGGGTTTTGAATAAAATAAAATAGATTTTTGGGATACAATCAACTGTTTCATGTTTTTTGGGGTTAATTTACCATAGACCAAACCCCCCCCCCCTCTTTTTTTTCCTTCAAATCTGAACATTATGCCACAAAACTTGTGTTTCATGGCATCATGGTGCCAACTGAGACAAGAACAGCATATCATGCTGCTTTCCTGTTGGGGAGCAAAAAAATTTCAACTTTGCAAAGCTGATTAGTTTATATAATTAAAGTTAACTTGATTTAAGGGAAGTTGTCAGATTCCGGTGCTTATCTTATTTGTTTTTCAGTGCTTTAGACTAGATACATCCCTCATTTCAAAAGCAAGATTTTATACCTTTTTGGGGACCTCTTCTTTTATCTTCTGTGCGATGTGTCCTCAGTATAGCTTGATCCAAATGTAAACAATATTGAGGAGGTGCTGACTTGTGCACTGACCATCAAGATCAAAGCCTGGTGGCTCAGAGGAAGATTTAAATTGAAACCCAATAAATAATATGAGACACAATTCTAACATTACTTCAATCTTATCCTAACCCTTTACCAGGTCTTGTGGGTGAATTTGTTTTCTTATTTATAGGAAGATAAGAACTAGCAAATACACAAATACACTTTGATGATATGCATTTGGGACCAAAATTGATGTTATTTTGTAAGGTTAAGACCAAATATCCAGTGCACATAACTGGGTTCCTTTTGAAATTTAAATTTCATTTTTCTTTCTATTTCTACAGAACTGGAGAATAAACTGCTGGCTCGGTTTGATTCAGCCTCGCAGAAAAGAGACTTGTCCAAAATGGCAGAATGTGCCAAAATTTTGGTTCAGGTAATTAGGCTCTGCTCTTCCTGTTTGGCCATAGATTTACCTTTTAAGTTTCTTTCTCGCACGCTCTCTCTCATTTCAACTTACACATTTGTAACTGCTCAGTATCACGTTTGGTGGAGGCGTTCCAGTTGGAATTTTAGTATTAGAAATGTCTGATATCTTGCTTATTTTGAGGTTACACTACATTGTTGTATTCTAGTTTCTTCTCAAACCCTTTTCACGTGTCAAATTCAATTTTCATCTTGGAGTCAGTACACTAAGTTGGGTTTCTGCATTCATCCAGGGGTCTCACCATTGCTCATGAGAGCCTTGAAGGATTTATTGTCTGACATTTTTAACATATTCTTGCATCTTTCATTGCCGCATTCCATTCTTTTTATTTGTCTGTCTGGCACCAAGTTCCTCTATGTCATTTTTGGAGTTCCTGTGCTCATTTAAAATCATCGTACAACAAGGAGGCTTAATGTGAAATTTGGGAACAAGATACGTGTACCTTCCCATCGCTTAGACAACATTATCGTTTAAATATTGCAATTTGCTAGATGTTGTAGAGTTCCAACTCTGCATGGAATTATACTGTTGTGTCAATGGGTCAGCATACTGAACCAAAACTAATTTAAATTTTTTAAGGTAACGACACCTCTAAGCAGAAATGAGTCAATTTACGATTTGCACAATCAAAATTATCATGTTTGCTTCCTTTGGTTATGATACATGTTAGGGTATACTGCTTTGACTGTCTTTAATATTATATCAAATGTTAGATTGTCAATGGATGAATAGATCCATGTCAGTAAATTTACTTCTTTTTAATACAGTTTAACAGGGGTACAAGTGCCATGCAGCACTATGTGGCAACACGTCCAATGTTTATTGATGTGGAAGTAATGAATGCAGATTCTAGGTTGGTTCTTGGTGACCCAGGAACACAAATTAGTTCCAGCGATGTTGCTCGTGGGCTTTCATCCTTGTACAACAGAGGAATCATAGGTTCAAAGCATAACGGCTTCCTCTAAGTGAAAAATATAATTTCTTAACAGAATTAATGAGAGCATTTGGATTTGTCGCAGATACTGTTCGTAAAGAAGCAGCAACAATTACTGCTGTGTTCCCTTCACCCAATGAAGTTATGTCGATTTTAGTTCAGGTACCAAAGATCTTCATCTCGTAATATAGATTTAAAAGAGATATAGCATTTCAATTACCAGGGTTTATTTTATTTTTATTTTTTTAATTTCCCTATCCAGCGAGTTTTAGAGCAGCGAGTCACAACTCTTCTGGACAAATTATTAGTGAAGCCATCTCTCGTAAATAAACCTTCCATGCAGGACGGCGGTCTTCTATTAGTGAGTACTGTTATTACTGACTGCCTCCGTCTCCATGTGCTAGTTCTATTAGAAAGCTGATATTGACTTGATGTGAATTTAACTTGAGGCTTCAGTATCTCCGAATATTGACAGTAGCATATGAAAAGACACAAGAACTTGCTAGAGACCTAAGAGCTGTGGGATGCGGTGACTTGGATATTGAGGGTGATTATCTAATTTTCAATTCGCTAGTTCTACTTCTTTGTGAATTTGTTCTTTTAGGGAACACATATTTATGAGCATGATTTGGAACTTACATTTTAGTATCTTACTAGAATGTGCCATATTATCTGGTTGCGAAACTTCTGAAGATATTTAAGCAAAAGAAAACTATTCTTTAGCAAAAACATCATGGGGTTTAGAATGATCTGAATATGTTATCCCTTAATGGTCTCATATTTTATGCTGGATTTACAATCTCCCTTTAAGTTTTATTAGGTGACATAATGGAAAATTTTATGATGGTTCAGGTCTGACGGAGTCTCTGTTTTCAAATCACAAGGATGAATACCTTGAATATGAGAGGGCATCTCTTACACAATTATATCAAGTGAAGGTTTTGATTGTTTCAATTTTTTTTTTACTTTTTATTTTACTGTCTGAGTTGGATTTGATTGCAAAACGCTGTATGTATGCAATGCAGATGGAAGAACTGCGAGCTGAAAGCCAGCAAACAGCAAAAGGATCTTCAATAATTTCTTCTAACCAGCAAATATCTGCTTCTGTTGTGACAGAGTTTGTAACTTGGAATGAAGAAGCAATTTCGAGATGCAATATCTTTCCATCCCTGGTAATTATTTATTCTTGCAAGTGGAACTGTATTTTTTGTCAAAGGAAGTATCCTTTGCAAAGGCTCAGCGTTATGATCTATGAGATAACTGCTTATTGATATTTAGGGCTTTCCAATTCCCTCTGAAACTTTACAATCTTCAGGCTATCCCGTCGGAGTTCTAATGCCTTGAAATATTCAACACAAACCCCTCAAAACCAAAGAAAAAAAGAAGGCTTTTCTTAGGTTTAAATTGTTCCCTGGCATCTATGGATATGCACATATAACATCTTAAGTAGTCCATTTTGGGTTTTAAAATTTGCTGGTTCAATTGTCACATACTTGGCCAATACCTGCTGATAAGTAACAAAAGTTTTGTTTTATGCAATCGATTTAGAGATGAGACATTTGGGTGGGGTTTAAGATATCTGCAACTATTCAATTGTTTTTAGGCTGTTTTGGTTCAATTAAATGATAGGCGAGGAAGCAGGAAGCAATTCCCGTAATTCATAATTATGCTTGGACTCTGTTTAATTTCCTTTGTTCTTAACTTTTATTTTTTCAAGGTTAGCGAGAGGCTGAGGAACCCTACTATACAGTGTCTACATTCTTTATCTTTTTCTGTAGTGTTTTGTTTCGTTGTCATTTAATTAGATTATAAACCTGGCTGAAATGCTTGATTTTTGGGTTTGCAAATTTTGACTTTAGCCTTTAATGCCCGGTCTGTAATATTGATTTTTGTGAGGTTTTGACATGAGACATTTTCTTTTCTTCTCCTTATTTTTTATTCTTTGAACAAAAATCAATACATTGAAGTATATTGGTACTATGTATTATAGTATGGTGAATTAGAAATTAACTCATAACCTATATATTATGGTGTGGTATTTGTATGTGCTAGTGATTTTTCTCTTCTTGTTCAGCCTACTACACTTGCAACCAATGTAAAGGCAGTGTTCACTTGCCTGCTGGACCAAGTAAGTTAATTTTTTCACATTCAACTTTTTGATATGATCTTGCACCTGGACCTCAGTTCCCCTGGTTGTTCATTTTATCTTTTACAGGCCGGTAAATATATAGTGGATGGGCTTGAAAGGGCTAGAGACAGCCTGACCGAAGCTGCTAATTTGAGGGAAAGATTTATACTGGGTACAACTGTTGGCCGAAGAGTGGCTGCTGCGACTACATCTTCTGTAATTATGTTGACCTTTAATGTGTTGCTTTAGGTAATCTGCTTAAAAGATATGGTTGTATGATGAAGATTTACTGATCGATATGCAGGTGGAGACTGCTGCTGCTGCTGGTGAAAGCAGCATTAGATCTTTCATGGTTGCCATACAATGTTCTGGTAGTAGTGTGGCTATTATTCAACAGGTATGATGGCGGTCCTTGATCTTCCTTTATTAATTATGAGTAATATATTATATTACTCAAATGAATACTTGTCTGCAGTACTTCATAAATTCTATATCTCCGCTTTTGCTCCCCGTTGATGGTGCACATAGTGCTTGTGAAGAAATGGCAACAGCAATGTCCAGTGCAGAGGCTGCCGCTTACAAAGGACTACAACAATGCATTGAAACTATCATGGCTGAGGTCAGTTGTAGAGTATTACATCTATCACATGCAATATGGCATGCAATAGAAGGTGTTTGAACCACATTTACTTTGAGTGGCCATTCCTGTGGCATCAAATACGTTTTATGAAAATCTTACTATTAATAATGGCTGTGCTGTGGAGTTTGAATCCTAGAATCATGTATCTTCTTCCACTTGAAACCTCTATGCAGGTAGAGCGATTGCTTTCGACTGAACAAAAGGCTACAGAGTATCGAACGCCTGATGATTGTATTCTTCCAGACCACCGGGCAACTACTGCTTGCATGAGGTAGATATAAGTTGAAGAATTGAACTTATTATATGCTGTAAAAAGGTGATATATTTTGCATTTCAAATATCTTCATGGATTTCCACTCAATCCTTTTACTTTCCTTAATTTTTGAAATTGTATGTGCCGTACCATTTGTGACTTTTATTGACTTCATTTCATATCACCCTGTTTCTGAAATTACTGTTGCTAATGAGGTTTCTGGTTCTCTTGGTCAGAGTTGTGGCTTATCTTTCTCGTGTGCTGGAGTCTGTATTCACGGGTCTTGAAGGTCAAAACAAACAAGCATTCCTGACTGAGGTGGTATGATATTTTATTTCTGACACTTGTATTGGCATTGCACATATGATTCGGTATCTTCTGATGTTACCAGTGTCAGCCGCTTTAGGTTGATTCTGCACAAATCAAAAGGTGGCTGGGCATAGTATCAGTGAAACTTTGATTTATCATTGTTTTTATCTCTTCAAATGTCTTGGATATTCTTAGTTAAGTTACCTACACATTTTAATAGTTACATAGATTACCTAATTTTCAAGCAGAGAGATATTGAAGAAAAGGTATGAAATAGCTGATTTGCCAATATCATTCTCAAAATAGAAAGCATTTCGTTCAGTAGACAACAAACACTTTGGTTAAACTATCAGAACCATCATAGTTTTTCCACATTAGTCTTGCATTAGGTGATTTTACTTGTGAATCTCCATGACATGTGACTCCCAAAAATAGCCCTCATATTGTTCCATATTGTGTGTAACTTGCATGAAGTTTTTATTCTTTTCTTCATAGATAATATCAGGTGGTGGGACCGGAGTGACAAGGGTGAATAACAATATATTGAATTAGAAGTACTGGATCTTTATCCTTTCCCGATCAATAATATGGACATTTTCTGTATAGGGAAATCGCTTGCACAAGGTGTTGTTAACCCATTGGCAGAAGTTTACTTTCAATCCAAGGTAACTGACCTGCATCTTACATTCCTGCAGCTGTCTAATTTGGTGAAATTGTGCCATGTCTAAATGGTTTATATGCTTTCTCTATCTAGATCAATATTCATATACTGAGTAATTACTGATTTTTATATTTGGCACAAACGAGTATAGCATCCTTCTGATTGTTGTATGTTGACAAGTCACTCTACAGTGGGGGATTACGACTGAAGCGTGACATAACTGAATACGGAGAATTCTTGCGCAGTTTCAATGCTCCTGCTGTTGATGAGAAATTTGAGTTACTGAGCACGTAAGGGTATAATGTATGCATGATATTCAGCTTTGCCTTTTTTCCTTTTAACTAATTTTGAAAAATTTATGCAGAATGGCCAATGTCTTCATTGTTGCTCCTGAAAGCCTTTCATCTTTGTTCGAGGGTACACCTAGCATTCGGAAAGATGCACAAAGGTATAGCTCATTACCCTGTTACCAATGCCACTGATTACAGTTCCAAGACTGAGCTTAGTATCAGTTTGCGGATTTATTGTTATTATTTTTGTGTTAGCATTGGTTTTCTTTTCAAATAATTTCAACACTAACAAACACGTGGATGCGTAGGCGCAGAGTTTGTAGTTCTTTCTTCCCCCTTCGAAGAGTACCTTTTGGGTTGTTCATGTTTGCTTTTTGTTTCTCTGTGATTCAGATTTATTCAGCTCAGAGATGACTACAAGAGCGCCAAGCTTGCAACGAAACTCAATTCCTTGTTCACCAGTTGATCCAGAAGTGGGCATACTGATCAAGTATCTCTCAAAAGCTCCCTGTTTCAAGGTTAGGAAACCAACACTCAAGATATTTGGCAAGACAGTCGCATGAAGAGTTCCATGAATTAACAGATTCTTCAATAGTCGATTTAGTACAACTAATTATATTCCCCTCGGAGTCAGAAAAATTCTCAGCTGCCACTCTAATTCCCACGCCCCATCCACGCTCTCTCAGTGGAATCCGGAATTCTAAGTCCAACTTGCACGTGAGAATTGGAGGGCGGATGTAGCATTGTTGTTGGAATAATGCTACGTGCATTTGCTAGAGGCTCTCCTGAGACAGTTGGTGGGACCTACCACATCTTTTGTAATTTTGAATTTTACCACACTTTCTTGCACGAGAGCATCACCTAGCGTGTAGCATTTTTTGCTCCGCTTAACGTAGAATGAAGGCTCAGCGAGGAGGACAAGATAGACCAATATTTCTTGTTGCATTATTTCTTTTCTGAGATTCATAACATTTCTTTGTCTACTTATTATGTGCCTCGTAAATTCCTCAGCTCAAAAATAAGTTTCATTGTTTTGTTTATGAGAGACAATTGTTTCCGTAAACCCCAAATGTAACCTAATTCGGAAGACTAACCACATCAAGATATCTGACTTGGCCCGGTGCCGTTTAGCACCTTGCAAATTTTTGTATATTTCAATTAGAATACATGTATTTACTCTCAGTTAATAAAGAGAAGTCGGTTTTCAGTTTTATAGATACTATATATATTGAAAATTGAAATTATTGATCAAGAATAAAGGTAACTATTATAATTTAAATATATAAGAATTTTTCTTAAACATAAGCTTTAAGGGAAATTTGGTTTGAAAATTATTAAATTACTATTTTGTTTATTTTATTAGAAGATTTTTTTTTGTTTAATAAGAAAATATCATTTGTTAGTTCGTAGGTAATGGATTTTCATGCATTTTTTCATCTTTTGAGTTGTGATTAATAAATAATATATAATATCATAATAGTGAGAGGAAATAACTTTTTCGTTAAAATAATGGGTGTTATTTTCCGTCATCTTCATTCTATGTAACATTGATCAAATGGAATCAAGATTAACCTAAATTACAAATGATGCACTTTGCGAGCTTATGGTGTAGAAAAGGATTAGATGATCCTTCAGCTTAGTCTCTTGTAATATAATATGCTTGTTTGAACTAGGAAGAATGGGGTAAGAGTAGAGAATAACGGCCTCTTAAAATAAAGTAAAACGCTTCTTTAATAATTTCTTGGCTAAATCAACTTAATTTCTAATGAGATTTTTATAGTTTAAAATGAATTAATTGAATTTTTATATTTTTTCTGCTTTAATTGAATACTTCCTATCATTTTACTATTATAATTTATTAGTTCGTTTAAATACATTTTTTATTTCTTTTAAATATCAATCGATCATATTTGGTTCCCTTCAGATTATTGTTTAATTTTAGTCCTTCTAATTCTCAAATTAAACCAATGTTGGTCCAAAGTCTAACTTCTATTAAAACAAAAAACAAAAAAAGCTAATGTGGAAAGAATAAAAAAAGAAAAATATAAAAAAATGAAAAGCTGAAAAATAAAAAGGAATGATGATTTTCTTTGTTCATCTTATTCCTATACGGTTAATTCCTCTTTGTTCAACTACATTGAAATGGCCATACTTGATCAATAAAACCCATTTGTCCCCTCCGGATCTCATAAGTTAAAATGCAACTTTGATTTTTTTAAGACAAATTTTCAATCATTATAATGCAGGCAGTTTGAGAAACTTAGAATTATGAAAATCGTTCATCGTTGTCATCATTATGCCAGTTGCCTACTTCGACTTCTTTCCTAATTTTGATCTCTTTTACACCAAGGACTCCTTTGGTATTTTGTTCGAAGAGTCACTGGAATGCTCATCAGATTTCAATTCATTGGAATTTTCCATAGAGAAATCCATCATAGGATTCCCTGAACATGAGTACATTGTTCTTGGTTTTGATTGTGTGTCACATTTTCAATCATGCTCACTCGCTGCCTCCATGAGAAAAAAACTATTGCATGTATGCATTGAAGTTTTTCGACTAAAGAAGGAGGGAGATAGTGAAGCTAAAATTCAGTGAAAAAAGAAGAATAGGAAGCTTGCAATGCAGAGGACAAAGAGTTAGGAGGACTAAAAGTTAGTAATGAAGTTTTGTCAAAAGTGGATTGAGAGAGATAAGAAAGCAAAGAGAAGATTTTAGAGAGATGGCTAACACCATTGGGGAAGAAGAAAAGAAAAAAAATATTCCATTTTTTCTTGTTTTCCTTTTTTTTTTTTCTTCATTTCTTCTTTTGCCATTTTTCATTTTTAATGGAAGTTAAGCTTTGGACCAAAATTGATTTTATTTGAGTATTAAGAGGAGTAAAATTGAACAATAATTTTAAGAGACCAAATATAACTTATTTGTATTTTAAAAGGAAAAAAATATATTTAAACTTTATGAGTAATTTACCCATGTAAATAACAATCTATTAATAGTTAATAAAGTGAAAGACAAATGACATATTATTTCTTTTCAAAAATGAAATAATTTCATAGTATGTTTATTTAAAAGGAACAAATTTGAGTTCTAAGATTGGAAGTGTAAGTATAAGTATGGACTACTTAGGGGTGGCTTAGGAACAAAAAAAATGAGCATTCTGAGTGAAATGCTTTAGCGAGGTGAAGAAAGAGCTTAGTAAGTGATGTATAACCTTTCTGATGGGTGAAGGCATGGTATTTATAGGTGATGGTGGAAAGAGAAACATGTGGGAAATATGTAATAGTTTTTAAGCTAAACTGGTAGTTTGTTACCTTAAATTGAGGGAAAGTAGTATAACAAAATATTTAATAATGGAGGTGGATGATAAGGGTGATTTTGTCAAGGCCACAAGGAGTTTTGTAGCTAGATTAAAGGGGTGAAAGAAAGTCATCACTATCTCTATTGTTCACTTTAACTTATAGGACTTGTGATAAGTATGATAAGGTGTGACATGCCCAGTGCTCTTACATACCAAGGGCAGGACCTTTATTTTAATCTAACCAAACTATTCTTAAAGAAATTTTTAATAGGGTGGATAAGGAGATCTCCACTCTTTAGAGTTAAAATGACTCTTATCCTAAATTGAATGGTTATTAGATGGTTTTGGCCTTTGTGGGACCTTGTTTGTTTATATTTCCATTGTAACTCATCCCATGGTGCCTTTGGTCACTTTTGGTCCCACCTTTTGGATTAATATATATTTGGCTTCTTTAGACTTTAGCACATTTTTAATCCTCCTTTGAGGTGTACTTTAGGATCGAACTTTATAAAATCCTATAAGGTTGGCTCGTAATTTTGGATTTTTAAGATGAAGTATCTATTATGTCATTATATTTTCTAACTTATTTATTATTTAAATATAACTAGAAAAGTTATTCAAATTCTACGGTCAACAATTGTAAAGAAATATCAAGAGAACATTATCCACATTGCTAATTGTTAACAAAATCTAACAAAAAAAAGACAAGAAATATTTAATTAAAAATTAAAAAAGTATAAGGATTCAATTCAAAAATTTTAAATTGTAAGAATATAATTAAAAGTTGAGCAAAATTGGAGGAAGCTAAAAAGTAATTTAGCATTTTTTAAAAACAAATCATTAGCACCAAAATTATGAGATCAACCATGGATAGAACCATTGGGAGTTAAGGGTGGCCTTAACTCCATCATAGTATGAAATTTTTGTAAAATTCATAATATATATATTAGCGTCAACCATAAGTTTCTAGAACCATCTATGTATTTGAAATTTACTACATGGACAAAAATAAAAAAAATACTACCAACCATGTAATTACAAGCTTTTTAATCAAAGTAATGATTGAAATAAATTAGTGAGAAGGTGTTGGTTGCTACTATAGATATTATGGTTATAGCCATAACTAAAAAATAAGCAATTTTTTTATATTCTTTTCATTGCACAAACAAATAGCTTGAGATTAAAAGTGTACATTACCATAACTTTGCCTAGAACCTAAAATAACCTAACAAAAGATATAAAAAAATTAAAAAAAAAACTTGAACTATATCTACGTAGTCTTCCACATAGCAGAGCATAGCAACCACAAGTCTTTAGTGGTATGCTGTTGAAAAGCTTGCAGCATTGTAGCTTGAGTTCCAACTAGCTTCTTCCTATCATAAGCACTCAGGTTACAAAACATATTCTTAATAGCTAACTTATAAAGATCTTTAGCCATAACATGTAGCTGAAGCCTAATTTATTTAATTCTTTGTTAATGAACACCCCTTATAGTAAAGATGCCTTAATCACCATAGAATCTTGATCTTAGCTCTTAATTTTTAGCCATAAATCCCTTAGGCCAACATTAAACCCTCATTTATATTTTACACCTCATAATAAAAAAGGTGACACCTTTCCCATAAGGTTTCATGTTGAGATTATGTGTATTTTAAGAAATTATCCTATAATAACTTTGGATTGATTTCTCAATTTATTAGGTTGATTATTCTTTCTTTTCCAGTTTGATTAGGATTAGATTGTATATATCTATATTAGGAAAATAGATTGTAAGATGATTATAGTTATTTCCTTAGGTTGATTGATTGAATATTCTTTTATAATCTTTTATACATAAATTGCACAAGTGCTAAGCAATTTACTGAAACCATTCCAACAAATTTAAGTTAGTATATTTAAGTTAGTATCAAAGTTCTCACATTAAAGGACTTTCTTTTTGTTATTATCTTTTTCTATCGAGCTTCTAGCTTTTCCTCTTTTTTTTTTGCTTTAGAAAAAAATTTTAGAATCATTTTGCACTATCCTTCTCTTCCTTGAATTAAACCTAAATACATTGCAAAAACAATTTCGCATCAGATCTAGACATAGACCAAACCCAAACAAAGACCAAGACATCTTTTCATCTCAAAAACAAGCTTAAGCACAAACCCAAACATTTTTCCATCTTAAAAATAATTTTGCATTAAAACATTTCAACATAACATAACATTTATCTAGTTGGCATGATTCTTAAAGGATCACAAAGTTTTTCAAGAAATCACCTATAAAAACCTATTTGTTAGCCATTTTCCAACAAAGCCATCGATGTGTGCATCACACATGCCATTTTATCAAATGTGCCTAAGTCTTATGCATTGCACCTACACCTACGTATGACCTGCATGCACCACTATGCCTCGGTCGCTACTTTTCCTTGACTTCACTTATAGCCTCAGTTCGTTAATTTGAGTCACAAACTTTTACTTTTTTATCCAAATAGCCAAATTAATTGCTATTTCTTAAACAATATCTAAAACATCAATCATAAGCTCCCTATTTGGTATTATTTTTTCTTTTTTGTTTGATAATCTTATGACATGTCAATCTCATTTAATATTGACATCTTTTGACCCTAAGGTTCTTAATTTAGGAGCTTCTAATTACATGACTAGTAATTAATCTTTATTTATCCATTTTAATTGCATTAAAATATGTCCATTATCTTGCTTCACTAATAGACATCCATTATTTTTCATGATCTATGAGATAATTATTTATTTTTCATTAATTATATTAGTAAATTTAAAATATTATATTATGTGTATGTATACATATAGATGTCATTTATTAATAAATGTCCATTATTTTGCTTTACTAATAGACGTTTATTATTTTTCATCATTTAGTTCAAAATTTTTCTTTTACTCTTTTTTTTATTTGAATTAATCCTTTGAAATGATTTATATCTTGTGGAAGCCCTCTATTTAGGATTCTAATATCCCTTGCTTAGTAAATATTTATGTAGAAGATGTTAAAGTCACGAATAGGATGCTTCCATAAAGCAAGATGACTAATGTTTATAAAATTCATAGGAGCACTTTAACATAAAGAAAATAAATAAGCTACCTTCAAAATACAAGTATTTGCAACAAGGATTTTATTTTATATTATAAATTTAGATATACGGTGACTATGTTGTAATACTGCATTAATGATTTAATGTAAGATTTTTTTATGAAATATAATTAGATATAATAATTTACAAAGAAACATAATTACTTAAGCGATTAATTCCATATCAAAATAATATATCAATTATTTATAAAACTATCATCCAAAAGGTATTTTAAAGGTCACCATAAGAAGATGAAAAATATTTACATATCAATTTTATTATTAATCAACATTTAAAAGCATTTCAAAAGTTTATTAAGGAATGCAACCACCACTTATTTGATAATTAGATATACCAAGACATTAATTTTTAGTTAATAATTAATATTTATAGTTTTATTTATTGCTAATATATTTCACATTCACTCTTCATTTGAAAACATTTCAGTAATGCTTTGATTTCTATTATCTAACTCTAGCATTTCTGAGGATAGGAAAGATAACTCCTCCACCATTTTACTAACACATTTAGAGACATTATAAAATATGATTTTTATTACTTCATCTAGTGTTATTTAAATGTATCAAATGAGATAGTGGGAGGGTTATTTTTTTTCCTACTTAGATAAACATTGGCATTGGTAATGAAAGTCAAGGTGATGCTTAGATTCTTGGATGATAGTTATGATAATTGGTACTGAAGTTAGCAACGAGAATGGAAGACAAAAGTCTTTTTTATATAAAATTATTGTAAATTTATATTTGTTGATATAACAATATATATATATATAGAATGAATAAAATTACAAAATAAATTTTCTAATATTGATGTCTTCTTTCTCGTATTTTTATATATTCATGCTTAATATGTTGATGTTTGTATCAATGTAAAAAAAATATGCAAACAAACATTATCATAAATTTTAGTTATTTAATAAAATTATAGAAACATTCTTTAATAATTGCAAAACTAACATTCTTTTTCTTAGAACTCATAAAAATTCATGTCTTTAAATATAGTAAACCTTTTATCTTCTTAATATAAGTTTTTGACTTTCTCAAACTCGATCCATTTTTTGAATAGTTTGTAAAATGATTAATTTATTTTCTACTAGTCAATATAATTTTATAAAATCTAATATAATAATTAAGTTATATTAAAATATATTAGCAGAATCATTTAAAAAATGATGTTGGTTGTATACAAATAACCGACACCTAAAATTATATAATGGTAGTTTATCGAATATAACTAATATTATATTTTATTTATTAAAACTACATCCTTTAATATAGTTAACAATTATAATAATTAAATCGACACTAATAACCATTGTGGTTTAACTAGTATTTGTTTTCACATCATTTTTTGTTAGAAATTAACAAGAAAAGTACCAAAAAAATACAAATGCTCTAATAGGAGTACAAAATCACTTTGGCGCTAGTTGCAAAATCAAGATTCCTCTAACATAAAACTTTATCTTACAAACTTCAGCAAAATCATGAAGTGCAAATTACTCCTCTACTTTTTTATGCAAACAATGTATATTACCAAATATTCTCAAGTTTCCATTCTTTATGTATTTTGATATTTTCGATATAGATTTGTGATTTTTTTCTTAATTTTGTTTTAATATATTTAACCCAAGATAATTAATGTTAAAGTTATAATATCACACTAAAATGTTTCTGATTCTTTGTTAGCTTATGAATATGCACCATAACCTTAGGCATGAAATATATTACATACAAAATATTCCATTTATAAATTTATAGAAATATTTTAGCTTTATGTAGGTACTTGAAAAATATTTTTGATTTGGATGATTTAGATTGCATTATTAATGTTTATAAATCTATAAATGTATATATGTTTTAAAAACATATTTGAGAATATGTAAAAATTAATATGATGTAAAGTTTAGCTAATATTCTTATATGTATGGTTCTTACTAGATTGGCTTATCATAGATTGAAGATGAATGCATGCTGATCAGTTTAATATTGAATATGAAAATAGGGTTAATGAAATCATTAAATTTGCAGTTGCTCAAAGGCAAAATTTAGTGATGGCTTTTTAAGGTTCCTTTTTATTAATTGTTGTTATGTAAAGAGGAGGACAGTGGATCAAATATGAGATCATTTATTTATTCATGGAATTAATGTTAGGCATATACAATGGACATGTACGATAAAAATAAACTTTATAACACATTTACTAATTATGAAAGTGAGAGTTTCAATGATTATTTACAGAATATATTATATGATATTGAAGATAATTTTATTTAGCATTCATAAATCCTTAATAACTTGTTGAGTGATGTTAAAAAAGTCATTATATTTAGGTTATACTAAATTTACATATTTATTTGCTGTGTTAAGATTGTTTAACTTGAAAATAATGAATGGATAGAGTGGTAAGAACTTCACGAAATTGCTACAATTATTAAAACACATGATTCCTAAAAATAATGTACTACCAACTCATGCTTATGAAGTGAATAAAATAATATGCTCGATAGATATGGAGTACAAAAAAATCCATGTCTATCCTAATAACTATATATTATACTGAAAGAAGTATAAAAGATTGTATGAGTTTTTAAAACATGGGGCATCCTATTTCAAATTAAAAAGCATAATGGTAGCATCAAGGAAGGATTTTAACTAAGGTGTTGTAGTATCTTCTGATAATACTAAGGTTTAAATGTACATTTGCTAATGTGAAAAATGCCAAGAACTTATAGTGGCATGTGGAGCAAATGCTTACTAACAATAAGTTTTATCATCCAATGAATTATTCTTAATAGAGAATGATTGACTTATTATTCTTTAAATTTGATAGTGAAGCAAGAAACTTCAGACTTATATTGTATCCTAATGGAACTAACTTTTATGGTAATATAAGCAATAAATATAACACATAACCTTTAATATTGATGATTTACAACCTCCCATCTTTGTTATATATGAAATAAAAGTATGGAATGCTAATATTATTGATGTTAAGGCTTAAGCAATTAGAAATTGATATAGATATTTTCTTATTATTACTCATTGAAGACCTGTCTCTTATATGGGATAAAGGTCTAACGGTGTTTGATGCATACAAGCAAGGATCCTTCAGGTTACATATAATGCTCTTTGGCATAATCAATAATTTCTTAACTTATAAAAACTTATTAAGGTATAGCATTAAAGGGAGAGCATGCCCTATTTTGAAAATGACATATGCTCTTATCAATTTAAGCATTGAAAGAAAATAATATCTTTTAATGACGAGAGATTTTTGTCTCGTTTTCATAACTATTACAAGTTAAGAAAAGCTTTCAATGATTTATTGAAAGAAGTAATAGCTCAAAAGCCTTTATCGAAGGAGGAAGCATATGAAAGAATGAAAAATATTAATATTATCTTTGACAAACCTAATACTTTGGCAAGTAGTGACACTTCATGTAAAAAAAAGTCTATATTTTTTAGCTTTTCATATTGAAAAGACTTAAATGTTAGGCACAATATTGATGTCATATATGTGGAGAAAAATATATATGATAGTGTGATTAGAATGCTTTTGAACATATTAAGTAAAATAAAGGATGGAATTAAGGCTTGACTAAACTTACAAGAGATAGTTATATAAGAGGAACTAGCATTGGAAAAAAAAAGGGTTAACATATTTATTTTCCTTTGATTTGCTAAACCTTATCTAAAAAGAAGAAAATAAGTTTCTACAAGTTTCTAAATAAAGTTAAATTGCCTCAAGATTATCCTTCTAACATTAAAAATCTTATTTCAATAAAAGATATAAAATTAATCAGCTTGAAGTCTTATAATTGTTATATTTTAATGCAATAAGTTCTAACAATCTTCATTTAAAGAATATTGCATAAACATATGAGATAAGCTATCATGAGACTTTGTTTCCTCTTCATTACAATATTTGCCAAGGTTATTGATCCAAAAGATTTAGATCACTTACAAAGGGATGTTGCTTTTATATTATGCATATTTAAGATGTATTTTCCTCCTTCATTCTTTTACATCATGGTGCATTTGGTTATTCATTTAGTAAGGGAGGAAAAATTATATGGTTTAATTTACTTAAGGTAGATGTACACGATGAAATGATATATGAAAATCTAAAAAGATATGTACACAATTGGAATAAGCCTAAAGAATATATTGTTGAAGGGTATATTTCTAAAAAGATTGTCAAGTTTCACATCTTAAACTTGTCAAATGCGGACATTATTGGACTTTCTAAGCCTTATCATGGGAAAAGGATTTTTGGAAAAGGTGCATTAGGGAATCGGTTGGATAGCATAAATCATGAAATATGGGAAGAAGCACGCCTTTACATCTTGTAAAATAATAAAGAGATTGAGCCTTATATGATTAAGCATATTACTATTATAAAAGAGCTTTATTGTGTCAAGAATGAAAAGTGGATATAAACAAAGTATAATCACTTATTCATCAAGTAATTCTACAATTAGGTGAGTAACATGATAGAGGAAACATTCAATGTCATTTATGAGACTATAAGATGTTTAACCTATAAGCCTCATATGGATATTATCTTATTAAGGATATGACATCAACAAATATTCATTTTATAGTAATAGAAAAGATAAGAAAAGTATCATGAAAAATAATTTGATTACTTTAGTGACTCAAGCAATGCATATTACTAGTGCTAAAGATGAAAACCCGATTTACGTGATGGTGTTACATTACAAGGTCATCAGAGATATATGAGAGCCTGATTACATCTAATTCAAAAAGCTTATATTTTAACATAAGTGGGTAGAGAATAATAATGACATCTGAGTGGATAATCTAATATTCACATTAGTTAATAGTTATAAGAGGGAGCTATTCATAATAGTATCTTAAGTAATTCAAGTTTTCTATATGTTAGACACAATTAATAATATGTAAGAAATAAAAAGATGTAACCACTAATATTGAAGATACACTTCCTTTCCCATCAGGATTACTTTTGATTAATCATAAAGGTAATTTGAAAAGGTTTTATATGTGTTAAGAGTATAGAAAAGGATATAGGTTAATGATTCTTTTAAATAAATTTCCTATACTACAAATTCAAAGTACTAATATCTTCATTTTTTAAGTTATGCTTATATGCATATTTGTTTGATTATTAGTTTGTATAATAAAAAATACTTAGTTAATACAAGTCCCATTTGAAAAATATACATCAATAATTATTTAAACATACTTAAATAGAATGATATCCTTTATAAATTAAAAGGTAATTTTTTTCATCATAATAAATCTTTTCTTTGTAATTGTTATAATACTTAAATTTTTATTTACTTACTTTGTTCAGTTATAGTTTGAAAATACTCTGATGTGTATCATTTAATGGTGCAAATCATTAAGTATTAGCTAATCCTATATCCACGTTATATAGTATTAAATGTAATAAGAAATTTGGCTTCCATTTATTATAAATTGTATTTGCTAAATTTGAGATTGTATACTATAATTAATATGAAATGTACATTACTCTTTTTTCATTTAGGGTATATATGTATTATAAAGTTAGAATATTGTGTTCTCAAGGGTTCTAGACATATTTTAGATTTCAAGTAGTGTAGTAATAAAATATATTTTGAGATATTGTATAGAATGGAGAAGGTGTAGGGAACAAATTGTTTTAGAAAAGATAATACAATGTTAATTATGTAAATCACCAATATGGTATATAACATATTCTATATCATTTAATAAAATAAGCCAATATTAAATTTCAATTTTTAACATTAATTATAACCTTAAAAATCAATGAATTTAACTTTAACAAGTTATCGAGTTATGTGTCCTATAAAAAATAATGATAATTTATTTATTATGGAATTGACGTAATTTTTGTGCATCACGATGACTTTGTAACTAATATTATAAAATATTTATAATGATTTTCAATAAAATGATAATTTAAAATAGACATCTAATTTGTTAAGCAACCGACATAAATTTTGTAGTAATGACATTATATGTATATAGTATGTATGTATAATGAAAAAAAATTTTAAAATGATAGTTCAAAATCAACGTCTAATTTGTTAAATAGCCAATATAAATTAGCAATTTTATAGTAATGACATTATATGTAAATAGTATGCATGTATAATAAAAAAAAAAGTTTAATACAATAGTTCAGAACCAACATCTAATTTGTTAAATAGCCAACATAAATTAGTACTTTACAATTTTGTATCTTTATGATAGCTTTGTAACCTACATCATAAAATATTTACAACAATGTTCAATAAAACAACAATCTAAAATTGATATCTAATATATTAAATAGCCAACATAAATTAATAATTTTGTAATAATGACATACATTCTCCTAAAATACAAATTATGATCCTTTAATTTAAAATAATCTACATTGGTTTCCCAAATAGTTAATTAGTATAGTTTTAGTTCTCTTAATTAATTTTTAGGAATTTATGTTATAAAATGCTAAGGTTGACTATGGCTTCTCCTATTTTAAGAACCTAGAATTTATTTTGATAGTGTTTTGTTAATTTTTATTTTATTTTATCCTTTTATTTCCATTAGGGGAGTGTTTCTACTAACACACTTTATTCCAATAAGCTTACCAATTGCATGAATTAAATCATAAAATTCGATCGAAATCAAATAGAAGATCAAAGTTATGGATATTGAAGAAATCAAATTGAAGGACCAAACTTGTACCAATTAAATATTTAAAAGAAGTAAAATAAATTATTAAAGGTTAATTCTCTAGTACAATTATAACTTTAAGTAGTATGCATATTACCTTATGTAATTATTGTATAAGGTCAACGTGCATAATTTTATGATAAAACTGCATGAGGTTATTAGTTGTATTTATGTCTTATGAAAATTATCATATGAATTGTATAATGATTATTTAGAATGCTATTATATTTGCAAGCACTGACACAGATTCTATGATTGTATGAAGCATGAGAAGTATTGTATTAGAGTATGACTTTATTGTATAATTTTATATTTAACTTGCAAAGAGTTTAAGTTTTA
The DNA here is from genome assembly GCA_020226215.1 of Sindora glabra. Classification (NCBI taxonomy): domain Eukaryota; kingdom Viridiplantae; phylum Streptophyta; class Magnoliopsida; order Fabales; family Fabaceae; genus Sindora; species Sindora glabra. Next base: position 54,358,561 of record CM035235.1, on the reverse strand, counting down.
TTTACAATCATGCGGGAATTAGGGTTTGACTTCTATGATAGTTATCTAGAATGTCATTATATTCACAAGTAGTAAGATAAGTTTTGCAATTGCATGAAGTTTAAGAATTATTGCATTAAAGTATGATTTTCTTACATGAGTTTATGGTAGCTAGACTTACATAAAATTATAGGTCATATTTGTACGTTATGGCAATTATAATATGACTTGCATGATAGCCATCTAGAATGTTATTATACTTGTAAGCGATGACATAAAGTTCTATAATTGCAAAAAGTATGAAAAGTATCTCATTAGAATATAACTTTTATATGGTTTTATGGTAAACTCGTATGAGGTTATAGATTGTATTTATGCCTTTTGAAAATTATGGTATGACTTACATTACAACTGTCTGGATCTTATTATGTTCATAAGTAGTGATCCAAATTTTACAGTTGCATAAACTATGAAAGGTATTGCATTAGAATACAACTTTGTTGTAGGATTTTAAGATAAACTTGCATGAGATCATAGGTCATATTTATACTCTGTGAAAATTATAGTATGACTTGACTAATAGTTATCTAGAATGTCATTATATTCCTAAGTGCTAGCATATAAGGCAGATCCAGAAAGTTTATATTGTAGAAGCAATATATAAATATAAAAATAAATATTTAAATTAAATTCTTAATTCTTCTTTTTACATGTGTTGGCATATATAGTAAGTAAGATTTTAAGCATTTTAACTTTTGATTATATATATTTTTTTCATTTCATTGAATTTTATATGAAATATGGGGTAATACTAAAAATAGTATAGGGGTAATATGTATAATTAATATATATGTGTGCTTATTTATTTTTTTGTTCATGGGGACAATTACCCACCCCACTACCTAAGTAATAGTTCTATCACTAATGGCATAAGTTTTATAGTTACATGAAATATGAGAAGTATCACATTAGAGTACAACTTTATTGCATGATGTCATGGTAACTAGATTTGCAAAGGTTATGAGTTATATTTATGCTTTGTGAGAACTACGGTGTAACTTGTATGACAACCATCTAAAATGTTATAATGTTTGCAAATGGTGATATAAGTCTTACAATTGTATAAAATATGAGTAGTGTTGCATCAAAATATGATTTTATTATATGACTAATTATAATAGACTTACATGAGATCCGCATTGACAATGAAAAATATATATGTGACTATAATAGATGTTATTACATATATTTGTAAATAGCAACATAGATTCCAAAATTGTATATGTAAAGTATGGAAAGTATTGGATGACGTGCTTGATAAGTTAAATAAAACACCTTGAAAAAATGTTTGGTTCACAATATTTTTCATTTTTGGAAAAGTACCCATTAAATTAAATTTCTTGGAATTTAAAATTTTTATATTTAATTTAATATAAATATTTTTGTGAATATTTTCTCAGATTCCTAAATATATTATATTCTCATATTTAATTCATATTTCATATTATTGGAAATGTTATTAATTTTCCAAAAATACTCATATCCTTTTTTATTGTAAATTGTAAAAAAAATTATAATCTTAATTAAAATCATATAAATAAAGTCTTTTACACACTTAATAAATTACTAATTTGAATTATTCAATCTAAACATAATAAATGATTTAATATGTAAAATATTAGAACTTTCAAGAAGTTGGATTTTAACATAATTAATTATATAAAAATATTCAAAATCAACTCTAATATCAATATATTAGTTTTATATGAGTCACACATTTATAATTTTTATTTTTTTAATTTCAAGGTTATATAGTAAAAGTTATATAAATTAATTAGAAAATTTTCAATTGTTATTTTTATATAAAAAAAGAATATAAAAAATATAATACATAAGTATGTAATATTTTTTGTCCCTTTCTTAGTATAACAAAATTTAAGAAAAGCAGTAAATATGCCCTCAACAAGTTCGGCTATTGTTAATTCAACATCAACTTTATACACCAGAACCTTATGCAATTTAACTATTAATATCAATTGCTTGCAAGATTGATCAACTAGCAAAGAGGACATGATATTTTCCTGCTTTGTTTGACATAAATGACACGAGTTCAAAAGTTTTTTTTCAAAAAAAAGAAAAATGCTATCGGAGACAGATGATGAAAGAAGAACAGAAGTTGTGATTGCAACATAAAAAAAGAATAAAAGTGATTTAGGGCATACAATAAAAATGATGGTAAACTTATTTTTTTTATTTTAGTATTAATATTTCTTCGGAGATTATTTTGAAAGGAAAGTTGAGTTAAAAATATTATATTCATAAGTAAATTTTTTAAAAATTTTGAATCAAATATAAAAATATAATATTTTTTACAAAATATTATTAGAAATATAAAAAATATTTTACAAATCAAACGCTTTATTAAGAAAGTTAATGATATTTAATTCATCCATTGCTTTAACTTAATGAGTTGAGAGTCAAAAGTCAAAAGTCAAAATAAACTTGCAACTGGCTTGGCACATTGGAACTCCACCATGCGTCTTTCATGCACTCCGCCAAAGCTTTCGAAACGCACAGAAAAATAATGTGAGCTCTGCATGGATCCACGTGCATTGTATCTCTCTCTCTCTCTCTCTCTCTGATAGCTAAGTTTAATCACCGTCACTTTCCACTTTGTGCCTCTGCCTAACCCCATCTTGCACTGCCATTGAGAGTGGTCCAGTTCTTGCTTCGTCCTCTCACTAGCTTTCGTGTGTTTTCGGTCACTTTGTGATATTTATTCTGAATGGAACAAAAGGGGATAGTGCTTTGATTATGTAAAAAATTCATTTGTAGCAATATTATTTTCATAAAACGTTAATTATAAGCCTTCAATGTAATTTCGATTTTCATAAAATGTATATTGTGTAATTTTACTTTCTATTTTAAAACAATTTATTTTGATTTCTGAATATTTAATTAGTACAATTTTGATCTTCAAATTAAATTTCTTTTAATTTTTGTTAACTTCTATTTGATATCTAACCATTTATTATATTATTTTTGAGAAAAATTATATATATATATATATATTATAGACAATGAACTCTAGGAAAGAGATTAAATTTTTCATATATAATCTGCTGATTTTATTTAAAAAATTTAATATCTACATAAAAATTTTCTTTCATATTCACATGATAGTCATTTCAAGTTAATATGGTACAAGAATTAGGTGGAAAGAATTTTGTGAGTTCAAGAAATTAAAAAAAATTAAATAAAAGAATCAAAAGTATACCGATTAAATAATTAGAAGGATCAAAATAAATTATATTAAATTATAAGAATAAAAATAGCACAATTTATATTTTAGAAGGTTAAAATTATATTTAAACCTAATTATAATTTATACAATATATATATCTTAATTTTATAATTTTTGTTGATGAAATGGTAGAATTTTGCATACATATGATTTGGATCCCCTCCATTACCTAAAAAATATGGTGTAAGTATAGAAGATATATATATATATATAAGTATTGTTTTATTAAAATAGTGGGTCCCATTAAAATAATTGTATATGCATCTCAGGATCGAAGATTGAGCTTCTATTTCTCCTAAATTAAGGAAATTGACAAAGAAACAATACGGTGTATTCAAATCCTAATTATAGACAAAATCTATGAATATGGATCTGAATTAAGGACAGGAGGATGAAATCATTTTATGAAATGATGGATTCTAATGAAAAGATTTGTGAATTTTAGGATAAGAATGTTATAAGTATTAGAAATTAAATTTAAAATTGAATTCTGAAATTTTTATATACTGATAAATTAAATTTTATAAATTTATTAATTATTATATATTTAATTAACAACCCTCAATTTGCATTTTAAATCTAATTTAAACCGAAGCATATAGTATCACTCATTTCAGAATTAAAGATCGTGTCTTTGATTCTTATAAATTACTAAAAGAATTTGACAAATAAAAAATTAAAACAATGTGGATTCCAAAATCAATAAAATTACACGGTTTCTCTTCTAAATCAATACAGTCACAAATTGGGGATCTCAGAGTTAAAGGTTGTGTTTTTTACTCTTTTAAATTCAAAGAAATTGAAAAATAAAAATTAAGAGAATTCAAGTTCGAAAATCAATAATTAAAGTTGCACAGTTTGTGCAAAACTTACACGATAATTGCAAATTATTTAGGAAATTAACAAAGTTTTCAATATGCATTGAAATAAAACTATTTTGCCTTTTTATATCTTTTCCATTTTTATGTAATATTTATGTTTCAGCCCATCAAAAATATTCTACTTTTTACCGATTCCTTTATACTTCTGGAATCAATTTTTCATATAATTTTTTTCATTTTTAATAGAAATGAATTCAATTCAGTTATAAAAAAATTTCTAATTGGAATATATTGAAAGTTTCATGCAATTCAATTAAATGATAAATTTTAATGGTATCATTGTAAATATAATATTATGAAGAGAATAAATTTTTTTATATAATGTATTTTGAACTAAATGAAATAAATTATAATGAAATCCTTATTAAATTTGATAAATTTTACAATAACTAAATGTAATTAAAATAAAAATTATAAATAAATTGAATTTAAATGAAATGAATCTCTTTTATATTTAATTCTAAATACTATTTAAAAATAAAATCTTATTTTTAATCTGTTCAAATAGTTAGAGTGACACAGTACCAAACAAACAAAAAAAATTAACATTGAATTTAAGATGAAAATGGTAAAAGATAAAACTTTCGAAAAATATTAAGTCTCATTAAAGCGAAAATTCTACAATAATTTTTCTTTTTTTACAAATTTTTCATAAAATCCTCAATTCCTCAGTTTATTATGCTCCGAGTCCAATTGGGCCAATTATTCACCATCTCATCCATGCGATATCTCTTTCGATGTCATTACGCTGGACTCATCAGGCTCTAAAAATGCGGGATTTAAATCTTTTGATTTTTTTTAGAGAAATTGGTGGTGTAAATTTAAATTTTTATTGAAACAGTGAATATTTATAAAAAAAATTGTAGATCCTAACATAAAAATTTTTCTAATATTTTTATTTAAATTTAATTATACCCTTAATTTTTCTAAAAATGTGAAGGGATCCATATCCCTTAATGCAAGTGTCTTGCAAATACCAATTTGAATATAAATTTAATTTATTATTAGTATAATATATTTTATATTATCACTTATTATGTATTATTATATTAATAAAAATTATTAAAATATTTTATTATCAGTAAAAGTTATTCACTTTTTAACAAATTTTTATTTTCAAAATCTTTGTATTTAATATTGAATAAAAAATATTTTTTATTATTTTAATATTTTATGATTATATTTTCATAAAAAATAATTTCCTTTGAAATAAAGAAACCCTTAATTTCAAATCTATTTATTTTTTAATGGAATAAGAATTCTCATTTACCCATAATATATATTAAAACTTCTTCTGACATTATTACATTTACATATATTCTTACGTAACATTGTTGCAACACAATTATCTATTCACAATTTAAAAGTACGTGTTAATTTATTTTCTGAGAGGTATTTTTTATAAAACAATATCTTGTTCACGTGCACTTACAAAAAAAAGTATATATTTATTTTAATAATACAATAACATTTGATATTATTTTGAAATTTTCATACTTAGATCATATTTAAAGTTTAAATCTGAAATTTTATACATATATATTTAATGAATTATTAATTGGATTCTTAAAAATGAATAACAATTATTGGTTCAGAGCCTCGGTGGTGGTGGCGTCCCTACTTGCCAAATCTCGGTCCTGATCCTCATCTTCAACCATCATTGCAAAGTGAAAGTCCATTTGTCTTTTTCTTCCCCGTTATTCTTACTACAGGATATATCAATTTCACGATATTTTTTAGAGCATATAAGTTGAAATGAAGGAATTTTGATTAAGAACTATCATAGGAAACATCACATATGGGCATAATCATATTTTTATAACCCTAATTATTAGTATCTTTTTAAATGCAATATACCTTTCTTTATTTTTTTCTTTTTCAATTTTAGATCTCTGGAAATGCCCAAGGATTGCCATTGAATTTTAACAGTTTGATTCTGCTAGTATAATTTACATATCAATCAATATCTCTCAAATTCATCATGGGCTTTTCAAATTTTTGAACTTTAATGGTTCCCAAAATTTTAAAATAGACTTCCTATTTTTTAAAAAATAAAATATAATGTCAAAAGCATAAGAAAATGTGCAATTTTATATAACAACTTTGTTACATTTTGTTCATATGTGAATGAAAAAAAATACATTAACCACTTTTGAAGTTCGAAAAAATTATAAAAACCCCCATATATTTAAATATTTACTTGGATTTTTATGTGATTTTAAAATATATGTAAACTTCTTTTGACGTTGAAATACACTAAGCTTTTAGGGTTCGTTTGATATGAAATTTTTTTACAGTTAATTTTATTTTATTTACAAATGAATTTCATTATTTAAGAACTATGTCAAAAATAATATTTTAGTTCATTTATAAATAAATTATTTTATTGAAATTTATTAAAAATACATATAATTCAATTAAAAATAAATTTTGATAGCACTATAATAAATACAATGTTAAAAAGAAGGTGAAACTTTTAATATAATATTTGTTTTAAGTTAAATGAAATACATTATAATAAAATTATTAATAAATTTTATAAACTTTTTAATAAATTCAATTAATTTCATAATAGTACAAATATAATTAAACCAGAAATTGCAAAAAAAAATCACTTAAAACCATTTAATAAAAATAAAATCTTATTTTTAGTCATTTCAAACAAAAATTTCACTTAAAACTATTTAATAAAAATAAAATTCATTTAAAATTAAAATCTTATTTTTAATCATTTCAAACAAAAATTTAAAGTTTACTAACGGCAGAATATGTGTGTGTGGGGGGGGGGGGTAAAAAGGAAAAAAAATTGAACCTTATCAAGTAACCCAGCTCATGAGTCAGGTAGGTTTATTTTTAGTACAATGTCATATAATTATTAATTAGTATTTATGGAGACAAAAGCTTGAAAATAAAAAATGTTGAAAAGGATTTTGGTTGTATACGTTACAAACGTAAGGCTTCAATTTGAAGCAAAGTTTGAAAGGGATTTGGAGGGATCTATCAGCATTCAGGCTTTGCCTGCCTACCAGACGAGAGAAAGAAAACGAAAACTCCTGTCTGTGAGTTGTAAAGGTACGACTTTGAGTTCATATATCCAGGGCACTTTGGTCATGTAACTAAAAAAGGAAAGAAAATTGAAAATTTTTTATTCTTTGTATATATTTAATTTAGAAAATTTTGATTCTCTGTTTTTTAATGGAATTATTCTAAATGAGATAATAATAATTTTTCAATTTTCTAATGAATCAAATTTCCTTATTTTGAGTTTTAAATGTTAATCATCTTCAATAATAATAACAAAAATAATAATGATGATAATAACAATAAATAATAAAATATTAATAAATATTAATAATAAAAATACTAATAATTATATAATAATCAATCATGAAAGTCAAAAATAAAATAATAATAGAATAATTATAATTAAAAATAATAAATATAAAATGTAATATTAGTTAATAATAAATAAAAAATGAATATAATTATAAATAAAACATAAATTTTAATAATAGTAATAATATATAATTAGTGAAATAACAATAAGTAATAGGATAATAATTATAATAATAAATATAACAATTATTTTAATAACAACAAAAAATAAGTTAATTTTCCCTTGTACTAATATTATTATTAATAAAATGAATAAAAAAACTTGGCTTCCTCTCTTATTGAATCAAATAAAACGAGAAATTATGAGAAATTTATTCTTATTTTCTTTGATTCTATTTATTATTTTCTTTCTCTATTATCAGTTGAATTAAATGGCCTTATTTATTTTGATTCTATTTATAGGTGGAGTTTGAATCGATAACTGATGTTGTGTAGGTTCAATTCCCTCTGTCATTTATGTATTAATAAAAAAGAAACTGTCCACTCTGTTAATATATTATAGGTATTTTTTTTAACTATTTACAAAAATATATCATAATGAAATCATTATGAATTGTAGCATAAAAAAATCTACGTCTAAGTGCAAATATGACTTGTACATTATTGTAATGACCCCCGTTAAGCTAATATAGTTTAGAATTAAGATACATGCCAAAAGGTCGGTTAGGCAAAGATTTCAAATTAAGTAAGTGGTTTGAACTCGAATCAATCGATTGACCAATTCTGCCGATCGATCTAATCGTTCTGAGCCATTTATGATCAATTAACTAGCCACTTCCGGTAGCTTATAAATATAGAGCTGATTTTGGCAAAATTAAAATCTCATTTTATTTTGAGTCACTTTGAAAGAGGGTAACTTATCAAAGTAGGACTCTGATTTACTTTCTACGAAAGTGTGAGCTTAAGGTAATGTTTTAGGCCTAAAAAAAGTTTATCTTTTGCATTTCGAATGATGGCATGGAATGAAATTTCTTTATATATATATATATATATATTTGATATAGAATGAAAAAAAAAGATATTAATGACAATAATACCTTTAAAATTAAAAAAAATGTAAAATTATAACTATATTTATATAAAAGATGGTATTTTATTTTTCATTTATTTTTAAATTTTTAATTGAACATATATATAATTTGCAATCAAGTATATATATATTAAATAGTATAATAATAATATATCTTAAATAAAAATATATGATAAGATCAATAATAAAAAATTACTATATTTTAAATTTAATTATCAAAACTATAATTTATAAAAATCTTCTATAATAAAAGTACAAAAAATTAATTTACCAAATTTTTTTAAATTAAATCATTTTTATATAGGATACAAAATATTTTATTTTAAATTTTATTATTAAAAATATAATAATCAAAATATTTGAATAAAAAATTATTAAAAATTGATATTATTTTATTATTTATTAATAAAGTATAATGTTAAACTAAATAAAAAATATGAGGGTTATGGTTGTAAAAAAGTTATTTTATAAATGATGAAATGAACATTCTATCATTTTTGCAATAGAATAAGAATTCTATCATTTAATGGAATGGATAGTCTCATTTCATAGTACCTATCAAATGAATGTTGTTAATTCAATTCTATCCTACCAAACAAAGCATAAGTTCTTTTGCTCAATGTTTAACTTTTCTCTCTCTTTGGTTATTGAAACAATTTTGCAATAACCAAGAACTAAGTTCCTATATTAGGAGAAAGATGCTAATGTGTGACTTTCAAGAGAACACTTTCCTCCTAAAATGATTAGTAGTCTTTACCTTGACTAGGCTTCCTTTAAATATAAAATTATATATATCACTACCAAAAAAAAACATAATTTATTAATTGATTTTTCTGTCATTAACATTCAAAAATCTATTGTTAAAATAATTAGTGATAGAAAAAGGCTGTTAGTAAATATTGTATCAGAATTCATTTAGTAATGAATAAAAAACATCTACCACTCTCTTATTGCTATAATTTGTCAGTAATTTTAGGAGACAACAATAAACAAAATGAATGATAAGTGATATTAGCAACATTAATGCTTGTTGCTAAACTAGTATTTACTCATGAACTATTTGTTGATAAAATGGGATAGTGTGATGAGAATATCTATCATTAGCTACACCTGTTGTTATTTCCATTGGTAAATTTGAGATTTATGACAATTGTTTTCATTGTTAAATTGTAAACTATAGCTAAATCTATCACTATTATGTGAAAATTTATAAATTTATTAGCATCATTATTCATAAATATGTTGCTAATCTAGGAAGTATTGCAACTTTTTTACCTTATTTTAGGGTAACCTATACAACAAACATCCTTACATAAATACACTTCAACTATAGTAACACCAAATTCAATTGATAAATTTTCAAAATTGAATTTTGTAATATTGAATATCAATTATCTAGTCATTTAACATAAAAATTATCATATAAAACAACGAAACTTATGTACAAACTAAAAATTGAATTCAATGTTTCTAACAAATGATAAAAACCTAAACAAGTGAAATTTAGGGATTCTTGATTGCGTCTCTTGATCTTTTTTAAATGTCTTTTATTCTTGTATGAATGAGACTTCTACTTATTCATCAATCCTTCAGGCACTTCAATTTTTTCCTATTCAAACTTCATCCATAATAGATTGCATTATGATGTTTGAGCTTCTACTAGATGATAGCTTTTTTATTTTTAACTATATCATTCATCATAAAGTAAAGCAAGACAAGTTTCTTCAAAAAAGATAATTTGTTTAAAAATCACATAATTCAACGAAGTCAAGGAGTTTATCAAAATTATACTACGAAATTAACCACTAATTTCTTTTAGAATCTTTTCTAACAAGGTTTACTATTGCAAATCTTAATAGCACAATAAGGTTTACAATAAGACCTTACTAGAAAGGGTTTTAGAAGATAATAGTGGTTAATTTTGAACATGATTTTAATGGACTTTTTTATTCTATTGAATTCTATAATCTTTAAATAAAATATCCTCCTTGAAAAAAACTTTTCTTACATGTTTCATTTTATGATGAACAAATATAGTTGAAAGCAGAAAAGTCATCATCTAGCAAAAGCTCTTAGATGCCCAATCTCTATAAACATCATGATAAAGTATTAAACCTATCTCCCAATCTAAGCTTGATGAAAACTTAGTAACCTACAACAAATATAAATAATATTAAGTTAGTATCATTTTTTCTATAATAAATGAAGACATACATCTAAAAATAGTAATCTACGTATACCAAATATAACCTAGTGTATGATAACGACTCTTTATTATCATCTTAAACTTCTTCATCATCTTTATCAATCTCTTCTCCATTATTTTCCTTTCCTTTTTTTACCTTATAAATGAGACATACTAGCCTTTTATGTGTTTGCCAATCAAGCAACATCCTATACGCAAGAAAGTCATTAATGGTCCATAATAATTTAACTCATAAGGTGAAATTTTATTTTAAAGATATATCATATATATGTATACCATCTTTGCACAACACTTTTAGTTTCTTTATCAATGGCCATAAGTATACATTAGTATTAGCATTCAAATTGTTAGGACTCAAGATAATCAAACTTAAAAGGATGTACTTTTATTTCATATATATCAAGAAAAGGAGATTACAAAGGCTTACAATCAAAAGCCAACATGAATGGGTTTAATTGGATTAGTTAAAAGAAGTGAAACAATCTATATATAGGCCTAGTTCCATATTTCTAGGATCATTAGCAAATTAAGGATGAGGTCAGTGTAGTCAAAGTGTTTCTATGCTTTTCATCTAATAGGTCACATAAAACCTTATCTCACGAGGATTTACATGATGCATCTCATTGAGTTAGTAATTAACTTTGATGCATACAACCTTTAGAGTTTAGGAGTTATGAGTAGGTACTAAAATTTTTTATTGAAAATTTTCTTATATCATCCTCAACTAGACTTTCAAGATGTGTGGTAAGGATGGTTGTAGAAAACACATTCCTTTTCATCAACATATTTTTTATAGTAAAGCATATAATCATTTTCATAACAATCTATCTTTTTATACCTAAGGCATAACTTAGCAACCAATTTCTTTATTGTATAAAAATCTTTCGGCATTTGGTTCCCCTTAAGTATGCATTCTCTTGTCAATTAGCAAATTTCATTATAATATTGCCCTAAGAGATTTAGTCTAATTTAATATTCAATAACCTAACTACAAAAGACAATATAGTGTGGTTGTTACAACCTTCATATAGAGGTTATTAGCTCTTGGTCAACATATTGTAAAACACTTGAGTATTAAGGTTAGGAGGTTCTTCTACATTCATATTAAAATTCATATGTGCAACATTCATTATCATTACCTCGTATCTATTACATAGTTTTTCGCCTTTCCCCATTCTGGATTGCTAGATTTAATTTCAAATTGAGACATTTGTTCTCCCTGGGATATCAATTATTAATAATTAGGTTTAAATCATTTCCTATAAAGATGTTCAACTATAGTATCAACTATAAAAATTTTCATGCATTCACACTTAGTATATGGATACTTAATCTTTTGAGTTTATGAAAAAGCTTTACTTTACAAGCGTATGTAATAAACTTATTCACTTTGTTAATGAATTCAATTATTATTCCTAATTGATGAGGGTCTACCTTACTATACATCCACTACCTATTTTCAAGCGTCTATATCTATTCTATACCACATAGATATGTCATCCAATAATTTATTAATTACTTTGCAAATGAAACTATGTTGTAATAAATGAGTGAAATGTATTTTGAAAATATTAAAATGTTAACTATTTCAATTATAGCTCTATAAGTAAGTATCACATCTATATATATAGACATTTAAAAGTATATTAATTATAAAATTAATAAAATGAATGCAATCATGAAAATAAAAATTCAATTTATAAATTATAAAACATTAAGTAGTCTTATATCATCATTATGAAATTGAATCAAAACAAAAATCACAATTACATAAAAACTAAATTTTCCTTTATCAAATCCTAAATCATTAGCTTTATAGATTCAACCCAGATTCATAAATTTAAAACATTCCATTACTTATATAGTATATGAAAAATATATATTAAACTCTAATTAGAGAGAAATGTTTAAAATTTCTCACAAAATTATCAAACAAATCATAATCAATAAAACTCACCTTTATTAGAAAAATAATTGAATAAAAGAGAGAAAATGTAACAAACAAGCTTCTAAAGGTAGTAAAAGGTAGTGGAGAAGCTTAAGGATAATAGCAGCAACACAACGACAAACCTCTTCATTCTTTATATGTGTTTCCCTAAAATAGGTTTTAACTAAAAATAGTGTTGTTGTTATATACGAAGAATAGTGATGGACTCTTTTGTGATAACTTTAAACAAAATAAAATAATGCACTTCAATTAGTGACGAATTTATTGACGAATTTTTTTTTATTTCTAACTAAATTCATTACAATTTTTGTAGCAAAATTTAATTTTTTTGGCCTAAATAATTTTAATTTTTTTGTAAACTTAATCGTCATCAAATTAAAAAGAATATTTGTTATTTTATCACTAATTTCATACATAAATGGTTCATTTTATTTGGTAATGGAATCAATAACAACTGTTTAATGTTCCATCACTAAATCTGTCATTAAAAGTTATATTTTATGAAATTTTTAAAAATGAAAAATTAATTGATTTTGCATCTTTGAAATTCCATAACAAAATTTCATCAATTAATCATAAAATTCTTGTAATATAAATATGTGTGTGTGTGTGTGTGTGTGTGTGTGTGTATGTGTGCACGAGCATGTGTGCACATTTTTAAATAACTAATCTTTTATGGTATGCTATGAAGAATAGAGAAGATAGAAAAAAGTATTAGGATCTAATAAATTTGCTCAATATAATTATATGTTTTATGTGTTAACCAAATGTATGTTTACAGATACAGTCTTATCTATGGTTGGGACTTTAATAAATGAAAATTAAGTAAATTGATATAAAATAATATGACTTAAATAATTTAACAATAGATAATAATTAATTAAATATAGTCCATATACATTTAACTATTAGCAAACCTTAAAATGGATAGAATGGTAATTTCAACTTAATAGTTAATAAATATTGGATAGTTTAATGGATAGCATTTTTATGGTTATGACTAACTCAATTAAGTTATAAAGGATCCATACATGTACTAGAATGATGACATGAAATCATTTTGGTTGATTATTGATTCAAAACATAGTAAAGCAAGTAAGCTCATGTTAAGAGAACACAGTAGACTAAGGTAGAGATATAATTATGATAAGTTTTGAAAGGCATATAACAAGATGCAATATACCTTAAAGATCATGTAGTAATATACAATATGGTTATTGGCATGTACTTCATTGTAGCCTCTATTACCTATGTTCAAGCACCCATATCTATTTTTCATCACATATATATGTCATCCAATAATTCATCAACTACTTTGCAAATAAAACTATGTTGCAATATATGAATAAAGTGAATTTTTAAAATACTAAAATGTTAGCTATTGCAATTGTAGCTCTATAAGTAAATATCACCACTATGTATATAGGCATCCAAGAGTATACGAATTATAAAATTAACAAACTGAATGCAATCATGAAAATAAAAATTTAATGTGTATGTTATAAAACATTAGGTATTATTAACTCATCATCATATAAAATTAAATCAAAATAGAAATTCCAACTACATAAAAACTAAGTTTTTCTTCATCAAATCCTAAATCATCAACTTTATAGATTCAAAACTTTAAAACATTTTATTACTTACACAATATGTGAAAAATATCTCTTACACTCTAATTGGAAAAAAATCTTTATAATTTCTCACAAAACTATCAAACAAATCATAATAAATAAAACTTTCCTTTCATAAAAAGCAATTAATTAAAAGAGGCAAAGTGCAACAAAAAAGCTTTTGAAAATAGTAAAAGGTAATGGAAAGGCCTAAGGATGATAGTGGTGGCATGGTAGCAAATCTCTTTATTCTCTATATGTGTTTACCTAAAATGGGTTTTGGCTAAAAATAGGGTGTTACTGATATATATAAAAAATAGTGATGGATTTTTCCATCATAATTTTGAACAAAGTAAAATGATGCACTTCAATTAGCAATGGACTTATTAATAAATTTTTTTGTTTCATCACTAAATTTATTGCAATTTTTTTACCTTAATTTTAAGTTTTCTATCCAAACAATTTCAAATTTTTCGTACACTTACTCATTGCTAAATTGAAAAGAATATTTTTTATTTTATCACTAATTCCATAAGTAAATGTTTCATTTTATTTAGTAATGGAATCAACAACAATGCTTAATGGTCCATCACTAATTTTGTCATTAAGAATCATATTCTATGAAATTTTTAGAATTGAAAAATTAATTGATTTTGCTTCTTTAAAAATCCATTGCAAACTTTCATTGATAAATTTTTTTAAATA
Organism: Sindora glabra; assembly: GCA_020226215.1. NCBI lineage: Eukaryota > Viridiplantae > Streptophyta > Magnoliopsida > Fabales > Fabaceae > Sindora > Sindora glabra. The sequence goes on along the minus strand of CM035235.1, from coordinate 54,343,499 downwards.
TATATATGTGTGTACCTGGTCGGTGGAATTTTTTAAATATATATGTGTGTGTGTGTATGTGTGTGCATACACATTTTTAAATAGCTAATCTTTTATGATTTACGATGAAAAATAGAAAAGACATAAAAGAAAGTAATAAGAACTAATAGATTTGCTTAATGTAATTATGTGTTTTATGTGTTGACCAAAATATATGTTCACATGGGTAGTCTTATTTATGGTTAGTACTTTAATAAATGAAACTTTAGTAATTGATATAAAATAATAGGACTTAAATAATTGAACAATAGATAATAATTAATTAAATATAATCCATATACACTTAGCTATGAACAAACCTTAAAATGGATGGAATGGTAATTTCACCTTAATTATAAAATAGTTAATAAATATTAGGTGGTTTAATGGATAGATTCTTTGTGGTTGTCACTAGCTCAATTAATTTAGAGGATACATATGAGCACTAGAATGATGACATGATATGATTTTGATCAATTATCAATTCAAAACATTGTAATGCAACTAAGCCCATGTTAAGAGAATATAATAGGCTAAGGTGGACATACAATTACAATGTTTTAGAAGGCATATAACAAGATGTAATATAACTTAAAGATCATATAGTAGTATGGAATATGGTTATTGGCAAGAGTTTCATTGTTGCCTCCTCTTATTATGTTAGTTTAAGTTGCGGAATGGATGAATAGGACTGACTTACCATATTCATGAACTTGTAACAGAGGTTTTAGTTTAATCATCGTGATTTGATAAGTAAATAGATTAATCCATGAATTATTTTTTAAGTTTTTTATTTTAAATTTTTAAATAATAAAAAATTAAAATCATTTTAAAGCACCATATGTTCATTTATAAATAAATTATAATACATTTGAAATGTATATATAACTTAAAAAATACTATATATAAACAATAAAATATATACAAAATATGAATTATTTATAACACAATCATTCATAACTAAAAATGAAAAAAGAGAGTATAATTTTAGATGAATCAAATATTTAAACCTATATAAAAATTAAAAAATGTAATAAAAAATATTTATGCTAATCTAGCCTGCATACAAGTAAACCTATATTTATATCATATAGGTTTAAATCTTACGAGTTGTCAAAATAGTGATTTAAATCTTTCATGTAAGCTAATAGGTTAGCTTGCGAATTTTTATTCATTTTAACTGTTATAATATTGGTGTATGTTTGTTACATATGTGATCTAAACAAATACATTTTGTGCCATTGTTTAAACCTAAGGGCTTTGATAAAGCTACCAAAAGTAGTCACTATATATGATATTTCACTATTTCTTTGTTTGGTACATGAATATGCTATGTTTAGATGAAAATGATGTTATAGAATTACATTTTAGTATAGAAACTACATGTATTGTAATGTTGGCATGAGAGAAAAAGGATGAAAATAGTAACTTAAGATAAGAATTTTAATAAACATGATATATGTTTTGAACAATGGGAAAGAATATGTTTATGTACTTTAGGCATATGAAATGTTATTATACCTATATGTATGATTAAAGATTTCCCATCCAAATTTAACGTGGAGACATATATTTCATTGAATGGTTATGTTCATACCTAATTTCTATTTTTACAAAGAACAAAGCTCCAAAAGCCCTAACTCGGTAAAGCCAGCTCTTGCACCTTACTTAAAGGTAAAAGCTCATCTTTAGTATACGTACAATTATACCAAATGATGTATAAGTACTAAAAAAGCCGAGCCAATCATGAGTAATTAGATTTTCTAATCATAATTTATTTTAAATTTTTTAATGGTTATCTTAAAATCATTTATTATGTCTTATGATAGTATTTATAAATAAGTGTGCATACTATTTATTATGGATTTTATTATGTTTTTATGGATTTTCTCCGTTGTTCATCTTAAATAAGGATTTGTTTCAAAATAAAGTAAGTGTCTAGAGCTTATAAGTTTTTAGAATGTTGGTTGGTAATCCAAACTAATCATGTTCCAAAGTTTAACATAATCACACTATTTCTCATCCTTATGTAAATAAAACAATGTACATAGAACTCTAATAACTTGTTTAAAAGGAAAGTCAAATGGACTTCAACTATGTTATATGCATGTTTAGTGTTAATTTTTAATGATCTTGAATAAGTTCTAAAACATAATTGATTTTTTAAAAAATATATCTTATCCATTTATAATTTGGGTCTGGTTCACTTTACTCACTTATAATCAAAGTATAAAAAAAGTTAGCATATTATTTGTATCAATAACATTTTGTTTTGTATATAATTTATTTATTCAAATTTAATGAAATTATCACATGCTAGGGATATTTGCATTTTAATTAAAAAATTAAAAATGGGAGAAAATATGAATTATTTAAACATTTAAGGACACTCAATCCATTTTATTCTAGATAGATACTAGATTATGTGTCAAGTAAGGATTTCAAGTTAGTAAATTGGTTAATAGCGTTAGGTGACATTACTTGTTTTTGAAAATATGAATTAAAAATGCTTTTTAACCTTTAATAAATTATTCAAACTTGATTTATTCTTAGTCAATCTTTTTAATTTCTATGAGAAAGAGAGCAAAGGGATAATCAATATTAACTATTCTCTTTAAGTATTATTATAAAAATACTCTTTCATTGCAAAATGTAGGGTAACTGGCGTAGATTATACCCTTTGAATGTTATCATAAAAATACTCCTTCGTTATTGTAGAATGTTTGATTTATGTTATAAGAGTCCTCTCTTTTTATTGACTATACATTAATGGCCCTCTTGCATCATATTTATGATCTCTAAGATGAAATTATGATCTAGTACTACTAGGTTAACCATCTTAGTGATCATAATTCATTTTATTTGATTATGAATCAACTTGATAATATAGTTAATAATCATAAATAATGTTAAATATAATATTATGTATTATATGAAGTATTTATATGAATTTTAATAAAAATTTATATATTACTTTAGATCAAATAAACCAATTGAGAAAGGCAAATAAGCTAGTAACACAAGTTGGCTTACTTATCTTTATCTATATTTTTCTTATTTAAAATTTTATTTCATTTGATTAAAATAAATAAGATATAGAGTTGAATTATATGCTAAAGTAAATTTAAGTTGGATTCAAAATACTATTAGAGCTAATTCATTGAACTTGAGTTATATCTATTTCTACTCGTAATACCCTAATTATAATGATTTTATTTTTGAAAATTTGGAATTGACAACATCCATTAATAGATATGATTTCACCATATCTAATATAAATGCAAGATTAATTAATAGTGAGAAGAGAGTGAGAGAATCAAGAGAGAGAACAAAGTGTACTCCTCTCTATAAACTTCATGACAAAGTTAGTTTAACATAAAGAAAATATTATAAAATACTTACATGAAAAAAAGTGAGACAAATTGGAAAAAAAATTGACAAATGAAACATTAGAGAGAAAGGTTTAAAATTTGAAAATTTTGATTAAAAAAAGTTATCGTATATACATAACAAAATCTAAATAACTAAAGTTAGTTAATAACAAAAAAAATCAATTTAATTGCATTTTATCTTAATATAATAATTAATAATAATGAAAAAATAAGTGAACGTAGTGTACTCTTTTTATAAATACAAAAAAAATATTTAGTTAATAAAGAAAATTAATTTAATTAAATTTTACATTTATGCAATAATTAATAACAAGGAAAAATATAAATAAATGTAATATTACTTTTACAAATAAGGTAATTTTTTTATTTGCTAGATTACGAAATCATTTAGGGGTAAAATCAACTTGAGTCAACTTGAATTTAGATACTATCAAACATAATTCAAGTAAAATGGTACTTGAGCTTAAATTATTGTTAATATTTTGAGTTGAACTTAGCTTGATTAAAAATTAAGAAGTTTAAGCTCAACTCAATTCTACTCAATTAATATTAGTAAACATTGAGATTTAACAAGTTTAACATTCAAATTCTTTAGATTCCAATCATTTTTTAGACCATTTACTTTGTTAATATTTGAGAAAAGTAGTTTTTTTGCTAAAAAAAAATCTTTCCTTAGCCCTAAACTCATTTTAACCTATTGGCATGATAAGTGCCTATAAAAACTAAAACTTATTCTCCTATAATTCAAAGGGATTCATATACACTTAAACATATATTTAATTCTATAAAATAGACCATGATCTACAAATTTCAAAAAACTGAATTAGTCAAATTTTAATTCTTTTTTTATAAGTTTATACAAACCGATTCATAGGACTTAAAGTTAAAGTTTATGAGTTCATGAATTGAACCATGAATATGGACTAAATCAAACCGCTTAAAATTTAGTTTTTATTTCACGGGTTTACATGGACCAATCCAATTTACATGCCTACATATATTACATATCCTTACATAACTAGCTTTTAAGTTCAGTAGGCTTACTTTAATTGAAGCAATAATTAAAGAATATTCTTTAGATGAAAGGATTCTAATTGACTTGCTTTAATATATTTAAAATTAAAATTACTAACAACACCAATGTTCTTATAGATAAAAGTCAAAACCAAATTTGGCATTAATTCAATAAATGAAGTTTTATATGGAATTAGAGTTTAAAAACAAAAATAGTAGTCAAAATTACCTAATTTAGCATAGCTAGATTAAGTTGGTTTTGTTTTCTAAAGGTTTGCAATGAAGAAATTGTTGCAAGAATCACATGTCTTGGAAATATCCTAAATTATTAATTGTATAGAAAATCAGAAAAAGTTAGATTATGTAAACAATAAAACAAATGGGCAATTGTCGCTACCTAGCTTGCAATTGAGAAAATTTATGGATGGGAAAAAAGTTAAAGCTTTGTAAAGAGGGAAAATGGGTGTAAGAGGAAATATATAGGCTAAATGTTAACATTGATGATGATAATTTAGAAGAAAAACAATAATGAAATCAAAGTTTTCCCAAAGTTCTCTAGAAATAAGGGTTTATGTATATAGTTTTTTTTTCTTTTACACATATTAATAGTGGATACAAACATAAAGGACAAACCTAATCATATACTAGAAAACATAATTAAGAACTTGCAAACACAAATAAGACATTAGGTGAAAAGAAATAATTAAACCACCATATTTCCTTAGTAGTTGGTTTTCACTTATGTATTCTTATAATAACTTCAATTGATGGCAATATCTATGGATTACAAACTTTCCATGCTAATGATGAAAGACAAAAGAGCAGATAAAGCTAGAGTTATTATAGTAGACCACTTACCTAAAAACATCCTTGAAAGTTTTATGTTGAATTTTCAAGGCTCTCTTAACATGTGGCTAATGAACAACTTGTGGATTTTACAAAACATCATTTATAACAGAAGATAATTGAAAAATCTAACTCTATTTAAGATCATAGTTGACACTTATCTAACATTAGATGATCACTCTCTTGCAAAATTGATTTTCTAAGATCATGAGAATCCAAATTAAGAGGAATTGTAGAAGATGATTTATGTGGCTTAGGTTGGGGAATAGTAACCTAAGTTGTTTGAAAGCCATATGATATACTTTGAACTAAACTACTACTAGAAAGGGATCTTATTGCACTTCTCACAAAAATGGATATAATTGGAGAGTAGTAGTCAAGTTCGTTTTAGAACAATTTTTACTATGAGCACATAATGATTCAAAATGGCTAACTTAGCCATAATATGTACAAACCCTATTCATTTTCTTCTTCTTGAATGTAACCAACATAGTATATCTTATATTAAATGGAACAAAAATTTTGAATTGCTTAATTATAACCAATTTCTTCAAATAATCCTTAAAAGGATGTTAATGATAATGTTACTAGAAGGCTTACATTTAATTTTTGAACTTTTGCATTTTGAGACTAAAATGTTGTAATGTCTTACTCAAGCCCTATAATTTTAGCATTGAAACTTTTAACTTGATGAGTTAATGTTTCATTCTTTGATCTTAACTTTTGGATCCTAGTTTCCAATTAAAAATATTTTTATTTGTTGCTTGGCCCTTTTCAAATTTAGATTCATTAATTAACTTTTTATGATATCTTTTATATAAAATAGTTTTCAAAATAGCAAGAAATGAAGAATCACCATAGTATGCCTTAACAACTTTTTGTAGATTCAATGCCATTTCATCAAGGCAATTACTCTCAAGTTACTCTAACTTTGACATTAAAATGAAAGGTGCATTTTCTAGATCACTATAAATTGGATTCTAAACCTAAAAACTCACAAGATGCTTTAACTTCTTTTCCTTTTGCAATCACTTATATTTGCCAATTTTATACTTATTTCTATGTGATAGAAATCCTTTATTGGATACCAATTTTATCAATCATCATCCATCTTAAAAATATACTTAGCAAAGAAAGTTACAACTCTGTCAAATTGTTGTTTAACACTAGTCCAAGAACTTTTGCCTCCAACTCAAATAATTCACTACCACAAAGCGAAATAAACAAATAAAACTAATATGATATCATATTGTTATTGATTCAATAAAGGATATCAATTTTCATTAACCAAGCCTTCATGCAATTCAAAATTAATATAACTAGAGCTTGTCCACAAACACAAGCAAGATAACTTAGGACACAAGCCTGAATCAAAGTAATCCGGTAAACTAACCAACCTTAAAGGAAATTTATTCATCTATAGATAGAAGCTATAGTAGAAACCAATTACCTAACTAGCAACATATCAATTTTAAAATAGCCTCAGATATAAAACAATTATCTGTTCTTCCATCGCTTAGAGAAATGGCATAATCAATGATAGAAAAACTAAAACAAGGCCACATTTGGTTACTTGGTGTTGGAGATATCACCTTAAAACTATTTTAATGAAGAAACTAAAACTATTAGTAACTAAAGCAAAAACTATAGAGCTCTGCCATCATTACCTAACCAACATAATATAAGATAGAGGTGTTAAGATGGAGAGGATTAAATAATTGATAGAAATGGGAGAAAGATTAAAGATAACAACAAATGGTTATGATTTAGAAAAATGGTTAGTCAAAATTTAGGAAATTTTAATTTGCCAAGGATTCATTGTATTCTATTAGATGCCTTTTTGAGTGTTAACAATAGTGAACTTGAAAAAACATGTATATAGTTAACAAAAAATGAGTAGATAACTTTAGTTAATAAAGAAATTCAATTTAGTTAAATTTTATCTTTATATAATAATTGCTAATAACAAAAAAAAATTGAATATAGTATTACTTTTGCAAATGAGGAAAAATAGATGAAGTTAGTTAATAAAAATTAATTGAATTAACTTTTATCTTTATGTAATAATTAATAATAATGAAAGACATAAATAAATGTAATATTACTTTTACTAATAATGTAATGTTTTTATCTACTGTGCAATGGAAATATCGAGGGGCAGAATGGATTTAGGTCGAGTTTAAAATATTATCAAACATACCTCAAATAAAGTAAAATAGTGCTTGAGCTCAAATTAACAATAATATTTTAACTTGAACCTAACTTGACTAAAAATTGAGAAGCTCAAAGTTAGTTGGATATTACTCAATAAAAAGACATTGTAAACTATATCAAGTTCAACACTTGAATTCAACCTCAATGCAAGTTTAACTTAAATTTAATAATAAAAATGAACTAAACAACAACAAAAGCATATATATTTTTTCAAAGAAAGCAAGAGATTGAGCTATTCAAGCTTACAACCACTTTTAGAATCACTTACCTTCATCAATAGGTAATTTTTTTTTGCTTACACTAAGGTAATTCCATATCTTTTGTACTAAATATGAGACTAATTCCTATTCGAAATGAGAATAGTAAATGGTAAGCCTTTCTTAACAAAGATCACATTCAACAATCAAACTCAAGATTATCTACTAACCTGAAATACCTTGGAGCTCAACATGTTTCCATAAACTAACCAATTATTTCTTATCAATAGGTGATACAATTTAAATAGAGTGATGATCTCATATATCCAAATCATATCTATCAATATGAACTCAATACATGTCAAATATGAACATTAATATGAAAATTTTAATAGTTAACTTTTTTTATTTATAGTCTTCAATTTCATTGTAATTATGTTAAATTTCATTTTTTTTATCATATCTTAAACCATTATTATAGAATTGCAAATAGACATCAATAGATAAACGTTAGTTAGAGTTAACACTAACATTTATTTTGCTATGGTGACATTTTTGATATTATATAAAAATTTAAGATGATAGGTTACCAATATAACCAACATCTATTTAAATGTAATATCATTTTTAAAATTATTATAAAACTTAAGACCTTAGATTTTTATTGAATCAACATTAAAATGTATGGCATTTAAAAGTTGATAAGAAAATAAGGAAACCTATGATGTTAATTTTATATATAATAGACATTTAAAGATATTGCAAAAATTTAGTGAGAAAATATCAAATTTTAACACACCGGTTGTAAACTTAACTAACATCTAAAGTTATGATATTTACAAGGTCTAAGAAACCACAAAAACTTAAGACATCAATTTTGTACATAATCGTCTCCTATAGGTAAGGGTGATCAAAATCCTTCAAACTGCTCTTAACCAACCGACCGAACCCGAAGTTAGTCGGTTGTTCGGTCGGTCGGTTAAGAGCGGTTAATGTATTATTATCGATTAAAATCGGAAGAAAAAATTTGTAAATTTTGAGTAATCGGTTAATTTTAGAGTGTAAATTATTAACTGCAATTAACCGAACTTAACCGACATTAGCTAAAATTTATATTAATTTTTTTATTTAAAAATTCATATTTAAAATTTTATTAATTATTTTTATATTTTAATACTTAATTATTTTTTATCATAGTTATATTAATGAAATTATGATATTAATGTGTATTTATGAATTAATTTTAATATTTAAATCAATTTATTTAGATATTTTTTTAAAAAAATCAAAATTTTAAACCATTCTAAATTAAATTTAATCGACCGAAATTGAAATTTCGGTTAAATTCAGTTAAGGCTAAGCAATCGGGTTTGGTCAGTTGAAAAAAAAGACTTTTTAGTTAATTTTGATCGGTTTAAAAAATAGTCTTAACCACTCTTAATCGACCGATGATCATCCCTACCTATAGGCATTTCAAGTGTCTTCTTGGAGAAATGTAAAAAGTCTACACGTTGGTTTTTAAAGTAACTAATGTTTAATGATATAACAACCGCTTACCTACTTAGAAAATAATGATACATAAAGTATTAGTTTCTAAAACAATTAACATTTAAAATCATAGGAGTGGTGACATTATTGAAAAAATAAAAAAACTTTAGATATCAATTGTTAAAAAAATTAATGTGTTTTCTTCTCACTAGACTTTAGACATTGATTCCTAAAATAAATGACATTTAAAGTCATCAAAATGATATCATTTTCTTACTATAAATAAAGTATATCTTAATTTTTCCTTATTATCACTCTCACTCTTATATCCCTTTTTATTTGTTTCCAAGTTCAATTTCTTTCTTCATTTAGCTCTTGCTATAGAACCTTAAGCCTCACTCTGTCTTCCACCACACAGTAATGAGCTATTGATATTCCTTCAATTAACATTATGCACAAAGCAAATGCCCTATTCCAAACTATTACTTCAAACCATCGGAAGTATCTTTTTTGCTTTCATTTATCATATTTTCACCTTTTTCATTTCTTCAATTTTTTGTATAAGTTTTTTTCAAAGATTTTTGTTTATTTTTTTAGATAACTTTTAAGGTTGTACTTGATGTTTAGATGTTTATTATGTATTTCATAAAATATTATGGTAAAATCTAAAGTCAACTAAATAACAATGAAAATTGGAGAAAAAGTGAAACAATCCATGAAAATGGTCATTTTTCGCAATTCTGAAAGGGTAAATTGTCAGTAGCCATTTGTAAATAAATAAATCTTAAAAAATTACATAAAATAAAAAAATTTACCCTAAACAAATACCCGAGTGCAAAGTTATAACCTTTTAAAATTTTTAACTATATACATTTTTAGCAAGATGTTGAATTTATTTAATTTTTAATGCAAATATTTTAGCATGAAAGTCAAAGACTATCATTAAAAAATATAATGCAAATATTTTATGTTATTTTTTACTAAAAATTAACATGAAATATTTATAAAAGAAAATAATTGATTTTTGTTAAAAATCAATGTGATTTATAAAAAAATTAATATGAATTGTAAGAAAAGATGTCAATTTTTTAGTATAAAGGTAATGTGATAGACTTTCTCATGTCAATTATACATGATGTTGCTCACTTAAATATCGATTAAAAATTAACATATAATTCGATAAACATTCAACATATATTACAATTGTATGGCATTGACCTTCATATTAAAACTAAAGAGAACCTTTGTGAGAAGAATAAGTAAAGTGAATCTAAAGATTAACATCTATTGAATCCAGACTCATTACTTAGTTTAAATGTAATCTTATAAATTTTATGATTATACTGATATATAATATACTTTATCTACTTTTTTATTTTTTCAATTAAGGTTAATGAATATATTTCTTTCGATTTCTCACCTTTTCATTTTCTTTTAATTTTAATTTCTTTTAATTTTAAAAAAGGAAAGATATAGACTAAAAGTTTTTTTACTTAAGTAGTATCTAATATTTTTTTGAAGGCTTTGTATTTTTCTTTTCATCCAAGGTTTGATTTGTTATTCCTATGTGTGTATATTTAGTAACATAACTACTCTTACCATTAAAAAAATGCATTTCACATATTTTTAATTTCCTCACCATGACAAATAATATAAATGAAACCTTCTTTTCACCAAAAAAAAAAAAAGGAGGGGAAGATTACTATATAATAGGACCCATAATATCTTACTTTTACACTAGACCTATGAATAAACTTTAGTATTTTTTTAACCTAACTTTACTACCCCAATTTTTCACGGGAATGAATCCAGTGCATTTTTTAGGAAATGCAATTGAAGAGTATAAGTCTTAGTAAAAACAAAAAAGTAATGAATCCTAAAATAAAAACTGTGTTAAATGGTGATATAATAGAGATAACGTGGACAACTTTTTTTGGTAAAAAAATGCTTCTTTGATTTTTTTTTAGATCAATAAAAAATATATAAATAAAAATAAATGAAAAGGATAGATAAACGTGAACATCTCTCTTTTAAGATTTTGTCCTAGGAAAGTTAGTTCCATCCAAATTTTTTTAATGAGTGATAATTTAATTAAAGTACATAAGTAAGATCATGAGTCCAAATACTAGACATAATGAAAAGTGAAATTCTTGAAGTAACATAAGGCGGCAATGTGCCGCTAACAGTACTTTTAGTTGGATGGAATGAGAATGAGAATGAAATGTCTGTTCTATAATTATGTTTGGTATGATAAAAAATAGAATAAATATTTCATTTCATTTTTATATTTGGTACAACAAAATATAGTAAATTTTATGATATCTTAAGGATTCTAAAACCTAAAGTGATATAGTAATTTCATAAACTATTTTATTAAAATTATTTGACCATATTTATTAAAAAAATAGATAATTTCAATATAATAGTTTTAGAACTTGACACATCACCATAAATTGTGAAATCTTAAAAGTACTATAGTAAATACGAAAAAATATAGGAATGGAATGAAAATTTATAATTAAAAATAATAATATCTTTATTAAAAAAATAATAAGTATCTTATTAAATATTTTAATATTATTGAGATATATGATATAATTAATAATAAAAATTTTGACAATTTAAATTTTATCATCAAAATTATAGTTAATCAAAAAATTTGTAAAAGCATAAAAATTTAATTTACTAAGTTTTTATATCAAATATTTTTGTAAGGAATACAAAAATGGCATATTTTAAATTTTATTATTAAAAATATAATTATTAAAATATTTTAATGAAGAAATATTAAAAAATTAACTTTTTATCATATATTAATAAAAGTTAATGTTATAATATATAAAAAATATAAGAGATATGTGTATAAAAGATTAATTCATGAATGATGGAATGATTCATTCTATCATTTTTATCATAGAATGGTGATTATATTATTTGATAGAATGATAATTTTTTAGGGAATAGACATTTCTATTGTATAATACATACCAAACAAATTTTTTAATTATTCTCACTCTATTTTATTCCATTCCATCAAACCAAATACACTCTAATGATATATTTAGTGGAATGAAATGAGAATGAATGTGGGAAAGAAAATGAAATCACCATTCATAATTATGTTTAGTATAGTAAGGAATAGAATGAGTATTCTATTCTATTTTCATATTTGATACAACAAAAATATTGTAGGAATGAAATAAAAAATATAATTAAAGATAATAATATTTTTATTATAAAAATAATAAATATCTTATTAAATAATTTAATATTTTTAAAATATATAATCTGATTAGTAATAAAAATTATCATAATTTAAATTTTATCATCAAAATTATAATTAACAAGACATTTTCTATGATAAAATATAAAAATTCTAAGTTACTAGAATTTTATATTAAATTTTTTTATAAAGAATATAAAAATATCATATTTTAAATTTATTATTAAAAATATAATTAGTAAAATATCTTAATAAAAAAATTTAAAAATTAATATTTTTATCATACATTGATAAAAATAATATTAAAATACATAAAAAATATAAGGATATATGAATAAAAAGATCTATCCATAAATAATAAAATAACTCATTTCATTAATTTTATTATGAAATAAAGATTCTTCATTTAAAAAATATTTTTAAAAAAATAATTATTTTTTTATAATATATTTAAACAAAATTTTTAATCATTATCATTTCCTTCCACTCTATACCATTCAATCATACCCAGGTGGTGCCGGCCGGTGCCCTTCAATTTCAATGGTGTAGATAAGAGGATTCCAGAACCAAATCCATTGGCTTCCCATTCTTGTCAATCACTTCCTTGCCATCTCCAATTATTTAATGATCTTTTTTGTCAGTGTGACAGCACTAACGTCCCGGGAAGTCATAACCGCTTTGACATCTACAAAAGTCAACCCCGAAAAATCAAAACTGTGTCCAATGTTGGATGATGGGAGAGAAAGTAAGAGAGAGAAGAGAGCACAAAGAGCGATAGACATAGGGCAGGGACAAAAAATTTTTAATATACACCCTGTTTATGCACAGTTACTTACTCTATTGAAGAAAGATATGTAAAAATTTCACAAATAAAATACATAAATATAAGAGAATTTTTATATATGTTTGAATTTATTTCTCTTTAAATAAAATAAAAATACTCGTTCACATTTGGAACAAGAAAAATTATAATATATGTTATAAAAAATATTTTATTTCAGTATAAAAGGTTTAAATGTAGAATTGGATAGTTTAATAGAAAGAAGTTAAATATTTTTATCATCACATTAAAAAAATTTTTATATACTCTAATTATAATTATAAGATGTATTCTTACACTCAAGAAGATAACTCAATTACAATATCTTCCACTAGATCACTTTTTTTTTAATTTTAAAGCAAAATAGTCAAATAAAAAAGATAGATTTGAAAGTAAAATAAATGATCTAATAAAAATATTTTACTTCTTAAAAGCTTAAACTTCTCATACAATTACTTATAAAATTATATGAATGAGACAAATACTCTTAATGGTTAGCAGCACTTGTTGTTCCCTTTGAAATTTCATTCTCTATTATATTTTGAGAAATTTTTAGTTTATCAATAGCCATATAATTAATATATCCACTACTAATAACTAATAAATATGGAGATAAAATATAAAAGAAGTTGTTAAAAAATTAATTATATTTATCTCAATGTTTTTCATTTATTTTTATTTTTATTATTAGTTGATACACAAATTATATACCTATCAAATAATTAAGAATCTTTTTTATATTTTAGATTGAATTCAGTAATTTACGTGTCTAAATGGTCCCTCATTCACTGCTATTATTATAAAAATACATGTTAAAAAAAATGAAGCTCTTGCTCTTGAATTTATTACTCTCTTGCTAAAATAAAAATTTCTATTTCCTGGAAACAAGTTAGAATTTAAAAAATTTAGCAAGTTAAGAATCTCTCCGCTTTGAGCATAGAGATGCCAAATTGCCAGCAACTCTGTAAACGGAAAAGCACTCATCTTTACTTCCTTTCTCGCCCTAGACATGTGAATCATATCGAAACACCCCACTTTCTCTCTCTATATATACATTTCCACTCTCCCTTATTACTCCATACCAAAAGTCAGCGCCCTCTCTTGTCTCTCTCTCTCTCTCTCTCTAGAAAAAAAAAAAAAAGCAGACAGTTTCAGAAGTTGTCTCTCTGTGGCCATGGAAGTCGATTGGGATCTTCACGCGGTGGTCAGAGCCTTCACCGCGTCCCCCTCCTCTTTATCTTCCTCCACCACCGCCGCCACCGTCTCCCCTAGCTTTGAAGGCTGCTATCAGCCGGCTGCCGCTGCTTCATGCGGTTTTTCTATGTTTGGAAATGAAAAAGTCAATGGAATTTTGAGCGGTTCAGAGGCTTTTGAGGAAGGAAATTCAATTGAGGGATTGAATGATATTTGCAGGCCTTTTTTCTCCAAATCGAGATCTCCGTCTTTACGAGCTTCGCCTCTTTCTTGTTCTTGTTCTTCTTCTTCCTTCTCTTATTTCTCTACACTGAAATCAGTTCAAGCACAGCAGAAGAAACACCAGCAGCCAAACAGGCAGTCTGCTAGTTCTAATACCTGCAGACGGTCCAAAAGAGGGTAAATTAGGCTTGATTTTCTTCTCAATCTTCAATTAATTCACATGCACTTAGATTAACTCATCTACTCTGTCATAACTAAGTTAAAAACATGCCATTCACGTTAAATTTAATGGATTCACATGTTAATTTCTCGGGATCTGAACTCAAAGAAGTTGAATTAGATTATTTGTTAATTTTATTTTTTTTTATAGATAATACAAAAAAGATCTTGAATATTGATCAGATGGGGAGGTGCCTAATCTGCATGTTTGCTTTGTTACAGGAAAAACCAGGTGAAGAAGGCTTGTCAAGTCCCAGCTGAGGCTGTTTCTTCGGACATATGGGCATGGAGGAAATATGGGCAAAAACCCATCAAAGGATCTCCCTATCCAAGGTAGGATTTTATCTCACACATTTTTTAGTGGTAATTTGAAGTGTAGAAGAGGATTTATTATATATTGGAATTTGGCTAGAAAAAGTTATTTAGGTCATAAATTCAAACCTCAGATTCTCAAAATATGTAATTAAAAATTGTTTAAAAAAATTAAAGGTGAGGCTTATATTTTTTATACTTAATTAAGCTTGCTTTTGTTGTGTGATCAACAGGGGATATTATAGATGCAGCAGCTCAAAGGGCTGCTTAGCCCGGAAACAGGTTGAGAGGAGCAGATCCGACCCGACAATGTTTATAGTCACGTACACCGCAGAGCACAACCATCCAGCACCGACTCACAGGAATTCTCTTGCCGGCTCCATCCGCCAGAAGCCTCTGACGCCTCAAACAGCTGCCGCCGACGATAACGACAAAACCTCGACGAAATCAACTTCTCCGGCGATCTCAGCGACAGACGAAGAGGTTGCAGTGCAGAGTTCAAAGTCAGAGAGCAAAGAAGAGATGGAAGATCTAATGGATGATGAAGAAGATGGATTTGAATTATCAGATGCCGTTTTGACAGATGATTTCTTTGAGGGATTAGATGAACTAATGAGGCCTTCAGTGGCGGCTGCCGCAGACTGCTTCTCCGATTCATTTTCAGCTAATCTTGCTCTTCCTGTTTGGGTGGCCAATAATGCTGCCACCACTGCTGGCGGTAGCTGACTTTTCGGAGGATTAAAGTTTCGTGCTCTTCATTACAGAGAATCGAAACTTTCTTTTATTATTTTAATTTCTGCTTTCAGTAGAGAAATCGGACATTTCGGAGGTATCTTAAACGAACAATGCTATTGGCAGAGGAGAAGGAAAGTTGTTCCCAACTTTTTAAGCATAGTATAATTAGATTGATTAGGGGCAGGGGTTTATATCTATTAATTTTAGTAAAATCTTATTATCAATAGATGTTCTAGTTTGATTAATGATATATAATCAATTAATTTGAACGATGAGTTTTTTTTTTAATTACATGAAGTTTAAATTTGATGTATTGTTGGTATATAGATTTTTAATTGCCAATAATTAATAAATTTTACCAATAATAAACTTATTTTAATAATTTTTACTGGTATATCAACATATAAGTGAATATTAGGATAAATATAATTTAATAAATACTTACATGAAGTGCCACCCAAGTATTATGTGTACATAATTTTTTGGATTATAAAAACGGGTGGATGGAGTTCTATTGTTATTTTCTTTATCTATGGATATGCATTGATTAGTACTTTAAAATGTATTTTTTTGGGTAATTAAAAATTTAAAAGTAGGATAGGTGACTCAACAATTTCAAAGTTAAAGCATTCCACTGACTTCTTTAGAAGTTTAAAGTAATATTTATAAATCACTTAATACTATGAAATTTTTAGTGGTGCGAACCGAACAAAAAGGAACTAAACATGGTAGATTTTTTTTTATTTTTAGGAGTTATTTGATTTATAATAATAATATGAAAATTTTTATTTTTTAGAAAATTAAAAAAATAAATTATTTAATTGATCATTATCTAATAAATTAAAAGAAAGTAGAACTTTATAAAAAGTATTATTTTTTATAAAGCATGGAAAGTTTTTTACTTATCTACTCTCTAAGTAAGTTTTATTTCTTATATTCTTTATTAATATAAAAACAAAATTATCTTCACTCAATTTAATTAATAACAACTCTATTAATTTTGTACAGAATTTATATATTTTTATCTAACAAATTAAAAGAAAGTAAGACTTTAGAAAAAGTATTATTTTTCATAGAGTATGAAAAGTTTTTACTCATTTATTCTCTAAATAAGTTCTATTTCTTATATTCTTTATGGATATAAAAATAAAATTATTCTCATTCAATTTAATTAATGACAACTCTATTAATTTTGTACAGAATTTATATATTTTTAACAAATTTGTAATCCCAAGTGACTATATATATGCAATCTCATTATAATGTGTTTAGCTTAAACATTGACATGTTATTTATTCTTTATGTGTTAGATAATATTATGAACATATTGTTTAGTGTTCCTGATGGAAGAGTGTTTTTTTTTTTTTTAATTTTTTTTTTATCCATTACAGGCTTGCCAGAGAGCCTCCGAGTTAAGAAGCGAGCTTTAGACTTGAGTTGTTTTTATAATATGAACTTCTTTTGTCATGTGTATTTAAGGGTGTAATAATTTTGAAAGTATAATAATTATTTTATTAGCATTTTTCAAAAAATTTAAAGTTGAATTAAATAAAATATAAAAAATTAATTTTTTGAAAATATCATTTCTTTGATATCAATCAAATAACGTTAAGTCTTTTTTCAAAAAGTCCATATTAAACATTATTTCTTATATAATTTAACTTTTTATGAAAACTTATTTCTTATATGAATTAAATAATTCTTTAATATTAAAAGTTTTAACAGTAATATATATACTGAAAGTAGAATTTAAAATTTGGTTTTGAATATAGATTAAAAATTATTAATTAAATAAAGTTTGATGGAATAAATTTGTAAAATTCAATTTGGTAAATATAAAAAATTTAAAACCTAGTTTCAAATTTAATTTTTGGTACATATAGTATTTTTTGTAGAATTTTATCCATAATTAATAGTGAATTTTAGAACTGAAAGTGTGTAGAATAGAATATCAATTTTGCGTTTTAACGTCAGTAAGGATTTTTAAAGGAGAATAGATATTTTGTTCAAGGGTAAAATTACTTACATTCTGTTGTGATTAATTCTTTTCTTACTCTTTTTTTATATAAAAAAATGACAATTTCTTTTGACTTACAAAAAGGGTGGAATGATATTGAAACGCAAAATACTTTCTCTTTATGTAATGTCAAGTTCATTATGTTCGAAATTCGTTGTGATTAATTAGGGTTGACTTCACCTGGCAATCATTTAATATTTTATAACGTAGGACAATGACATGTGGATTAAAAATTGTAGGGTTATCCAGCATATTTTTTATGCTATATGTTTTAGAAAGAAAACTATATATTCTAAATAAATTTTAAAGAAAATAAATTCGCGAAAAATAAGATCAAACTTTTAAACCCTTTGCCGTGTAGATTGAAACTTTCGGAACTTAATTAATTCATTTTAAACCTTAATAAATAATTGTGTTTAAGTAATATTTGAAATACGACTATTTTATCCAAAAAGCCTTAAAAAAGTCAATTCTGTTGTTGCTGGTTTAACATATTTCTAAAAGGAAAAATTAAATTTAAGCGCCCATAATTTTATCCTTTTCCACTTTTACATTTAAGTTTATATATTATAATTTAATCACTCACTTATATTTTTAATTATTAATATTTGTTCACTTAAATTATTCTTCATCCAAAATTTTGCAGAAAGTTAACGTACATAGCATGTGATATTTACTGACCCAAAATTTTGACTTTAACATTCATTCAGAAATAATTTATATCAAAAAAATCCTATTGAGCACCCTTATTATAGAATAAATTGTAAAAAATAAATTTTCAATAAAATTAAGTTTTTTTAGGTAATTTATTTTTGAATGAGTATCATACTAAGTCAAAATTTTAAAAATTAAAAATCACACTCTGAGTTTTTTTGTTAAATTTTAAACAAAAAATAATTTAGATAAGAAAAGCATCAATGATTAAAAACATATATGGATAAATCACAACACTTAAAACAATAAGTAGATTAAGTAAAAAAAGAGTAAAACAACTTGTGGATAACGTATAATTTTCCCTCTCTATCATTTAAAAAAAATACTTAAGGACAGTTAAAGTAAATTTTAAAGTTTACAAAAGTTTGGATGCAACAAATTGAAATATTTGTAAGTAGTTTTTGATCAATTCATAAATAAATTTGATTTGAATTTAATTTTAAATACTAAACTCGATTAATGCATAGACTAAGTTTAAATTTTTTATCATTCAGCTCAAATTCTAAATAAACCTAATTACCAAGTATATTTTTATGTTATATTTAAATGATGTAAGTATAATTTATAAATAATATAATATATGAATTTTATATTATTGAGTTTAGGTTTGAAGTTCATCTTTGAGTCAAGCTTCAGTCCAAACATATACACAGATATTGAACTTAATTCGATTCGTTTGCAATCGTATATCAAATAATTTTTGAGAGAGCAAAACGTGATTTTTTAAAGAAATAAAAAAAATTAGTAGCTATGACTGAAATTTTACTTTGAGGTTGTTAAAACTCATCATTATTAATTATTTAGTTTTAAGGAGTTAAGTGATCATAATAATTCTAATTATCGCATCGCTACTATGGATGACCCACCCATAGCTGTGAGCACCTTCTAATAATACAACCAGTGGCTAAATGGGATTTTAATACTGCTCTGTGAGTAAACGATTATTCATACTATATTAAATATTAAAAGAGATATAGGCCCAAAAACCTAAAAACATATGAAAAAAACTATTTTTTAGGATTCACATGTATTCGAATTTTAATTTTGAAAAATATTATATTCACTAAAAACAAAATTTTAAATTTTAAATTTTAAATTTTAAATTTTAAATCTTTTATATTTATATTCATATGATTGAATTTTATAAATTTATCTTACTATTTTATATTTAATTAACAATTTTTTATTTATATCAAATTCAATTTCGAATCTTGCTATAGAACAATCCTTAAATTTGAAGTCTATCTCTATTTTTTAACTGTAAAAATTTTCCTTCGATCGTTGAGTATATTATAATTTTTGGTTAAAGGCAATCAATGGAATTAGATTCCTCCATTAAAGCCCATGCATTTTTATCTTCCACAAGTATCTAACTCTCGTCTCTGTTCTATTCCATAAGAAGCCAAGTGTTTCACGTCAGCCTCCATTTCCACAGCACAACATAAGGAAGAGCCACGTTAGCTTAAGTTAACATCTTAGGCACGTCAATTGGCTAAACTTTGCACCATTTGCTTGGCTAGGGATCAACATCAGCGCCTATCGTCTTGGTGGAAGGGCTCAATTTGCTGTCTTTCAGCACCAAAAGCAAAATTTTGTTTACATTATCTTTTCTGGAAAGCATAAAGAATATGATTTTTCTTCGAGAGTTTGGAGTTTCCTGCTAAGCTTGGATTTAAAAAAACAAAATAGTGTAACTTGTATACTGGGAAAGGGAATAAAAGATCCCTTTTGCTTTATTCCAAATTCTCAGATGGTTCCTCCAACTCTATTCTGCGTATATTTGGAGTTAGAGGAAAACATATTGCTGGGAAATATGTTCTTTTTATTATAATATCATAATATGAACATCAATTATAAAGAAGAAAAAAAAAAACTCATCTTTCCAAAGGTAGGCGGCAGAAGCTATATTGAAAGGCCATATTGTGAGCTACACATGGAGTACTTGAGTGAGACTTTGTGATGAAATTTGTCTACAAAAGACATTGAATTCCCTTATTAATACACAGTGATATACAACAAAAGCAAAACGATATTGCCTTTCATTTCATCCGTCCTTCTTTAGTCATCATTTCTTAATTATATTATATTTATTATTAATACGTTATCAATACGAAATTCTACCCGTTTAAAGTGAAATTTTAAAATTACTATTTCTGTTTGCATAGCCACTTATTCTCCAAATTTCAAGTACAAATTTATCTTTTTAAATTTATTTCTTTTAAAATATATTCTATTTATCATATTATATTATTTATTTTGATATATTATTTATTGCTTTAATATTTATTTTTAATTATGTCTCATATATAGATAGTAATGTCTATTATAATTTTCTATTATTTGATTATAATGTACTATTCATATTTTAATTAATATCTCAATTTTCTAATTTAGTTATTATTTATATTTTAATTATTATCATAGCAAACCTCACAAAACTTAAACTTGTAGCTCTTGATATTACTAGAAAAAGTTATCTCCCATGGATATTGGATGCTGAAATACACGAACCAATAGATCTTGAAGATATAGAAGGAAATTAGGAATTAGTACAAAAACATGCAAAGGTAATGATTTTCCTTTGTCACCATCTTCATGAACGATTAAAATATGAATACCCTATAATAAAAGATCTCGCAATCTTTTGAAAAAGTTTAAAAGAAAGGTATGATTACTATAAAACTATGCTTCTTTCAAAAGCTTGTTATGATTGAATGCATTTATGTTTTCAAATTTTAAATCAATAGATGAATATGATTTTGCAATTTTAAGATCAATTCTCAAGTGAAATTATGTGAAAATAAACTCACTAAGGAAGATATACTTGAAAAAAATATTCTCTACTTTTCATGCATCTAATACAGCATCAATATAAAGAAAAAAGTTTTAAAAAATATTTTGAATGTATTTTATGTATTTTTATGGTTGAATAAAATAATGATTTCTTAATAAAAAATCATAAAGTTCACCGAATTGGTTATACTCCATTCCTTAAAGTGAATGTATTATCAATTAAAAGTTTTGGGCAAGGATGAGATTGTTTATAATTGTAGCTATGAAAGAAATCAAATTAATTATCATAATCATGGTGGTTATAAAAATAGTATGAATAATCATAAAATTGCTTCTCACCACCAGAAGTGAAAGAACAATGAAAAAAAAGGATAATATAATAAGAACTCAAAGGGTTTGAAGGATGTATGTTATTAATATGGCATGAAAGGGCATTGGTTACATACCTATCATACATCCAAATATTTTATTGAACTCTATCAAGTTTTACTTAAAGAGAAAGAGAAAAATATCAAGTTAATTTTGTTTGTGAGGATGATGCATTCACCTATAATCCAACATACTTAGATGTGGTTGATTTCTTTGAATACCTTAAAGGAAGAATTGACTATTTGATTAGTGATGGAAATGTCTAAAACTAAGAGAATTTATTTTTCAATCTTTTTAGTTATATTTTGCTTTTGTCCACTTGTTTCAGTTTAAAATTTCATATGTAATGTCTCCTTTTATTATATTGTGAAATTTTTTATGTAAGTTTTTCCTTTTATTATTTTGTAACTTTTCTTATAATTTTTTTATTTTGCTTTAATGAAGAAAATACGGGCACTCCCCAATTTTTTAGATCATAAGCCAATAATGAAGATTTGTGTCTTGTGAATACTACAACAACATATACTATTTTTAAGAATAGAAAATATTTTTGTCAAGTAAAGATTGGTAAAAATTATGTTAATATAATATCTAGTAATACCAAATTGATTTAAAGCTCCAAAAAAGCTAATATAATTTTACCAAAAGAAACACAAATAATTATAAATAATGCATTGTCATCTACTAAGTTTGGAAAAAAATTATTAAGTTTTAAAAACATACATTGAAATGGATACTACATTGAGATAGTAAATAAAAAAGATATTGAATATCTATATATTACAATAATGATCTCAAATGAAAAAAATGTATTAGAAAAATTACCATCATTTTCTTCTAACTTCTATTACACGTATATTAATCTAATTAAAATAAATGCTATAGTGAATCAGAAGTTTATTAATTAAAATATTTTCACTATTTAGCATGATCATTTAGGCTACCTTGGATCAATAATAATGTGAAATTTTATTAAAAATTCACATGCTTATCCATTAAAGGACTAAAAGATTCTTCAATCTAATAAATATTCATATGTTGCTTATTCATAAGGCAAATAATTATAAAGTGATTACCAGTTAATTGAGTTTGAATCTCCTATGTTTTTTAAAAGAATAAAAGTTGGCATATATGAACTTATCATCCACTAAATGGACTATTTAGATATTTTATGATTTTAATTAATTCTTTCACAAGATTATCATATGTGTATTTATTATTGACTCATAATCTACCATTTGCTACATTACTTACTTAAATAATTCAACTTTGAACACATCCTGACTATTCAATTAAGATAAAAAGTTTTGATAATGTTGGTGAATTCACTTCAAAAGCCTTTAATGATTATTGTATATCAATTGGAATAATTATTAAACATCATATACCACATGTTCATGCGCAAAATGGTTTAGTAGAATTTTTTATTAAATACCTCTAACTTATAGCTAGATCTTTGCCTATAAAAACAAAACTTTCTATTTTTGCTTGGGGATATGCCATTTTATATATAACAATACTTGTACACATCAAGCCAACAAGATATCATAAATATTCCCCATTATAGTTAGCTTTTAGTGAAGAGCTAAATATTTCTCATTTAAAAATTTCTGGATGTGTTATATCTGTTCCAATTCTCTAGCATAATACACAAAGATAGGTTTTCAAAAAAAAGATAAGGATATATATTGGATATGAATCTCCCTCAATTGACCAATGATAGGAGATGTTTTTATAGCTTATTTTCTTGATTGTCATTTTAATGAAACAAATTCTCCAACATTAGGGTGAGAAAGTAACCAACTAGAAAAGGATATTACATGGAATACATCATCTTTAAATCACCTTGATCCTTATATAAAATAATATAAACTTGAAGTTTAAAAGATTATTTATTTATAAAGAATAGCAAACTAGTTATTAGATGCATTCATTGATTCAAAAAGAGTAACAAAATCATATATACTAGCTGTAAATACTCTAGTTCAAATTGATGTTCCTATAAAATCATCCACACTTGCTATAGTAAATGAATCTGAACATGTCTAAAGCATGGTAAACTAATGGGTTCTAAAGATAAGAACCCTTATAAGAAAAAAGGAATAAATGAGAAAAATAATGAAGAGACAAATACTCATGAAGAAAATCCAAACATAATTAATGATAAACTTCTAAAAGAAACTTAGATGCTTTAGATTGTTGAAAATGAAGAAATATCAATAAATTATGTCTCCATATTAGAAAAATGGAATAAAAAAGAAATAGTTATTGACAATATTTTCTTATATAATGTATTACTTAATATTATACAAAATAGTAAAGATCTTGAACCAAAAGATAGTTGAAGAATGTTAATACAAAGATGATTAACCAAGATGGAAATATACAATTCAAGTAGAATTGAATTCACTTTCAAAACATAAAATTTTCATACTATTAGTCTAAACACCTAAAGGTATAAAGCTAGTAGATTACTAATAGGTTTTTATATGAAAAATAAATAAGCAAAATGAAATTACAAGATAAAAATCACGACCTACAAAATAAGATTTTTCTCAAAAGTATGATATCAATTATGAAGAAATGTATTCTTTTATGATAGATACAATTACATTTCAATATCTCATTGGCCTTATAGTACAAGAAAAGCTCAATAAGCATCTAATGAATGTAGTTACAACTTATTTATATAGCAAACTTGACAATGATATATATATATATATATATGAAGAATCCCTAAAAGATTTAAAATGCCTAAAGAATGCAATTTGAATTCTCAAGAAATGTATTTAATTAAATTATAAAGATCATTGTATGGATTAAAGTAGACTAGATGAATATAGTATAATCATCTTAATGAATATCTGTTGAAAGAGGATATAAAAATAATCTTATCTACCCTTGTATTTTTATAAGGAAATCCAAATCCAAGTTTGCTATAACTATTATTTATGTTGATGACCTGAACATTGTTAGAAATCATAAGGAACTCTCAAAGGTAGTAAAATACTTGAGAATAGAGTTAAAATGAAATACGTTGAAAAAATAAATTTTTATTTTAGTTTTCAAATTAAGCATTTGACTTATGGAATCTTTGTCTAGCTAGCAAATTGTACTGAAAAAGTCTTTTCATGCTTTTATATGAATAAATCACATTCATTAAGTATTCCTATAGTTGTTCGTTCACTTGATAGTAAGAAAGATCTTTTTTAACCTTAAGAGGAAGATGAAAAAAAAATTAGTCTAGAAGTACCATATTTTAGTGCAATTAGTGCATTAACGTACCTTACTAATAACATGTGTCTTGATATTCCTTTTCTAATAAATTTATTAGTAAGATATAGTTCTTCTCCAACTTAAAGACATTAGAATGGGATTAAATATACATTTCATTATCTTTGAGAAATAATTGACATAAGGTTATTTTATTTATATGATTTTAGAGTAGAACTAATTGGTTATATAGATGTAAGATATTTATTGGACTTACATAAGGCTTGATCTTAAACTAGCTATTTATTTACATGTAGTGATATAATTATTTCATAACGTGTAACAAAACAAACTATAACTACTACTTTTTCAAATCATATAGAGATAATAATAATTCATAAGGTAAGTCCAAAATGTATTTAGTTAAGATCAATGACTCAACATATTCAAGAAGCATATGGCTTAGATTTCAATAAAGAAATACCAACAAGACTATATAAAGATAATGCTGCTTGTAGAACTTAATTGAAATGAGGATACATTAAAGGTAATAGAATGAAGCACATATCTACAAAAATTTTTTTACTCATGATTATAAAAAAAATGATGATATTAATGTTCAACAAATTTGTTTAAGTGATGATTTAGTAGATCTATAATTTATTCATAAATGCACTTCCTATATTAATCTTTGAAAAATTAATTCATAAGATTGGATTGCTTTATTTTAGAGATTTTAAATAATATTCTTAATAGAGGGAGTTAAACATATATTGCATTCTTTTTTTCTTATCAATTTTTTCTCACTAGATTTTTATTGATAAGGTTTTTAATGAAGTAATTGTTAAAGAATTATGTTCTTCTTTTCTTTTACTATTTTTAATTTTAGTATAGATTTTAATAAGATATATCCTTTGTAAAATTGATATCCAAGCGGGAATATTATAATATGGATTTTAATTATAAAAAAAAAGAAGCTCATCTTTTGACAAGTTCCAAAGGTAAGCAACGGAAGTTATATTAAAAGGCTATATTATAAACTACAAATAGAGTACCTGAGTGGGACCTTCCTTCATAGTGAAGAAATTTCCCTATAAAAGGTATTGAATTCTGTTATTAATACATAGTGATATATACTAGAAGTAAAGCAATATTGCCTTTCATTTTGTTGATCCTTCTTTAGTCATTGTTTCTTAATTATAATACATTCATTTTTAACATTTTTAACTTTGAAAACACATTACTAGCATTATCAATCCTTCTAATAATACTCCAATCAGATACTTTTCTCCTTTTACTTTCATTCATATCTTAATAATATTTTCACACATGTTAACTTAACATAATTTAAGTCAAACTCATTCACCATTTAAGTTACTTGCATAATAATTGCATTTCCAGTCACTTGTTTCATGACTCTCTTATATTAGTATAATAATTCAAATAACACTATCCAATTTCATGGAAAAAAATTACTATTTATACTTTCATTCATATTTTGTAATATTTTCACATATGCAAATGTAAAATTTTTAAAGTCAAATTGTTCCACTTGTTTAAACTTGACAAGTCTTTGAAGATCTAGATATTGATTAGAAAACCTATAAAATAGAGACAATGTCAATCATATAAAGTGGTGGGGACATTAATAAGTATGCTCTAATGCTTAAGTCAGTAAAGAGTATGAGAAGCTAAAAGAATATTAACTTGCTAGAATTATAAGAGGTGCCTATTTATAGAGTATAGGTATAATGTTAAAGAATGTAAGTGAGAATTGAATGTCAGTGTGGAGAAAGGACATTGTATTCATGCAATTAAGATGTTGAGGCTATGTTTGAATGGCTATTAGGTTCGATCAAGTGTTAAAGGCTTGTTTGAAATATTATTGTCACTTACCCCTTTTTTTCATCATGTCATTTTGGAGAAAAGGTTACAATACTTGTGAAATATGGAAACAAAAAAATTGAAATTAGAGCTTTTAAAAGGTTTCTATCGATCAAGTTAGTACGTACTCTGAGAAAAGAATATAAAGCATAAAGTACCAAATAAAGGAAGATGTCTATCACAACCTATCCAATGGCATATGACTAGCATAAGAAGTTATTAGGTGTAACCACTTACCAGCTTTCCTATTTATGCTAAATAAATATTAGACATGCAAGTGTATGTATTTCTTTGAGATGTTATTATCATATTGTTAAGCTAGAGAATTATATCCATGTGTATATGTAAGTCTAGTATTTGTGCATATTTAGACTAACTATCTCATAGCTTATCTAGATGCCAAAATCCTTGAGCAGACCCATTTCCAACCCATTCGATAGCAACCAAGTACCTAAAGGGATTATCTTCCAAAGAATAAGAAGAAGTATAAATAGAGTGAGTTTCTTTAGAAACTCAGCAAGTAATCAACAACTAATAAAATGTTGTTATATATATGTAGTAACACAAAGCTTATAATTTATCTTTTAAAAAAAATTTCTTGATTTTTACCATATTTTTATCATAAAAAAAGGAGTTCCAGCAATTAAACCTATCTATCAATTTGTAAACAACCATATACAATGTACTTACATTGCCTATTAACCTTTATAACATAATAACTTGATCCTAAAATATCTATGTCATTCATTACATGTCAATAAGAGAAAGAGAAAGTATGTAAATCTCTTTGTAGCTCTTGGTTATTTTATCCTTTTGTAAACTCAATCTTATCCCTATAAAGTTAAGTTTATCTCTTCGCAAACAAGTACCAAGATCAATAAGAATATTTTCTTTTTTATTATCATCAAATCTCATTCATACAATAATATATTACTATAACAAGTGTTTCACTAGTACTTTAATTCTATATCTTATAACACGAAATTCATGTATATGTGAATCCAAAAATAATAAATACCAATGACATAATTCAAGTACAATCTTTGCTAAATCAATTCACAAAGCATGCACCTACATTATAACATCATCATGCCTTTATGCATGGCTACACATTATTCCTTTAGCATTAACTAATGAATAATAACTCATAATAACATTTAAGAATAATTTTACATATAATTATCTAATAATTGATCAATAAGAACAACACAAGTGATAATAAGCAACTATAAACTGCCTAAAAGCAAATTCTTAAGGCAATAGTTAACTATACATTCGATTACAATTTTCAAAGAGCAGCTTTTTAGGTCATAATCAACTACATACTCAATTCTAAACCTTTAAAAAGTATTTCTTAGGATCATAATTGACTATATAGTCAACCACATACTCTCAAGGCAAGAATTTCATGTGATAATCAATTACATACTTGATTATGATCCTCTAAGGAGTAATCCCTTTGGTCATATTCAACTATATAGGCTTAATTTTTATAGATCTTCATGTGATTTACTATTCATTCAAGATTCAATCATTAGAATTTCCTTCTATAAATTATAATATTCAAGCAATGAATCATATATCATATCCACAATGCTATATCTCTTAGATTCAACTAAGATTTCATATCAAATTAAGAAAATTCATCAATTTCTATTAAATTTGAAAATTTAAAGAAATACCTAGTTTTCATTAACTCAAACATGGAAAACTATCTAAAATTCATTGAAATGCCTACTCATCTTATATGGAGGATATGAAAGGAGGGTAGAGTTATAATTTGCTTGCTCCTAATCATTCAAAATAAAAAAAATTTTAAGTTAAGGTTTAGAATCTCCGTTTTAAGCTACAATCCCTAAATTCAACCAAATTTAAAAGAAAAGGGAAAAAAAAAGCTTGACAAAGTCTGAAGCTTTGAAAACCTTAACTTACTTAGATTGAAAAATGGAAGTAATTGATGAAGTTTTGTACTTGATTGAATGAGGAACAAGAAGAAGTTGAAGGAAAGGAGGAACAAATAATGTATTTGTGTTAGAGGGAAAATAGGAAAATGGCTAAATAAGGAAATAAAAAAGGTGATAAGATAGAGACAAAAAGGTAAAAAAATTTCTAATTTCTTTTCCATACTTCCTACACTTACCATTAATCATAATAGCCTTTTAACATTCTAATTTACTATTTTTCTTAATCAATTCTTCATAAATTATGTTCCCATACTTCATTTTAATAATTTATTTTCTCATATAAAATTATATTTTCTTTAAATTTAGTTATAATAATTTAATTATTTATTTTTAGACAAAATATTTTAAATTAATAAGAAATGTATTGATACCAATGTTAAGACTCCCATTCAAAGTGGATATTTGTGTTCATATAATAAGTGTAATGAGATTATACCTAATCTACTATAATAATAAGTGACTTAGAATATAGTTACATATGTTCAAAAAGAACGCTTCAATCTATGTAACTCAAAAGCCAACTAATAAGTCATTATCAAATAAGTTAAGTTGCTTATCCTTAGGTCATGTTGATGACTAGATTGGATGGCAGATCTTGATTTGTTAGGACCATCCTACAAAGCATGTGAATGAGTACTTTAATGAATTAATTAACTTATGCTTGAGGAGATTTATCTAAATTTCCTAGGAAAATTTGTCTATGGCTATTACAAAATTGCAATTTATCTAAAACAACTTTCATTCTTGATATAAGTGCCAAGGGATCAATTCTTGAGCTTTAGTGCTGATGGATTGAGTTTTAAGCTTTAGTGCCAAGGGACCAAGTCTCGAGCTATAGTGCCAAAGGACTGAATCATAGGCTTGAGATTATGAACTCATGGCCTAATTATCTAAATCTTAGATTACTATTTTGTATCTAACTTTCTTGACTTTCAGCTTGCATTAACTTTCTTTCTTAAGCTAATTAACCATTGTTGAGAAATCCTACATGCTCTGATGGTAAAGTTAGTGATCATTCAAGAGAAACAAAAACTAGTGAGTATTTGAGAGTAAAAAGTTATATCTATTGTCTTTTCTTGCTGAAGTTGGTCAATTGGTCATTGCCAACAAATCCTATATAATGAACAAAGGTAGCTTTGCATGATGGTGTGCCTGCTGAGAATGCTTCAATGCTAAATTTAGTAATCATTCAAGAAAAGCATAAATTTAGTATGTATTCAAGAGTAAAAGATAATACTTGCTATATGGGTTCTTCACTTTTTGTTAATTATCTTTTAGGTTAATCACCTTATGTGTGGTGATGGTGATTAACCTTATAGGTCGATTAGCCTATGCTTTCTTGCCTTACAAGAAAGAAAACAATAAGTTAATGTAAACATATATATTTTTAAGTTAATTTGTAATGGTGAACTATATAACCTAGATAAGTGGAAAATAATCTTTAAAAGAAATGCCTCATTCCCTTCCTTAAACATCACCGACCACTTTTAAAAATCCTTGGTCAAATTCATATAGCTAATGGATAAGTCAATGAACTCAACTAGTTTAGGTAAAGCCTAAACAAAGAGATTAAAATGGTTAGTAAAAGAAATAATATTTTTTAATTTTCTCTTCCTTTAAAACTTAAATAGTAATGTGGATAAGTGTTTATGCTAAAACACATAATGAACTAAGATTTCAAAATAGATGTCAAGAACATAATTACCTGCTATGTCCTAATTCAACTTTATGGAAATTTACTCATAAATTGCAAGCTAAGATGTAATTCACGAAAAGAAGGTAAATATATATACCTACTTTCATAATTTCTAAACCATTTCATACACTTTGATAACACATGTTTTGTTTATGGCCATAACATCTGTATGAATCATACTTGCAGCTTATCATTTAGCATGCAATACTTGTTAAAAACACATCTTATATATTAGGACCAGCAACAAGATTCTGTCCTCTTGAATTCCTAAAAACATTAATTTTCACAAGATTCTTGCACTACTCTGGAAGCAATCTTGAAACTAGATAGATCTGAAAAGCTAAATATCCAAATGGTGATCTTTAATGAAAACACCAATTTAAAAAAAGATTAAGAAAAAAACCATGAATTTGATAGCACTTGTTAGATAGTTGGATTCCTTCATAGCCATCAATAATGGATGAATGGAATATGATATCACATGAACATTATAAAAGAAAAGAATATGTTCTTTAATCAAACTTGATGGCAAAGAGATAACCAAGTCAATCTTAATGGAATGTAGATAAAGATCGCTAATGATAAAGTTCTTGTTGAAGCCATAAATGAAAACATCAATCACCAAAAGAAATCTAATTAAATATTTTCCTCAAATAAATTTAATTTTCAAGACAAAGAAAATCTTCTTTCTTGATTGCAACCATTAAAAAGTTTTGGGGGAAATCATGCCTTTCCCTTCATAGTAACAACCAGTGGAAAAAGAAAAAGTCTTTTTTCGATTAAGAAGTTTAGTTAAGTAGGCCATAACTAACACCAATGATAAGCTTTTGAAGGTTTGGATATTGATCAGGAGCCTTGCAAAATGGAAAAGCATCAGTCACACAAGGTGGTGGAAACACCATTAAGTGTGCTATGATGCCTAAGTTAGTAAAGAGTATGAAAAGTTAAGAGAATATTATCTAACTAAAGTTATGAAGAGAATTAGCTAGCTAGAGTTATTAAAGGTATATATTTATGGAGTATAGGCATGGTGCTAAAAGGTGAGAGTTGGATGTCCATACAAATGAAAGATATATATTCATGTAGTTAAGGTGTTGAGGCCATGTTCGAGCAATTATGTCAAATCAAGTATTGAGGGCCTATTCAAAATCTTGTTGGAAAACTACTTACATTTCTAATCACATGTTAAAAACCCTTTTACACCTACATAGATAACAAATTATATTAAGTTAAATTGACTCTATTTATCAATTTTTTTCCTCTGTAGTTGTGATAACGTTGTAGGAGTTATGAAAGTGCATATAACATTACTATTTTATCATATCATATAAAATTCCAACTAGCCTTTACCATTCTGCATATTATATAAGTTTGATGGTATTAAGAAACCCACCATGGTAACCAATTGATTAATATCTTTAATAACATTTATTTCAAGGTGTTCTCACTTCAATAATTCACCATAAACAATAACTCCAATAAGTTTAACCAATAAAGTTTATAATGCACTAAGTGAAATTTAGTTCGAAGCATATACATCATTACAAGGCTCTAAGACAACATGTTCTGGCAAGCATGTTCCTTCGATTGTTGCTTTCAGGCTTTATATACTAATTTTGAAGCCATGTATTCCCTCGTCTTCTTCACAACTGTTGTGGATGTTGCCTCTTCCAAACCTAATCTTTGCAACTCAATCAAGAAATCTTCAACATCTATTTTGTTGATTTTGCATTGGCTACAGAGAGAATTAGGAAATGAACTATTCATCACTTCTTCTTTGTACTCTAGTAAAGCTTTATTTATCATTTCTCCTATAATGGCATACTACTTACAAAATTTTGGTTTGACCTGAGAAAGATGTATCATCTTGAGACTTGACTTCAGCAAAGCAATGTTTGATAAAGGAAAGAAAAACTTGGGGTGCAACCATTGATGGACCTCAAAAAGGACATGTGAGGACTTTGCCTCCAAAATTTTTAAAACTATCATCAACATCAGAATTATGTGAAATTTTTTTATTTTTTTTATGAAAGCCATTTAGCTTCTTTAAAAAGTTTTAGCTTTCCAAAATTATAGATCAAGATCCGCCATTAGGTGTAATAACTAAACTTACCTTGGTATGATAAGAGTGTTGGAGTATACGATGCAAATCATGGTAAACGAGGACTACATGAGAAATGAAACTTGAAATTAAAATTTGTATATATTTCAAAAAAATTTAAATCTATCTCTCCATAAGTTGAAGCTCATATGGCCAAGAACGAAATAAGGGACCAGTGGAAGGTTAACCCCCAAAAATCTTAAGGTCTTCATATTTATGTTTAAATTGTCCTCCTTACAAACTTAAAATTTGTATATATTTGACAAAATTTTGATACTTGACCCTAAGTTAAAAGCCCTAATTTTGCCATTGCATATGACTCACTATAAAGCATATAATCCTATAAAAAATCATCAACACTTAACCCTGTAAAAGCTCCTTCTTTCCCCTCTAAAGGACCAATGAAAATAAGCAAATTAATATTTTGCTTTCATGTCATAGTCCTGAATTCATAGAAGAACTATCAAAAATGATAATCTAGAAAAATCATAAGTCTCCTAGAAAGTTTATAATGTACAAAAATTTAAGTGAAATATTATAGAATATCTATAAAAGATAGATATGCAATTATGATGTTGAATCATATATATAAAATCTAAAAAAATCAAAAGATTCTATAAACTTAAGGAAGTTTATAAATAGTTAAGTTATTATCTTTTGTAATTGGACCTCTGTCATATGAAAAAGAAAGATTCCTCAAGTATATTAACACTTGTAATGAATTTCATCAATTAAATCAAGCATTGTGCAATTTCTAGTAAGGACTGACTTCTTAATTAGAATTTCATAATTTAGCAACCAATTTTGACATCCTTTGTAACTCAAGATACATTGACATACATAAATTCATATCAAAGTAGTCATATCATGTGATAATTCTAATTTATGAGATTAACCAAAATAGACACCTCATAAGGATATACGTTGAAAGAAAGCAAAAATCATGTACGTTGAAAGAAAGCAAAAATCATGTGTACTTTAAATAGAACTATAAAAACGATGTCGCCAATACCTTTGTATCAAGACCCTCCATTTTAAGGTAGGCTGCACCAATTATATAATAGAACCACCTCAAAGGGAGAGCTCTTATGTAAATATATCAGTCTTTTGGTGAGATTATAATCTTTACCTTCTAAACAAACGGAAGTAGTGGTGAGAATTAGATCCTTCATCTAATAACTATGTCAAGCATGCATAGAATATTAATACCCATAATAGGCCTAACCTGTCCACTGCAGAAGGGTCTAGCCCCAATTCCAATAATAGGAATACGCAGTGCTGTTGTTGCTGCAATAGCTACAGGTGCAGGCACACATTCTAGAACAATAGAAAAGCGATCAGCGACTTGCAAAGCCAATGCTGCCTCTACGACTTACGTAGACTTACGATTTTTAGGATGATAGAAAAATTACTCCAATGACAGATAAGGATAGTTTTGAACTTTTCAGAAATAATTAGTAAAGCTAAATCAAAGTTGTTTAGTTGATAATGATTAATTCTCCAAGAAAGTTCTTCTCAGTAAGTATAAAGCAGGAAAACAACTTTTTATATTTTGTGAAAAATAGAACTAACTTTTCCTATCTTGCCAATTACCTTACCTGCCAACCAAACAATTCACATATCTCTTACTTTTTAAAAAATTGCATTTCACGTATGATTTTCTGTCAAACATATAACTAATTGACCTTATTTTATAGATGCATTAGATAGAGACAAAACTTGACAGCATTAGCAACATTCTTTCCTTGTGACCTGAAGCCTCCGAAAACACTAATGGCGTAAGTCCCACGTTCCCCATGATAGCTATTCCAGTTTCAACAACAGCTTTTGCTGCATTAATTCTTGAAGGTGCTTCGCCTTCCAATTTTATGGGATCCATTCCACTTCCTTTAGGATACGAATTGCAGTATTAATGGCCTACTTTTAATCAAAACAGAAACATTTTAAACCATTGCAAACTTGAAGAAGTGTGCATTGTCTTTAAAAGTTAATTTCAATTTTCCCAGCCATAGACATTTCAATCTCACATATAGGATGCAAACGATCTGTGCTAAGCCAAGCATCGGTATACTTAAAAATTAAACTTGCTAAAAATAAAGGAGTTCAAATTTAAAATTATCAAACTTGAATAATTTGAATTCAAACTTGGGCTCCGTTTTTTCATTGAAAATTATTTTTTATAAAATATAGTTATAAAATATCAAAATGAAAAGAAAATATTTTATTTGTTTAATATTAAATATTAATAATTTGAAAAAAAATTTCTTCCATTCCAAAAAAGAATTTTTTTCCTTCATTTCTAAACTTTTAGATATTATTTTTTTTAGCTATCAATATAAATAGTATATTGTCCTTTCATTAATATATATACAAATGATATTTTTTTATGAAAAATATTTTCTGACAAAATAAATGAAGTCTTAATCTTGACTTTGATAGGAGCTTAAAAGTGTTTAAGCAAGCTTACCTAAGTAGTATGTCATTTATCCTTAATTTCTTATTGAACTTAGAATATTTGAATTCAAACTTAAGGTTGAAATGAATATGGATTTAAACAATTATATACAACCTTACCTAAATAGTTTGTTATTTCATCCAAATTTGAATATATAAAAACTTAATTTTCACATTTAAACTAGACACAATTAATCTTATATTACTTATTAATATAAATTTTTTTACAATCATAAAAAATTAATCTATCAAAAATATTTAAACAATTATCACATAATTCAAATAATTACACTTTTAGCAAAAACTAGCAAATGCTAGGAAATTAATTTCTTCAACTAACATCATACTTCTTTATACAATATTTATGAATGCAATTGAATTTTTTATTTATTATATTATATAATATAGAAATAAATATTTATTTGTATTATTAACTTTAGGCTGAGTGACTGAAGTTAAGAAATATGAAACTCAATATTAGCTCACATAATACTCAAATTGGACTCATTGAATGTTAAATTTGAATTAAACTTTTATGTGCTAATATTAAGTTGTTTGTGAGTAGTTTAATTTATTTGCGCCCAAATTTGATCTACTTAGATTTCTTGACATGTTTTTTGGTTAATAGCATCTAAAATAACCTTGGGTCCAGGTAGACAACCTACAAATAAACATCCACAAATTAACTTATTCACGTCCCAAATATTACTATAAGGATCGGTATTAAAATTTTCTCATGTAATTGTACAGGCTCCCATAGTAATATATATATTTTAATTCAGGAATTTGTTCATGTAATCTCGTTAAAGAATGAGTTGCCATTTTTACTGCTTTTGGCTATGAAATGCATGTTGTTCCAAGAGAGATTCTCGATTTGCACTAAAGAGCATTTAAGCTTTGTACACTAAGTTATGATCATCAAAGGACAGATAATACATTAATGTCTAATAAAAAATAGTATTTCATTTCTTTGATTGACACTACAAGAAAAAGAAGCAACTGCGACGACACTTTTAGCGGCGATAAAATTTCGGTCGTCGCTAAAGGTATTTCCAGCGACATTGTCGTCGGTAAAAATGACACACAAAGGGCGAGAAGGAATTAGGCTTTTAGCGACGACAAAAGTCGTCGCTAAAAGCCTAAAAAATTTTCGGCGGCAAAATTTGGCCTTCAGCGGCGACAATTGTCGTCGCTGAAGGCCAAGACTTTCAACGACGACACTGTCGTCGCTAAAGGGTGGAGTGTCGTCGCTGATGGTCCACCCTTCAGCGACGACACTGTCGTCGCTGAAGGGTTGAGTGTTGTCGCTGATGGTCCACCCTTCAGCGACGACAAGTGTCGTCGCTGAAAGTCTTGGCCTTCAGCGGCGACAATTGTCGTCGCTGAAGATTCAAGACTTTTAGCGACGACACTGTTGTCGTTGAAGGGTGGAGTGTCGTCGCTGAAAGTCTTGAATCTTCAGCGATGACAATTGTCGCCGCTGAAGACCAAGGCTTTCAGCGACGACACTCCACTCTTCAGCGACGACAGTGTCGTCGCTGAAAGTCTTGAATCTTCAGCGACGACAATTGTCGCCGCTGAAGGCCAAATTTTGCCGCCGAAGGCCAAATTGTGCCGCCAAAAATTTATTAGGCTTTTAGCGACGACTTTGTCATCGTTAAAAGCCTATTCTGAGATAAGGCTTTAGCGACGACAATATCGTCGCTGAAAGTCCCTCGGTCTTCGGTGAAGGCTTCAGTGACGACCGAAATTTTTTAGTCGTCGGTGAAAGTTTTGGCTATTTATTCGCGGTGCCTCCTCCCTCCTCATTTGCGCGTTTAAAATTTTTGGAATTAAGGTAAGTTTCTGAACTTTCTCTTTCTTTTAAATTTTTTTATTTTAATATATTTATTTTTTATATATGTTGATATGTATTAATTTTATATGTTGCATCTTTTAATTTGTTAGTTATTATTAGCACTTAGCTTAGTTCGTGGAGAGTATTCAGAGTTCATCAGTAGATTTTTACCATTGAGGTACGTGAATAAAAGTTATAATATTTTTTTGTGTAATAATATATTTAATTTACTCAAATAATTTGTAATAAATTAATAGAATTGATAGTATGTTTAATTCAATATGAAATTTCATATTATTTAATTTTGTATGTTGTAAATTTTAAATTTATTTATTTAAATTTAACTTAGCATAAAATTTATAAATATAATTTACAACTAGGAAGTCCATATTATTTTTACCATTGCTTTATGAGTATTAATTTTTTATGTTGGATCAAATTGTTAGACATTATTAATAAAATTACTAATATATTATAATTGTATAATTTATATTAAATTAAATTTAAAAAAATATTAAACAATTCAAGTTAATTAAAATAAAGAATATTTTAGATAATATATTATTTAAAATATACAACAATTTGAATTTAAATTTTTTAAAAAAAATTCAAAAAATCTTTAGCGGCGACACTTGTCGTCGCTATAGGGTAAAATGTCATCGCTAAAGATCAAACTTTCGCTAATATTTTTTCCTTTCAGCGACGACTTTGTCGTCGCTAAAAGATTTCCTTTCAGCGACGACTTTGTCATCGCTGAAAGTCGATCTTCAGCGATGACTTCTTTCCCTATAACGACGACAATGTCGCCGCTAAAAATCAATTTTCAAAATTTTTTGAATTTTGAAATTATTTTTTGCGATGACATTGTCGTCGCAAAAGGTCGGACTTTTAACGATGACAAATTGTCGTTGCTAATGACCTTTTCAAAGACGGACCTACACCGACGATATTTTTAGCGACGACTTTTTCTTTAACGACGACCGAATACCTTTTAGCGACGACAAATGTCGCCGCTAAAAGTCTTTTTTGCTGTAGTGTGATTTAATGCACACAATTAAAGTACAACTACTTAAGAATCTCTCCTTTTGCCAGTGCATTTCATATTACAAAATGAGTTGAACGCATCTTTGACAAAGATAATTCTATCCTCTAAAAACAAGCACAAATTTTCATTTCCGAAAAAATTTTAAACAACTCAAACCAAAATTTTCTCTCCACCATTCATGTTGCTCTCCGAGTAAAAGAAAATGCCTCCTTTATTCAAAACTAGCAAAAACTGACCAAACTTACCTCTCTGGAACTCGATTCATAGGTCCCAAACGGTAAGTCCCCAACAAGAAGTGGCCTGTTAGCCCCGCGAGCCACAGAGCGGCAATGAACAAGCATTTCTTCCAGCGTGATCGGAAGCGTCGTAACATGGCCGTGAACCACCATGGAAGCTGAGTCCCCAACGAGGCAGATATCAATTCCGGCCATATCAAGGTGAACCGCCGTCGAATAATCGAAAGCAGTGACCATCGTGATTGGTTCGCGGTTTCTGTGCTTCTTCCTCAACTGGGTCAGCGTCATTCGCCGGGTCGGGGCCCGGGTTTCGGGTCCCGAATAGACTGCTTTCTCGGGGGCGTTGCTTTTCCAGCGAAGGTGGCGGAGGAGAGAGAAAGACGAAGGCGCGGGAGAACGAGAGAAAAGCGAAGCCATTGTTGAAGAGGAAGCGATGAAAGAAGTGGGAGAGAAAGGGAAGGAATGTGACGCGTTTTGATTTGAATTGAGTTTTAAAGAAGGTGCAGATTCTGGACATTATTTCTCCTGCAAGGCTGCCGCTAAAGAATAATGCACGCGACCATGCATAGGAAAATTTGGTTGGTATTAATTTAATTTAATTTAATTTTAAAATAGTATCAATTCAGTTCTTAAATAATTTAATTAATTTAATCAAGATTAGGTTGTTAGTAGAGATGCAAATGAGTTAAGCCTGCTAGGTTTTACCTTAAATAGGTTAGACCTATATTATAAAATATTGGTTCGAACTTAAACTGTTAATTTATATAAAACTTTATTTCAGACCTGAGTTTGATTTGTTATAAAAGTTTGATCAAATCTATTAATTTATTTAAAATTTTATTTTTAAATATAAATTTTTAAATAAATTAATAATTTAAGATTTAAAAAGTCTATTATAAAAAGACCTTAAATATATCAATAATTTATATTCTTAAGATATACTTAATAAGATTAAAATTAATACAAAATTTTATATAAGAATTAATTAATAAAAAATAAATTCATATACTCATAATATAAAATTACTAATTTAAATATTTAATATTTAATTAAAAATAAAATAATATTAAATTATCATAACATCAAAAGTTAACAATAAAGATAAATTAGTTCACCATAAATTATATAACAAAATTTTAAAATATTTAATCTATATAATGAGCTTGAAAAGAAAAAATTTATATATCATTACCTTTATAGTAAATAAATTTAAATAAAAAATATTAAATAAACCGACCTAATAGACCTGTAGGTTAAGTTTAAAATAAAAAGACTTAACCTATTTAATTAAAGAAGTTTCTATATTGGTTTCAGTCTGATTCATTTAATTAAATAAGTTGAACCGAGT
The DNA here is from genome assembly GCA_020226215.1 of Sindora glabra. NCBI lineage: Eukaryota > Viridiplantae > Streptophyta > Magnoliopsida > Fabales > Fabaceae > Sindora > Sindora glabra. The sequence continues at coordinate 54,303,934 of CM035235.1, read as the reverse complement.
TGACTTTAATTAGGTCGAGTCATAAACTTCTGATAAGCCACCGACCCATTTATACCTCTAATTGTTAATATACTACTTGAAAGTTAAACCATTGGTGAGATTAATAACGTGGGAACAAGTTTGTTACATGACAAGGTTAGGGATACGATTTCACGCACGTTGTTGAAAAAATAATAATTTCAATGCTACATTCTTTATAGAATTTGAAATTAAATTTTAAATATAAATTAAAAATTATTAATATATATAATGATGAATAAATTTATTAAAAATTAGTTTAATAAATATAAAATATTAAAAATTTAATTTAAAATTTTATTTTCAATGCATAAAACATTTTTAAGTTTGTAAAGTCTAAATATTTAAATTCATATATTTTATAGGGTTATGTTATTTAAGTTCGTGAGTTATATTTTTTTAATAAATAAAAGAATGATCAAATTACTAGATATATTTATATAAAAATTGAGGATTGAATTTTGAATATAATAAAAAATATAAAATTTTTAAATAACATCAAATATTAATTAAATTAAAAACTCTCAATAAATATGTGAGTTATATTCTAAATATAATATAATAGTTCTTCTAGATTTAAATAATTGGTGTTTGATGAGATTTACGAAACTGTTGATAAAGAGTAAATGTTGATTATATACATTTTATTATATTTAAAGTTTAATTAGCAAGCACAACAAATAAATAAAATATAAAAATTATCAACAATATTTTATGTATTAAAAATTTGAAATTAAATTTTAAATATAAATTAATAATTATTATTAAATATAAAATAATAAAATAAATTTATAAAATTTAATTTAATTAATATAAAAAAAATTAAATTTAAATTTGAAGTTATCATTATAGCATTTTTTATGAATTATTTTGGGATATTTGAAAGCCATTTTTTCAACATCATGTGCTTGTGAAGAAGCACCGACAGTTCGCAGTTGGGTCAATGTGATCTGATACGATTTAAGCGCGAATCGGGGCACAACACACTTTGGACTTAGCCTACTTAAGTCTGCGTGTTTCAATTTTTTTTTTCTTTTATTCTCTCGGTAGAAAGGAAGGAAGCGCTCTTATTTGCATAATGTAACATAGAAATTTTATTTTTATTTCTTTAGTGCAGCATATGATTATATCTCAACCTTTTATCAAGAATCACTTACATCGCATTTACAGTGACATAAAAAGAACAGTAAAATATCAGAATTATCCTTATTATTTTTGTCTGGAAAAAGATTACCAGACTTTTAACCAAATTTAAAAGAAATTAAGCTAAATGAATAATAAATCTTAAGGTTATTTTTGTCCATTTTCACATACATTAGAAAAGAAGGCATATGTATAATATAATATAATTATTTTTATTATTCATTTAAGTTATTATATTATATTATTATATATAATTATTGTTATCATTATATTATTTATTTGTATAATATAAAAAGAAGGTAAAAAAGGGGGGAGAGAGAAAGAACTATAAAAAAAGATTTAGCATTATTGTTCTACTTTTTATAATAATAATAATAATAATAATAATAATAATAATAATATACAGCATAACTTCAAAGTTAATAAAATTTCAAATAATAGACATTTAATTTAAAATATAAATTGAAAACATTGATTAAAAAATAATAAAAAGTTAAAATATATAAATTTTATTTACAATTTTAAATGTTTTTATAAGAAAATTGAGTATATAACCAATTAATTCTATTCATAATCTTTATATTAACATTTTAACTTATTTAAAACATTTCTCCAATAAAAATAAAATATATTATGTTATATCTATACTACTTAATAGTATTAGCATTTGAACTTTAAATAATAGGCGTGAACATAAAAAAAGAAAGAAAGAAAAGCATGCAATGGAGCCAGAAAATAAAGAAAAAAGTTGCATGTAGGTTGTGGGTAGCATTTGATTTGCGAAATCAAATATTTTCATGTTTAATTCAATTAGAAATATTGTTAGAAATATTACAATATTATATTTTAATTATTTTAAATATTTTAAAAATATTATTTGATTGTAAAAAATATCTTAATTAAAAATTAAGTGATTACCAATGATATGTGATAACTAATAATAAGTAGTGATGGTAGTAGTAGTGGTAATGATAATGGTAATAGTGATAAATGAGGATCATTAATGGTGTGTGGTGACTAACAATAGTCACCAAAGATGGATGGTGATCAATCGTAGTTATCAAAGATAGATAGTGATTAGCAATGGTCATTAATAATGAATAGGGGTCAATAATGGTCACTGACAATAAATAGTGGTTGATAATAATCATTAATAATAGATGGTGGTCAACAATAGTTATCACTTATCAATGATAAATGATAACTAGTTATAATTATTAATCATAAATAGTGATGGACAATGATTATCAATAATAAGTAATAATGAACGATGATTATTGATAGTGAATGGTGACTAATAGTAGTCAATAACAATATGTAATGGTTAGCAATGACTATTAATAATAAGTAGTAGTAAATGATGGCATTGACAATGAGTAATGATTGATAATAGTCAATGAAGATGAACAATGGCTAGTAGTAGTCACCACCAATAGGTTATAGTTAATCATGATGAGTAGTGGAATAGACAAAATAATTTTTTTATATTAATTAAATATTTTCATATCATGAAAATGTAGGATATTCACTTCCTTTATAAAAATATTTTAGATAAATATTAGATTAAAAACATTCTTGAGAATGTGAAATTCACATTTTTACAAATATTTTTTTAAAATTTGAACCAAATATAAAAATTTCATATTCCTTTAAAATTATCTTAGGAATGTGAAAAAGATTTTGTAAACTAAATGCTACCTAATACAAATAAAAAATGAAATATATGGTTAGATAATTTAGTTAAATTAAATATTTTACTTATTTAAAATAATTTTATAATAAAAGAATATATATTGTATTATATTTATATTACAAAGGAATATCACTGTCTGAGCGATAGATAATATGAGTGAACAAAAAGAATGAAAATCGTGTGATGGAATAAATAAAGAAAGGAAAATAATATGTGAGTTTTAAATTCTTAGAAAAATCTTAATTGATATATGTTTAATTTGAAATAAAGTATATGAAAATTGATATCAAGAAAATATATATGGACAAAATTTAAATAAATGTACATGTGATATTAAATTTAAAATGTTTTTATTAAGAAATATAATATGAAATTAATTGATTCAATTAATTCTTTGTTTATTAATATTTATATTTATTTAAATTTTTTAAAAAATATATCATATTATATTCAATGATATTAAAATTAAATTTATAAATAATAGGAGTAAATACAAAAAAAATTAGGATGGAGAAAAAAAGAATAGCAATTGATGTATAAGCTACCAAAAGCAATAAAAGTTAAAAGTAAAATATAGAATTAAATAATTTATTTAATTTAAAATTTTTGCATAATAAAAAAATATTGTATTGTAGTATACTACTTAGTAATATAGCATATGAGTTGTAAACAATATTAGTAATAAAAAAATGAAAAAATATGCAATTAAATAAATAAAAGGAAGCAAAATAATATATAAACCATAAAATATTGACACAATTTTAATTGATCTATACTTAACTTGAAATATAACACTTAAAAATTAAAATCAAGAAAATATTTACTAAACTTAAATAAATAAATTTAATTTTAATTTTTAAATATTTTATTAAAAGAGAGCACATAATTTTTTAATTCAATTAATAATTTCTATATTAAAATCTCAACATATTTAAAATATTTACAATAAAAATAAAATATATTATATTATATCTATATTATTTAATAATCTTAGTCATAAAATTAAATATAAAAAGATTTAGATTAAAAACTAATTTTTGTCTTTATAAGATTGAATTTTTATCTATTTTGATCATAATTAAAAATATGTTTCAATTTAATCCATGTAAAATTAAAAATTCTTAAATTTTAATCTTTTTGTGCAATAATTAAGTATTTCATTTTATGTATAAAATGAATAAATTGTAAGAATTTTTAATTTTATAAAGATCAAATTAATACAAATTTGAAGTTATGGATGAAATTGATAAAAATTCAATCTTACAAGAATTAAAATAAATTTTTTATCAATTTTAATGCACTATTAATATAAATTAATTTTATATCATCAGCTATCAATTTGTTATTATATTAATAAAAATTGTTAAAATAATCTTAAAATTTATGAAAAATAAAAATATGCAACAAAAACAAAATAGTGTTTGAATTGAAAAATAATAAATATTAAAAATAAAATATCTAATTAAATATATAATAGGAATAGATATTAAAAAAATATGTAATGAAGCAAATGATAAAAAAATTATATTTTCATTATAATTTTTTTATTAATTATAAATTTAATATTAAAATGGGAAATACCACAATTTTCAAAATTTTGTGCTTGCTTTTGCTACCTTTAATTGGATGAGTCTTTTGCCTCGTTTAAAGAGCCCACGAACTAGTGTGACTTTTGCTGGAACGAACAAAGGAGCAAAATGATTACTTTACTGGTTTTGTTGTGATTGTCACGGGCAGCGATCATCTTATCAGCCACGTGTAAGCATTATCATCACATATTTACCTCTGGTGCATAAGAGTATGGATTGTTTGAGTACAGGAGAATCCTCCTTTCATTTTTCCCCCCAATTTGGTTTGGCAGATATGGTTGAATTAACAAAAGCATAGTTGCTAATTTATTATAAGAAATTTTCATTTCTTCTATTCTAATTTTTCTCCTACATCTGCTTACATAACTGTAGTCTAGATCTCAATCTCACAATTAGGGTTGTAATGAAAATGAAAATGTTATGTATAGTAGTAAAAAGAACATTAAAGTTGACTCTTAAACAATACTGTTTATGATATTTGATCAGTGAAATTTTTCTTACTCTATTTAAAATATTTTAAGAGAGGTTAAATTTTCATATTTAGTTTTAGAGGAATTTATATTATTTTTTAGAACATGTTTAACATAATATTTGTCAAAATATTTCTATAAAAGTGATAGATATTATAAATTTTCATGACATAGAATGTTTTATTTATATAAAAGGATTATTTTGTTCATCTTTTCTTTAATATCTTATTATTTCAATTCACCAATTACTACTATTAAACCTACCTACCCTCACTATTATTATTGATCACTGTTCATCAATACTTTTTATCATTAATCATTACTTATAACCACTTACTATTATTAACCACCGCCTATTATTATTTATTATTATTAATCATTTTACGTTATTATTAATTATTGTTAATCTCCATTCATCACTATTTACTATCATTGACTACTAATAACTATTACTACTATTATTAATTATCACCTATTGTTATTAATTACCACTCACTATCATTTATTGTTATTAATTATCGTTTGCCACTAACTATCATTATTAGTTACCACCTACCACTATTGATTAATCAATTCTTTGGTGTTGATAATTGTTGGTCAATTAATTTTTTTATATTAATTACTCAATTTTCAATGAAAATGTTTTTAATAATTTTATAAAATTTTTAACAAATTAATTATAAGATAATATTGTAACATTTTAAAGAAAATTTTTACTAAGTCAAACATAATAATTTATAATTCATGTGAATCACAATCTCAAAAATATTAATTTTTTTATAATAATAAAAGCAGTTAAATCATTAGATGCATATATGTAAAGATTAAGAATCAAACTCTAAATGTAATAAAAAGTATAAAATTTTCGAGAGATATTAAATGATATTTGAGTCAAAGACACTTGGTAAAATATTAAGATTCTTGAAAATATATGATTATAGGAATCATATGCCACCTAATGCTATACTTTTTATTTTGTCATTTATTTATTCATTAAAAAGGATATTTTAATTAGAAATATAAAAAAGAAGTGAGACATCTTAACTTTTTTAGGTGATATTGTAATTTGTTATATAATTTTAAATTTATATTGAGAATTCTTAACTCAAGTAGCATATGATATTTTTTAACAATTTTATGCCTTTCATTGTATCAAACATTCAATTTCTAATTCTCAAAAACATGTGTTTAATAGTTTAAATATTCTTACCTTTACTAAAAAAATTAGGTTTATGTCCTTATTTTTTGTAAGATATTAATGTAAATCTTTAAATATTGATGTTAATTTTATGATATAAAATTTAATCATATTTATTAACATTTTTATGTCACAGTATATTTTTTAAAGATGTATCCTATCACTTCATATTGTTTTGTGTCAAGATTTTCTTTTTTTTTTAAATGGTAAACACTTTTGTGTCAAAATTTTCACCAGAACAAAAATTATTCTATGTCACCATATTGTCCTCTTTTGTTATAGCATGCAATGATGATAAGTAAGGTTGGATATATTTTTATTTTTTATTTTTTACAAATAATTCATAAAAATTAGTTTTAAAATATTTTTTATTTTTAAAAATAATTTTAAATTCAAAGAAAATAAAGAATAGATCGTAATGGATATTGCAAGTAAGAAAATATTTTATTTAATTACAAAATTAATATCAATAATAAAAAAGTTCAAAAAATGTTAAAGTTTTTTTTATTTTTTTATTTTTAAGTAACATATTTAGAATTATAATTTTTAAAAATAAATTATAAAAATAATTACTAAACAAAAACTTCAATTTTTAAAAATAATTTTTTTTTTTAAAACTAGTAAACAAAGCCAATATAGTTCTATTTTCTTATACACATTTTATCTGATTTTTTTTTCTATAGATGAGTCCAAGGCAAGCCAATAATTTCAAAAACATACTTCAACAATAACTCATTGTCTTATACTTAAATCTAAAATTATGCTTTCTTTTTTCTTCCTTTTGGTGTGTGAAGGTATTACACATATCTAAGTTTGGAAAAGGCATGACGCTTTTTGTTATAGAAGTGAAAATTTTGTAGGAGCTGCATTAATGTTAGAGAATTTTAGTGGTTATCTTGAGGTTAAATTCAAGAAAGAAAAGCTCTTGAGATGATTACATTACAGGTAATTATTTAATATATTTGTTTGAAAAGCTTATGATTTTATATATAGATGTAAATAACTTATATGATTTGTATTTTTTTTTATAAAAAATGCTACTGTCACAGGAAGAAAATATCTATTTAATGATGGAAATTTATGATAGATTTGGTGGGGGTGACTTTGAACATTTGCTACTAGTTCCGTTAGTAATTTGTTAATTTTTTTAAAAAAAATTTGAAAGATGTTTCATTGTTAAATCCATCAATAACAATTTTTTGATAAACTTAGCAACGGAATAATTATTTTTAAATTATCGATAAAGTTAATGATAGCCTTGTACATGAAAATTTGAAAATTTCTTTGGTAGAATTATAAATTTTATGAAATTAATGACAAAATTGATACAAACCATCCCTAGTTTTATTGCTAATTGAAATGCATTATTTCATTAAAATTAGTTAACAAGAAATTAATCAGTCACTAATTCGGTTGGTAATTTGAATCTTATATTAGACTTCAACACCAACCCCCCACTTTTCCCCCTCCTCTCTCTTCCTTTGCATTGCAGTTGTGTTTCTGCCTCCATTGAGCTCACCAGTAGCCACCCAGCACGGCTATTTGTTTTTGTCGCCGGCTGCTTTTTATTTTATTTAGTAAGTTTTCCTAAATAGGTAGTATATTTGTGTCTTCCCATTTTATGCTAATTTTAGGGTTTAATTTTTTAATTTATTTAATTTCCTAATGATTTTGACCTAATTTGTATGATTTAAGATTAATTATCTTCTATTTAATTGAATTGTATGATTTTGATCTTAATTTCCATGTTGCATGTAATGTTTTTGCTACCTAATTGCTTGTGTTTTTGTGTTTATTTGCTTGAGATTTTTACTGTAATGTTCAATCTTCCCTTAAGCAATTTTCATGATTTTTTTTTATAATGGTACTACTTAATTAATGATAACATATTTAATATTTTATATTAAACTATCTACTTAATGTATGTTTATTATACCTCAGTTTCAGAGAGTTAATATTTTTTAAATTAGAAAACTAGAAAAATTGAAGTTAATTTTTAGTTAACTCAGACAATTAAAACTAATTTTATTTTCAATTTTAATATTAACTTTTTGGATAAGTTAGTATTTGTTAAGTTAAAAAATAAAAATTATTTTTTAGTTAATTTAAAAATTAAAATTGGCTTTAATTTTAGTATTAGTATTAGTTTTTAGATAAGTCAATATTTGTTAAGTTAGGAAATTAAAATTAATTTTTAGTTAAGTTAGAAAATTGAAATTGGTTTTTGTTTTATTAGTAGTATTAGTTTTTTGTTAGTTTAGTAGTTGTTAATTTATAAAATTAAAATTAATTTTAATTTTAGTATTATTATCTGGTTTAAGCTAAGTTAGTATTTACAAAGTTAAAAAATTAAAATTAATTTTCAATTTTCCTATTAGCATTAGGTTTTAATTGAGTTCGATTTATTATGTTAGAAAATTAAAATAAATTTTATTTAAGTTGTAAAATTAAAATTAGTTTTAGTATTAGTATTTGTTTTTAACTATTTAAGTTATTATTTATTAAGTTAGAAAATAAAAATTAGTTTTTAATTAAGTTAAAAAATTAAAATTACTTTTCCATTAAGTTAAAAATTGAAATTAATTTTAGTTCTAGTATTAGTAATAGTTTTTAGATAAGTTAATATTTATTAATTTAGAAAATTAAAATTAGTTTTCAGTTAAGTTAGAAATTTAAAATTAATTTTAATTTTAGTATTAGTATTACATTTTAGTTAATTTAGTATTTGTTAAGTTAGAAAATTAAAATTAAATTTTAGTTTTAGTAGTTAAGTTTTGGTCAAGTTAGTATTTGTTAAATTAGAAAATTAAAATTAATTTTTAGTTAAGTTAGAAAATTAAAATTAGTTTTAGTTAAATTAGAAAATTAAAATTAGTTTTAATTTTAGTATTAATATACAATTAAGTTAATATTTGTTAAGTTAGAAAATTAAAATTAGTTTTTAATTAAGTTAGAAAATTGAAATTAGTTTTTAGATAACTTAGATAATTAAATTTAGTTTTTAGTTAAGTTTGAAAATTGAAATTAGTTTTAGTTTTAATATTAGTTTTAAGTTATAGTATGCATAAATTTAGTTTTTATTAAGGTTTAGTAGCTATCTTTATCTTAATTAATTATGTTAATTATAGCTTAATTATTTGTATGATTATAGCATAATTTGTATTATAATAATCAATTGTTTGATTTATTGAATTTTTTAAGGTATTATATCATTATTATATGAAGGTAGATTTATTTCCACCAAGGGTAATTGTGGGTTCAAAAGTTATGGTATAGTCTCGTTGATAACTTTATCATTTTTTGCCATTTTGAAAGCTATGACACCCATAGCACCAATAACACTGCTAATCTACAAATATCATTGCACTCACTTAGGCAAAAGTCCAAGACTTTTCAACTTACTATTTAGGACTCTACCTTAACTATTCATCAGGACCCTACCTAGCAAAATGCCCTAATACAAGTCACTCGTTCAAGATAGCCACTAGCATATCCTAGAGGTAAAGACCTAGATGATGATAGAATTTAGATAAATTTAAAAGGCAACTTATAAATATTGTTTAACATTGAATGATGAGTTAGTGTTGTTAGCATCTTAATAAATGGCAACTTTTTATTTTGCACTAACATATTTTGTTGTATTTGATTGGAAGTTGATTACTGTATTGACCAATGGTCCCATTAGAAACATAACAAAGGTGATACAAGCTTATTTCATAGAGTTAGCCCTTACCTATACTAGTGCCTCCTAGAAACTTAAAGATGATTAGTTCAGAAATTAGCAAGTAAATTTTAATATTAGTATCATGATATATTTGTATTTATACTTTAGTTTGTCAATTAGTTTGTCAATTTATACTCATTTAACTTCAATTATCTTCAATGTTTATAGGTTATGTACAAGTGGAAAACAAAAGCCACATACATGATAAAGAAAAATTTTGTCTACAAGGCCACGATGAATTATAAAGTGATGATGGATTAGATAAGGAAATGCTTGTCAAAGAAGCCCCTATGGGTGTTTGAGCATGTTATTGATGATCTCAAGAAGAAATAGGTTGAAGATATTGACTTTAGAAAAAAGTAAAAGGTTAACAAAAAATTGGAACATCTATTATTGGAGAGAGTTTGCACATTGGTGGTTCTATCTTCATATCTAAGTATAAGAGGAAGATGGTGAGTTTTAATTTTAAGTTTAATTTAGGGTTATTTCATTCTATGACTTTTTATTTTATGCATAAATTTTCATATAGTTAATCTCGATTGGAGGCCCATTGATCCAAAGATGTTCTTAAGCATTTAAAATTATATAAGTAAAGAAAGCAACCACAAATTTGTAGATGAGAGATTATAAAGGATATTGATAAGATTTAATTATTATTTATGATATTAATTATTCATATTTTTTACCTATCATAAATGTTTAACTTTTAAATTTAATTTTGTAAGGTGTGTACTTTATAATGTTAGAAGAGCAGTCTTTTCAAGCATCAACTAAGGGTGGAAAGGGTAATTTTGCATAAGTTAACCAAACCTCATTATAGATGGAGGCAGTTAGTAGCTAGAACAAAAAAAAAGTGTATTTATGGTATAGGATTAGAAGCTTGCAAAGTTATTAGGCCATCATCTACCATGGTTGTTTCATTATCATAGTCTAAGCTGCAAAATCTACAAAGCACCGTTAAGTAGCAAAATGTAGACCTTGCAATAGCATAAGAAATGATGACAACATAAGAACAACTTCTTGACTTGTTGGCAAATGATGATTAAGCAATATAAGTGCAACTTCATGATATTATTCTAGAAGCTAGATTGGAGTCAAGCCCTTTATTAAAGGATAAGCTACTAACTAACCAATAACACAAGCACCATAAAAATAGTTAGCAACAAGATATCGAGAGCTAGGCTCTTAAGATTCTGTTTTTATATGTATATACATTGGATTTGATTATTTTTGCATGTTGGATATCATGGATCTTATTTTTTTCATATAAATAAAATATTTATATTAGTTTTATTTTATGAAATTTAATTAAAAAATTTGATTTGTTGATTGGATATTTGCCTTATGAAATTTGATTAATGCGGGGTGTTAATTGCTTTGCTTACTATAAAAATAGGTAGCATATTAATAAATATATCTCATACTAGTAATAGATTTTTTTAATAACAACACCATTAATTTTACAAAAAAATTTCAATTTAGTGATGTATTTACTGATAGGTCAAAATTCTATTGCTAAATTACAATTTAACAAGAATCATTTCATCACTAAATTGTCCACCTATCATTCATTTTTGCTTATCATTGGCTTTTAAAATTAGGGATGAAAATAACAACAAAATTTAGTGACTATATCAAAAATTTTGTTGCTAATTGGATTATCGATATACTATTTACTTATACCTTATAATCTAGTGCTATTTTTTTCAATGAAGGATTTTCCAAAATTAATAAAAGGAAATATATTTTTAGAGTGTTTTGAATAGATTTTATCATTTTATGTAGAAAATATATAAAAGTTTGCAAATGAATCAACAAAGATCGTAACACAAAATATTTCAAAATTATGCAATTATTAGTTTTGCTTAAAAAATACCTCTTTGTTTTAATATAAAGCTGTAAAAGGCAAGGCTAATTTTCATAATTTTATTTTTATATTGTGATAGAAGAATACATTCAAAGCCACTAAAGGCATTAGAGGAAGACATAAATAACCTTACAAATACAACAAATAAGCATAAGGGGAAACCTTAATAGAAAAATAAAAAAACCTAGAAGAGCACATAACATAACCTAGTCTTGAAAAATGAAACCTAGGGTTTAAAAGTTTAACAAATGCCTGAAAAATAATATTGGATGGCATTGCATCATTAAAAATGTTGATAATGTTTATATTTGGTGAGTTAGTAGTGAACAATTTTTGTATTATATTGCAAATCTTAATTTCAATTATCTTTTTCATTAATGAAAAAATTCTAAAGTTAAAAAAAATAAGATAATCTTCTGAATAAATGTGAAAAGAATTTTTTATGACAATTTAAAATTTTTTATTACCACCATGATATGATATTTTTTTTATCATCACCACTTTTTATTCAAAGCACAAAAAATGAAGGATCTACAATCCAAATTGCTCCATCAAATGAATTTAACATATAATCATTTTGCTAAATAAAAGCACATAATAACCTCAAAGTAATCCATCATCATGATGAATTCTAATTAAAAAAATTTAAATCATTTTTACATATTTTTAAATTAAATTGGGAGTCATAATTTTTTAAAGAGAGATATAAAATATTGTATACTCTAAGAAGGACTAAATAATCAAGTCATCTAAAAATTAATAAGGTTAAAATGTAAATTAGGATCTTTAAAAACATTTTTAACAAATTTACCCTCTAATTATTTGAAAGTACATACTTTTACCTAGAATTAGAATACTAAATTCACTCCCTTTTAATATTAATAAAATTATCAATTTTATCTCTAAAATTGTATGACACTAATATAATGGTCCCTAAATTATATTGAATGATGAATTTAGTCTCTGAAATAGATAATTTTGTCCTTTCATATAAATATTTAAAGATGAAATTATTTACATGAATCTAAATGAAAGGATAAAATTATTTATATGAACTATTATTCAGGAATGAATTGATCATTCAATATAATTCAAGAATCAAATTCTTTAGATATGAAATTGATAATTTTATCTAATGAAAACTCTTTATAGATAGATAGTCTCACATTCTAGGTGACATAAAATAAGTTAGGTGAAGGTAAAAGAAGTTTTCCTAAAAAAATTAAATTTGCTTGATTTGATCTAAAATCTATTGATAAAGGATTTTTCTTTTCTCCTTTAATTTCTTTACTATTGATTTTGGATTGAAGGACTAGTGTTTGTAGCTAATTTTCTTTTTTTGTTAACAAAAAGCATATGTTGATAGTTTAGTACCGCAATCATGTACATTGCTTAGATATACAACTTCTTATGATATTTATGTACCTAATTCTTATCTACCGTATAACGTGACTTAAATATATGTTGGTTTTGAAACCAACATAATTTTTGTAAAATAATCCACATCTTATGATATTTTTGTAGTAATATGTCTAAGTTTGCCTAAATTTCAAATGTTAGAATTTAACTTATCTCACCACAATATAGTAAATCATTTTGCTTCTAGAGTTGGTTGAGAACACTTGAACACTATTTTCCCCTTAAAGTCCTAAGTTTGCAAGGATAGCAAATTTTGAAAAAATTCAAAAATCTTCAATATTTGGGGTCCGTTTGATTTAAGAGAAAATAAAATTTTTAAAAAATATTTTTCTAAGAAAATATATTTCTAAAAAATAAATTAATTTTTTATTATTTGATACATTAAAAAAATATTTTTGGTATTAGGTGTACAAAGAAAAATTAATTTTATTTAAAATAAATCAAAATTATTTACTTCAAAAATATTTGAAGTAAATAAAAATTATTTACTTCAAAATTATTATAATTTTATGTACTTTTTAAAAAAGAATTTTTTATAAAATTTTTGTCATTCTTAATGTCCAAGAGTCTAATGATGATAGTATCTAACAATAAAATATATATTAAAAATATTACAAATTCTTATGCATAAATTCATACAGTTAGTCTAATTAATTATTACAAAATATTATATAATAGAATATTTATCATGAGGAAGAAAGGGAGAATATTTTAGTGAATATTGCATGAAAATGTGCACCTGGACTTTAATAAATAAAAATAAATTTTATAAAAATAGAAATAGAGCATTCATTATGAAAATATTTAATAAATAAAAATAAATTATGCTTGTGATCGTAATTGTATAATAAGGTGAGAAGGCAAAAAGTTTAGGCTAGGACATGGATAAAATGAGTAACAAAGAAAATAAATTTTATTTTTTAAAATAGGAAGTTGCTTTTCAAAAAATAATACAACTTTCTATTAACTAAAATTTATTTTCTTATTGATCAAAATTTTTGAATGTCCAAATTGGGGAAAGTCGAAAAATAAATTTTAAAAATTCATTTTCCCCCCAACTAAATGGACCTTAAACATTATCCATTTATTTCATACACCACAAAAAATCAGATTAAATCATGAAAATTACAAACTTAATATAGTGGTAGTTTAAATTATCTCTATTGTCATTTGCAATGGTTGCTTAAATCGCTAGGAAACATGTTGCCACCTTGACGAAGGTGATGATTCAAAGCAAGTGTCACAAGTAGCATTTTTGCTATTGATCATTGTTATTTTTTTTAATATAAAAATTGATTTTGAAAATAAAGGCAGTCTGAAATAATCCTTACATCTATTTTAAAAATTTTCCTTAAACATTGCAACAGTTTGTAACTACTTCATAATTTTAAAAGATTGTGGTAGTTCATAATTGCCCTTATCTTTTTTTTGGGCTTTTTATTTTCATTTCAACTTTTTTTTTTAATTTTCCATGTAAATTTAAATATTCTTGTAAATGTAAATAAAAATTAATGTTTAAATCAATATAATAATAAAAATATATTTCATTAAATTTAAGATGTTCAAATGTAATTTATCTTATACATCATATAAAAAAAATTCTAAAGTACAAAAGTCATGAAATTGTCATTTAACCATATTTATTTGCATATACAACATAAAAAAGGATAACACTGTAATAAAATCTTAAAAGATCAGCAATGTTCGCCATCATTATTATTCTTTCTTAAAGATGTCCTTAGTTTTTATCCTACGGTGATTGTAAATTAACTTTGCATTTAATTGATAGTTGCCCCATTCTTTTATCTTTCCATGCATCCTTATTTGCTGGATCACTTGATTGGCCATGCCAATAGTTGATGACATAAATCCATAGGGGCAAACATCATAGATAGTTAAAATAAAACAAGTTAAGAAACTTAATAATGTTGTATCACTGTTATAATATATATTCATATAAATTAAAAAAATTTTACACAAAATGTCACGACCTAACTCTAGTCATGACTAATGTAGAACTTAATTATTCGATTTTTACCAGCCTAACTTATTTTCCTTATTAGTATACTAAAGCATATATATGAGATAATGAAAGAATAACCATACAACAAAAGGAAAATGATAGAATTTCATTTAACGAAATGATTTAATAATAAAAAGAAATTAGGTTTGCTTATAATCCATCCAATTTTAAGGATAAAATAGCCCAACTGGCTTTAAAAGAGAAAAAATTGTATCCTTTTACCTTTAACTCTATACAAGATAAGGCCTAAACAATCTACATACAATAAAATATCTATGGCTATCCTTGACTGTATTAGAAAGTTCCTGGAAGTTTAGCATTAAGGTGGTGGTGATAAAGGTTCAATATGTGAATATGTAAAATAAAAAAAAATACTAAAGGAGTAAGTTCAATGTTTAATGAGTAAACATTCTAGGATTAATAGATTTCAAAGAAAATAAAAATATTTGAACTTTTATTGACCAAATTTACCCTCATTTAATCACAACATTCATCTTAAACAATACCAAACTTATTCATTAGTGATCATGATATAACATTAGTTAACATTACTTAGAAACAATAAGAACTAGACTTATAAGATCACTTGATTCTAACTCACCACTTGGCATATAAAGCATTGTCAAGTCATAACATTTCTAAATTAGGGGAAACAATTTAGTAACAATTTATAAGAAATCAATAAAAATGCAAGTGAACTTTCTTGTTACCTCAAGTCATCCTTATCCTTTTATAAATTAAGTCTCATCCCTCTAAGATCAACCTTATCTCTTTATAAAAGTTTACTAACATAGTTTGATTCATAGTTATTATCAATTCATCCCCATATAAAGGTCTTAATCATTAGCACACTCAAGCTCATTCATCATAATTTATTCCAATTTATATCACATTTCATATACCAAAACTTTTATACCTTTTTGCATAGTCACACTAACTATTTGTCATCATACTAAGGCACAACACTTATATTTTAACATTAAAGGACTTATTCTATTCCTTAACATTCATAAAGAAATCAATTATTAAGGATACAAGGGCGGTATTCACTATGCACTACTCAATAATAACTTCTTGAGGCATAGTCAATTATGTAATCTACTACAACCCTCCAAAAAATAAAGGAATAGATTTATAGTAGACTATGAGTTCCCTAAAAATAAGGTCATAATCAATTATCAAGTAGTTGATAACAAACTGATAGCTTATAATTAATTATGCAATCCCAAAGAGCAACTCTTTAGAGGTTTAGTTAACTATCACTTAGGTTTTCTACAAAATTTAACATGAATGCACTATTCATATGGCATAATTTCAAACCAACTCATTTATTACCTATTAGGCCACTAACCCTTACTAAATCATTAATATATATTTATATCATCTCATTTATACCAATTTTAACATTAAACTCAAGCTAAACATCATAAAATAACATATTTCTAATTTCATCATCAAAATCCTAAAAACCTTAACTTAATCCAAGCAATTTCAATTTAATCTTTAAATTAGGGTTAAAATGTTCACTTACTTATTATGGAGGAGATGACAAGAGGGCACTTTTGAAATTACTTGGTTTTAATCATCTAAAACCCCTTAAAAAATTCAAGTTAAGGTTTAAACCCCTCTTTAACTCAAAAGCCTCAACTAACTTTTAAGAGGAAAATAAGGAAATGTTGAGTCAATATTAAAATTCAAGAAGTCTTATCTTGATTAGATTCAAAAACTTGATGTAGATTGGCCTTCCCTTATCTTGATTGGGAAAAAGAAGAAGGAGAAATTGAATGAGATGAAGATGGAGTACATGAAAAGGAAGAGGGGTGTTAGGGATTTTTGTGGAAAATGAAGAATAAAGGGAGGAGTTAGCTGAAATCTAGAGACAAAATGGGCTATAATGGTAGGGATATGATGAAAAATATGTCTTAAATTTCCTTAATACTTATATATTCACATACTTATTTCTAAACATTTTTAACCTTTGGATATTTTATTTCATCTACTTTTTCTCAATTAATTCATACAAAATCCTCATCCAAATCCATTCAAAAAATTTTGTTATTATCTATATAAAATTTTATTTTATATTTTTATGTTAATTAATTATTTTTACACAGAAATATTTTAAAAAATTTTAAATTTTTTAAAGGGTTGTAACATAAAAAATATTTAAATCTTTTTTATTTTGTAATTTCCTATAACTAATTTTCTTATATAATTAGAAATAGAAAAGGATACTAATAAAACTATACTATCTCAAACAAACTTCCAAATTTGTTAAGGCTCCATTTATTTCATCAGAAAGCATTTTCTGTAGGAAAATGTTATTTGTATATAAATTAATGAAAGGATGATATGTTATTTACATTGATAACTAAAAAAATGATACCTAAAAACTTAGAAATGAAGGAAAGCAAATTCCTTTTTAAAATAGAAAAAATTGCTTTTCCCAAACTCTTTACATTTGACATTAAATAGAAAAAAATACTAATAAAACTATAGGATGACATTTCTGGTATAATTAGAAATAGGAAAGAATACTAATAAAACTATACTATCTCAAACAAACTTCCAAATTTGTTAAGGCTCCATTTATTTCATCAGAAAGCATTTTCTGTAGGAAAATGTTATTTGTATATAAATTAATGAAAGGATGATATGTTATTTACATTGATAACTAAAAAAATGATACCTAAAAACTTAGAAATGAAGGAAAGCAAATTCCTTTTTAAAATAGAAAAAATTGCTTTTCCCAAACTCTTTACATTTGACATTAAATAGAAAAAAATACTAATAAAACTATAGGATGACATTTCTGGTATAATTAGAAATAGGAAAGAATACTAATAAAACTATACTATCTCAAACAAACTTCCAAATTTGTTAAGGCTCTGTTTGTTCCGTCAAAAAGTATTTTTTATAGAAAAATATTATTTGTATATAAATTAATGAAAGGATGATATGTTATTTACATTGATAATTAAAAAAATGATACCTAAAAACTTAGAAATGGAGGAAAGTCAATTCCTTTTTAAAATAAGAAAAGTTACTTTTTTCAAACTCTTTACATTTGACATTAAATAAGTAAAATAATTTCCTTCATGTTATCATTTCTATAATTATATTTTATGAAAAATACTTTCTGATAAAACAAATGGAGCCTAAATTTGAATTTAAATTCTAAATAACATAAACTTATCCTATGCAGTATTAAAGATAACAAATAAATCAAGACATAATTTATAGAGTTGCAATCTCATCCATTTCCTATACAATGGTAATTAAAGATACTAAATATGCCATAGGAAACTTAGTTTGGGAAGCATGGCAATCTTTATCTACATTTACTTGGTGGTCACTATTATTAGCCTTAGAAGATTTTCATTTTTGCCTTATCAATGAATGAGTTTTTTGTGTTGAGCAAGAGCTTGTAAACCTACGTGAACATCTTCCTAATATAAAAATAAAATAAGCAACTTAATCATGTAAATGGAAATAATGACTTCCAAATACTACACTAGTAACAAACTAAGAATTAGTAAAATCAATTTTTTTCCAATAACTCAAGATTTCAATATTATACTTCATATAGTGCTGATTAAAAGCGAACCACCTCCAAGCTTCATATAATATATATATATATATATACACACACACACACACATACAAAGAGAGAAAGAGAGAGAGACCCAAAGGAGCTACAATGAATTACATAGTGGCAGTTAAAAAGGAAAGTGACTCTAAACTCCATATTTTTTGTATGCTAAGACTTCCATACCCTACCTAAAAATACCCCAGTTAGTACCCTAGACAGCTTGCTACTTTTTGGCCATATAATTAAAGTAATGAGAAAGTAGACACAGAAGTTTTGCTAGATGGGAGCATCGAATATCGTTGAATGGCATTTTTTAATGGGTAAATGATTCATTTTGTACATTAGTCCATAGGAAGCTGATAATTACATATTGTGCTAGAATTTTCAAGGGAAATAACGGTGGGCCATTGAGGCCTAAAAGATTTGTTGTTAAAAAGCCAAAATAGATTAATTGTGAAAGTGGGTCAATAACGATTAGAAAAAGCTCTATTTATTATTGAAAAACATAAAAAAGATTACAGATTTAATTAATATTTATTTAGAAGTATAGAAATAAATATGACAAGAATTAATATGTTGTAATTTAATTATAGTAATTTTTAAATATTTTAAATAATATTCTATACAAATATTTACTCAATAATTTAATTTTAATTGTATTCATAAATTAACTAAGTGATAATCTTGTTTAATAACTATATTTATCATAAATATTTTGATATACCACATTTCTAAATCTATATAATTATATATTGCAATACTTATAATTATTTCTATGATGTAAATATTATTTATAATACTACAAAGGATTTAAATTTGATCTAGTAAATTGAGTTTATATTATCATTCATTTATGTATTATTATATTAATAAAAATTATTAAAACTCATTTATTATCATTTAAAATTCTTAATTATTATTATATTTTTAATAACATTTTTTTATTCATAGATAGTGTAAAATATATTACATTGAATTAATTTTAAATTCCACCTAGATTAGCGACTTGTACTATTACAGAAAAAAATTGCAACAATATAAATCATACTTTTTTTATTAAAGAATTGTTAATCATGTTTAATTTAACTTTTGACTATTGTTTAGACTATGAACAATTTTTTGTCAACATAAAAAAGCTTTATTATTATTATTATTATTATTATTATTATTATTATTATTATTATTATTATTATTATTATAGGCATAATTGCGAAGCAGTGGCAAGGCCAATAATTTATAGTCGTTAGGTTTGAATTTATGTATTTATTTTTTAAATTTAGAATTATACCTTAGTATATAGATGGAAAAATTTACACTTATACATATTTTTATAAGTTTTGTAAATTTTTTATTTTTCACCTTTTATTAAAAGTTTTAGTCTTTATATTAAAAACATCTTGAATTTTTTTTATAAAATATTTTGTTAATGCAATGACAACTCTTGCAAATTTGTCAAGAAATGGCTAAAAGAGCAAGAAAAAACGATATCTAAAAATTGACATTTACAAAAATTAAAAAAGTTAAAGAAAAATCATTAGTGGTAGAAAATCAATTCTTCATAGTTTAAATTTAGTTGAATAATATTAAATACAAAATTGCAATTCTTATAATTGATTCACAATTAAAAAGGAGAGGTGTGATTCATCCTTCAATTCTATTATATTTTTGTAATTTCAAATTCTAAAATCTATTCAAATGGTAGATAATACTTTCATATATTTTATAAAAATTTTGAAGACTTAATCTATTTATTTGTACACATTGAGTCTGCTATTGTTGCAAAGTGATCTTTATTATAACTTTTAATCTTAATATTGTTATTACTGTTATTTGAACACATTATTCAACTTTTAAATACTTAATCCAAATGCACATGATTCATATAAATATTTTATGAACATATAAAATTATGAATAAATTTAAAGATAATAATGTAAAATATAAGTAACTTATTTAGAGATGTATAAAAATGTTATAATATTTAATTTGAATAAATTTAAGTTTTATAAAAATGGAAATTCATACCATATTAAAAAATTATTAAAATGAAATTTAGTCTAGTTACTTAAATTAAATCGAAAAAAATTTGCTACTTATAACGGAGAATTCCTTGTTGTAATGTAACCAGTGGAGCTAAAAAAATAACATAATAAAAAATTGGATAAATATTTCAGGATAGGACGTGTGGAATATTTTCTTTGAAGTTTTGAACCAATTGCAAAAAAATATTCTTGAAGAATTAAGTTAAATTTTTCTGAAAAATAATTTTAAGTTAAATTTTATTTCTATATTTTTGAACAAATATTAATTAAATTTGTAATATTTTTTATGTTTTTCAACAATAAATAGGATTTTTTTTAATCCTTACTGGCTCACTTTCATAATCAATTTATTTTGGGTTTTTAACAAGTATTTTTGCTCTTGGGCCTTAACAGCCCACCGTTATTTTCCTTAAAAATTATGGTGTAGTATGTAATTATTAGGTTCTTATGGACTAATGTGTAAAATGAATCATTTACCCATTAAAAGATGCTATTCAACAATACTCAGTGCTCCCATCTAACAAGACTTCTTTATTCGCTTTCTCATTACTTCAATTATATGGCCAAAAAGTAGCCAACTATCTAGGGTACTAATTAGGATATTTTTAGGTAGGGTGTGAAAGTCTTGGCCTTTTTTATATAACCTATTTTCAACCATTGGGAAGTGGTAGTTAAAAAAAAATGTCTATTTGAGAACTGGCGGTTGGAAAAAAAATGTCTCCAAACGTCATGTTTTTTGCATAACCTATTTTCAATCATTGGGAAAGAGAAAATTTAAGGGGGGTTGGCCAATAAATTGCCATTATTTATCTTTTTTATAATGATACTACACAAAATACCAACTTATCTTTTAGGAAGAGCTTTTAATTAGCATTTTAAGCGAAGTTGTGTGCTTTTAGAATGTTAAGGAAAAAAGTCTTAATGGGTAAAAATAAAACTCATAAATGTCTGAGCAAAACATTTGCATTTTTCACTGTTAACAGTGAATCTTATATTATATTTCGATTAAAATATACATAATCTCTTGCACTATTTCGTACATGCAATTTTTTTTAATATTTAAAAAAGTATAGTTAAACATTTAAATTTGAACTGACCCGCTTGGCTTAATTAGTCAGATCAAGATTGGATATATTTTTGGATTAGACAACTGCTCAAATCCAAAGTCTTACTTATCCCAGTTTAAACCGGCGGTGAAACCCAGGATTCTTGGCTTCCAATCGGATTTAGTGATTCAACTAGATTGCATTAAGACATGGTTAACAAAATGACTAACTTTTGAGGAATCAAACATTGATCCCTCTGCTCGAATGGCACTACATAATGCCACTGTACTAACTTGTCTCCTTGTTTAAGGCTTCGTTTTGTGCAACAAATAAGTTAGCTTATAATTTATTGAGCAGGTCAATAAATTATAAGCTAACCTTTAGAGGTGTTTCTCACACTATCTTATAAGTTATTCCAAGTAGCTTATAAGTTCTGATTTAATAAGTTACCCAGAGTAGCTTATACTTTATAAATTATTATTTTTTTAAATTCTTTTCAAATCTATCCTTATTCTTTTTTTTAATTTACAATCCATATCTTTTATAATATAAATTTAAGTAATTTTTAAAAATATATTTAATTATATTTTAAATAATTATAATTTTATAATAAATAATAAAATAAAAATTATATAAGTAAATAAATATATAAGTTTATAAAATATAATTAATTAAATATTAGAAATTATACTTTTATTTTAAAATTTTTAATTATATTAATATAATTTAATTTTTAGATAAATATAAATTATTTTAATTATATATTTTTACTAATATGTCCTTTTATGTCATTTTACAATTTCAACTAGTTCAACAACTAATTTTATGAAATATTTTAGTTAATTTATTAACTATCAGCTATCAGTTATAAATTATCAGCTATCAGTTAATTGCGCGAAACGGAGCCTATATACATCATTTATTCTACCTATTTATATTTTTAGTGAATTCTAGCCATATATAATTCCTTTGGTTATATTTAAACAATTTAATTTAATTTAGCATTTACAAAAATTTAAATTATTATTATCATATTATATGTATTATTCATAGTTAATAAATATTTAATCAAATATTAATTTAAAGACAACAATACGAAACAATTCTTGTAATATAATAATTAATTAACTCTCAAAATATAAAATTTTTATTACACATTAGATTTTGAATATAGTTCTTTTAATGCATACTTAAATACATATATGATAATTACTTTTTTATGTTTTAACTTGAAAAAAATTCTCAAATGTATAAATTATAAATATATGCAAAAATATCTGTATTGCATTTTTTTTACTGGCTAGGATTTGTGTAATCTTATTCTAATAATGAAATAATAACTTCAATTTTAGTACACCTTTTGTAATTAGATTTATTATTCATTAATCAGTAAAAACACAACTTTGATATTTATTTGTTCTATTTTAGAAATACATTTATATTAATAACTTAAATTTAATTCTTTTATATGCATATATATATATATAGTATAATTTTATACTTGAAAAATATACTAAATAATTCAATTATTTGATTTGATCAATTGTATCAATTTGATTTTATCATTTTATTGGATCAATAGTGAAGATCAAGTCTTAAAACCTTGGTTCAAATTATATATAATGTACCGAAAATCCCTTCTTTATCTTTCCATCCAGATTTCTATTGTCACCAAAATTTTTTCCTATTTTGCAAGTGCATACGGAAGAATCATGGTGCTGCCTTTATGAAAAATAGAAAAGAAATTACCACCGGTGAAAGAATTGTTGTAAAGAGAGTACCAAGAAATTCTTGGCCATGCTCATAAATTAAAAGCTCTGTGAAATGGTTAAGATAGAAATAAGTTAAAAGAAATTTCGAACGTAACATCATCTGACACAATTTAATTTTATATCCTATCCTAAATACTGTGAAGTTACTCAACAACTACTTGGCATCACATAATAGAAAACGAAGAATTGGAATTATTCTACGTTTACGTTGCTCATATTAGAGGAGTCCATATAATTATATTGATTTGCATAAAGCAGATTTCTGGAATCCGACATCAGTAAGTTTACTTTTGTTCTACCAATTTAAATGTACTTTTTTTAAGTAGGAGTGATTAAATTAGATGTACACATAAAAAAATTAAGGATCAAGCTGTAAATATAAAAAAAACCCAAAAATCTTATCACTTCAACTAAAAAAAGTTCTCAACAATTCAATTCACTTTGATAATCCACAAAGGCATAGTGCACAAAGCATACCACATTTCCTGCAAAAACCTCGGACTTTGTTTGCTGGAAATTCCGGCGTGTTTGGAATACCACTAAGCCTTCCAATGCACACAATGGCAAAATCCGTTATGTATACTTGCATTATTATCTCAGCAAGATACAACAAGAAAGGAAATTATAATAAGGTTCAAATACTATGTATAGCTCGAAGCACACATAATATCGCAAATTCCACTTGTAAATTCTACGTTTTCTCCTCTGTGTAATTGTAGATTAGGGGAAAATGTTAGTGCAGTAAGGAATTTGGATCGAAAGATAAAAGACGAGGGTTTTCTGGACATTATATGAAGTTTGAACGCTTAATTGTATCTTTTTAAACGTTAGGAAATTTTTTGTGTATAAAATATTGTACATGGGTTATGTATATTTTAGCCTAGTATTCTAGTAGTCAACAATTTTATTCCACTTATGTTGCATTGTTCCACTCTACCCTATGCAATGACCCTAAAACATCCAGCGTAATCACACATCACACATCCATATTTAATAGGTTCCGCAAAAAATATCAATGTTCTTATATTTCTTCAAAAAAGCTAAATATATCTGAAAAATCAATAATAGGTCTTATGGTAATGCTATTGGAAGCTTCATTTTTGAAAAGTTAAATTTTCAGATCAAATTCATCATTTGAGAATTTGCATAATGGGAGTTGACGCAAAATCTTAGTTGACAATAATTTATTAAATAAAACTAATATAAAATATTCCTATAATTTCTCTCAACTATCTTTAATTCTCTTTCTATCTTATCTCCAACTACTCTTTTATTTCTTTTCTTTTCTTTTTTAGTTTCTTTTCATATTTTTTATTCTTTCATAATTTTTTATTTTATTTTTCCAAGATAATTTCAAATTTACAGAAATAAAAAAGCTATATTCATCGTGCGTGAAGTGCTTGGATCAAATTACTCAATTTAATATTCAAATATTCAAAACTTAATTTAGTGTTTATTCATCATTCTCTTTAGACTTAAATATATTTTTAATGTTCTAATTGTATTTTGATCGACTTTAATTCTCTTAATTCAAAATATTTTATTTTAATCTTTCAAAATATTTAATTCATTCATTTTTGGTTCTGCTGTCACTAATCAGTTTAAATCTTAATAGAGGAGGCCGCGAGCCTACTTATTGCCTGCATTGAGAAGAGAAATGGAGAGATTAGGAAGTAAATGGAGAAAGACTAGTTAAAAACTCCATGAAAATAAATTCTAAGCTTTTAGTTAAAAATATTGTTTAATTACAGCAACTAAAAAGAGGCCTGAGAAGACTAGAAATTGGTTTTGTGAAAAGCTTTGAAATGGAATTCGTTTAGAGTGCAGACAGAGCAGAAACCTAAAAAATCATGCACTTTGATCTAACAAAAGAGGGAAAGAAAAGGAAAAGCTGACGAAGGCATTGGAAAAACAAAATAAGCAATACTCTTTTATGGCGTTTCTGGTTGCAGATCTAACAGCAAAAGAATCGCAGAAACATTGAAATTCACTAGAAAGTAGAAACACCAAGACGTCCGCAGAAATGGAAATAAGCAATGAAGATCTTGGAGATAGAATAAAAGGCGAAAAATGAAGAAAAATAATTATAAAGGTGTGGAGAAACAAAAAAAAAAAAAAAAATCTTGGTTGCTATTTTTGATGCTGCTTCTAGCCATAACAGATTGTCAGTGGGCTAAACTTTCATTGATCTTTATCGCCATCTTTTGGCCACAATTGTGAAGTGAGGAATTTGGGCAACAATCCCATTGAAGGGGATTTGCCTCTTAGTGCACTTTGCTTGCTTCCGGGTTGGCACTTGGCACCTAGAGTCCAAATAAGTCATTGATTTAAATTTTACTTTAGATAAATCAGATATATTTTTTAAATTATTAATTTAAATATATCCTATTAATTTATATAAAATTAAAATTTAAGTTCATCCTGATTTATTAAAAAAGTATAATATAACTTATTAACTTATTTAAAAATATATTATAAATAAATTTTTAAATTTATTAATAAGTTAAAACTTTCTTAAGACTTAAAATTATCCAATAATCAAATCAGATTTATTTATATATAATATATATATTAATTAAAGTATTAAAGTATTTATATTATATATATAATATATATTATATTATTTATAATATATAAATATATTAATATTAATAATTAAATATGCCGAGATAATAAATTTATGAGTTGAAATTTTAAAAAATAAACTTAATTTATTTATTTATTAAATATATCTTAACTTATTTAAATAAATGAGTTAAGTTAAATTAAACGGTAGACTTCTGAGCCTTACCCACTTAGCGAAGATATAACCAAAAATGAGTAAATCAAATATTTTGAGGGATTATGGCAAAAAAAAAATATTTTTAGGGATTAAAATAGGGTAGTTAAAATTAAGGGGCCCGGTCAAAATATAAATTAAGAGGGAGAAAAATGTATTTAAACCTTCTCTTTATTATACTCACGGCCAATCTAATCTCACCGTAAGTTAAAATTTATCTAATAATTTAATATAATGATGTCCGAGTTCTACATTATGATGAATGTATTTAGTTTATTTTAAGTGAGTTTGGTCATTTTTTAAAAAAGAGTAAATTTTGAAATTGTTTTGAAAAAATAAAATGAAACAAAGAAAAGATTGTGAGAGGGTGAAATAAAAAAAAATGAAAAGAACTTGAACATTAGATTAAGTTTAAAAATTAAACCGTTAGATTAAGTTAAAGATTGAAGTTTTAAATGAAAAAAGTTAGAGACAAGATAAAACTATATTAATGACCATTAAAGTATATTAAACTGTTAAATTAATTTTATCGCACAATTAAATTAGTTCTTAGTTTAATAAAGATAACGGTAAATAAACATTTGATTAGGTTTTAAACATTTGAATTTTAGAATGAGTTTTAAGAATATATATACAAAAAATCACTTTTTAATTTAAAAGAATTAAATTGTTAGGTAAAATTAAAGAATGAAGTTTCAAATATAAAAAATTAGAGACAAAACTATATCAATCTATTAAATTTATTTGTCGGTTAGATTAGATCAGTTATTGGGATAATAAAGAGAATGATGAAATTGCATTCTCTTAAAAATTAGGAAATTATTGTTATTTTATTTGAGATAATTCCAGTGAGAAAATTTATGGAAAGAAAATAATTTTTTGTAAACTAAATATATATATAATATGATGATTCTCAATTTCTTTTTTATTTTCTAATTATCTCAAATCATACCCCTCAAATTTTTTGGTATTTGAACACTAAATTGACCAATTTGATTTGAGCACCTCACACACCAATATAGCTTTTCTTATTTTTTAAAATTTGAAATTATTTTATAGAAATAAAATGAAAAAAATTATGAAAGAGAAAAATAAAAAATAAAAAAAACAAAAGAAGAAGAAAAGAGGAACAGAAAAAAATTAAAAGAAAAAAAAGAAAAGCTAGGAAGGGAATCCAAGGGTAGTGGAGAGAGAGATTATTAAAATATTCTAGATTAGTTTTATTTAATAGATTATAGTCAAATAGATTCTGAATCAATTTTCGTTATGCAAATCCCCAAAATGTTGGGTTTGATCTAACGGTAAAAATTTAAGTTTTTTTACTTTTTTAGAAGTTGGAGTTGCTCATAGGCTCAGAGCATTACCGTCGGAAGTTATTTTCTGAAAGTCAGTAATCGTTCGATAAATGACACGTGAAAATAATCATCGTCGTCGTCCTCATCCTACTCGCTAGCCAAAATGTTGGCAATATACGCGCAGCCCTGTTTGTTGAGCTCACTCCGCTTTCGTTCTCGCGCTTTATCATTACCATCGCTGTCTTCTTCTTCATCTTCTTCTCGATCATTAATTCGTACTTTTACTACCACTGGTTCGAACATCTTCTTCTCACTTTCTCGACGGAGATTATTCTGCAAGGGCGTCGTAATGAGCGGAGCAAACTCCACGTCAGGCAACTCTTCACCGGAGCACGTCTCAAGCGACTGGTACACAGTGCCGGAGCTTCGCCTTCGCGATCATCAATTCGCTGTGCCCCTGGATTACTCTCTGAATCGTCATTCATCTCCGAAGATCTCTGTGTTTGCTCGTGAAGTTGTTGCAGGTAACAACGGATATGGGAAAAAATCGACTTTCAGTGTTATCAAAGTAGTCGTGCTTGATTGTTTTCCTTGTCTGTTAATTGCAGTTTGATTATTTATTTGATGAAATTTTATTATTATGGGCTTTGGATTGTTCATTTCTTTTGCTCTTTGACTTCGTAGAAAGAAGAAATTAAAGGAACCCGCGACTTTATGAAACGAATTGGAACCAAAGAGAGTGCGATGTTTTTATCTTGTCTCTGCAACATTATCTTTATCCTGAAGAAAAATGTGCATGTATTTTGACTTCTGAGGAAAAATAGTTTTCTTGGAAGTCTCCCCCTTTGAATATTCTCTTTTTCTTCTTTTTGGTAATTTGAATATTTTCTATCTGAATATCTAGTTTGTGGCTCTCTTTGATAGAGATTGTTTTTACTAGCGGTCCGTTAGGCAAATTGAGAGAATTTGACTCTCAGGAAGTGCTTTATGAATTTACCTTAGCATATGAACAAAGCCTTAAAAAAGACCTAGCAGCCTTTAGTGTCTCATGGCCCTGCTTCATCATTGAAAGATGGAGTTGTAAAACTCAGTGTTTGAGACATTTTGAAATTTAAATGATTAGGATCCTGCCAGAAATTGGTCATGTTTTGAAATTCCAGAAAATGATCTCTACAGTGAGAAATGAGAAAATATCATCAGGGTGAAACAGATGACGTGAATACCCAAAGGAGGAATAATGATTAATTTTTATGCCAACCTGATCAATGGGTCAATATCATTTCATTCCCATGATGGAATTTCCTGTTGTCTGGTGGATTCAAATTACCAACGTATTGTGGAATCGAGTAAGAACACTACCATATGCTAGCAACTAGAGATGGATTGCATTCCCCATTCCTCATATACAGTATCACAAGCATTTTTCACAATCATTCTTATCTGATTTTATTTGTCAAGTTTATTCAGTAAATACATATCAAAAGCAGATTGACTAGCAAGCTAACTTACCCATCCCCCCCCCCCCCCTTTTCTTTGATATGTTGTCATTTTGAAAAGTAGCTAATGCATAACTATCAAGTAATCATCTGATCTTATTTAAAGCCTTAGACTTCACCATGGTATAACTTCCGTCAAGAATTTTTTGTGCTATTGCAGCTGGGAAAGAAGAGCAAGCATTGCCATACCTACTATTCTTGCAAGGTGGACCTGGATTTGAGTGCCCAAGACCAACTGAATCTAGTGGATGGATTCACAAAGCCTGTGACGAGTTTCGTGTGATTTTAATGGATCAGGCAAGATTAGCATCACCTCTTCCTGGTCTTCTGATATCTCTCTATGTGTCATCCTATCCATTATTGATGTACTACATCTGCAGCGAGGAACAGGCTTATCAACTCCCTTGACAGTGTCCTCAATGTCACAATTCAAGTCCGCAGAAGATTTGGCTGACTACTTGAAACATTTTCGAGCTGATAATATAGTTAATGATGCAGAGTTTATCCGAGTACGCCTTGTTCCAGATGCTGGGCCTTGGACAGTTTTGGGACAGGTATTTGCATTACTGTTTCCTCTTGAAATTCCTGTGAGGAGGTAATTTTGACGCATTATCAATACGCCTTGCACTTTCGCTACAATCAGTCACCAATTTTTTTCATACATCTCCTTGTCAAATCGATGTGTACCTATGAAGTGAACTCCTCCTTGTCAGATTGATGTGTATCTAAGAAGCCCACTAAAGTTTAATTTGCTTCATGGGACTTTGACTTAATTTTCTTTTCATATTAAATTAATAGTACTTTGAAATTTAATGCTTGCTAACTCTTGCTTCTCCTCTGCTTCTTTTGATTGTTGCAGAGCTATGGTGGTTTTTGTGCTGTCACATATTTGAGTTTTGCTCCACAGGGATTGAAGCAAGTTCTTCTGACGGGAGGAATTCCTCCAATTGGAAATGGATGTACTGCAGATTCTGTTTACAAGGCTGCCTTTGAGCAAATTTTACGTCAGAATAACAAGTACTACAAGAGATATCCTCAAGATATCAAAGTTGTACAAGAACTTGTTAATTATTTAGCTGAAGCAGAAGGAGGAGGGGTGAGTATCTGCCTTGTTGGATATTGTTGTTGTTGCTAAAGCTGAGTGTGAAAAGTTTTCCAACTCCGTTTCTTTCTCTCTTTCTATAGGTGGCTCTTCCATCAGGGGGCATCTTAACCCCAAGAGGACTGCAGATGCTTGGTCTCTCCGCCTTAGGATCTGGAGCTGGTTTTGAGCGCCTGCATTATATGTAGTTTGATATTATCCTTTTCCCCTTCTTGAACTTGAAAATATTCTTTCAGCTATGTTTCTTATTACCTTTTGTAGGCTTGAGAGGGTGTGGGAGCCCAAGTTAGTTCCGGGAGCAGCCAAAACAATTAGTTACTACTTTTTAAGTTCTGTAAGAAAATAGTTTTGTTTCCATTGTTTTGAATTCGTAATTTGAAATTTCATATTTTGAAGATCAGCCTTTGATTTTTCATCTGTGCAGTTTGAGAAGTGGTTAGGTTTTGATACAAGTCCACTCTACGCTATTATGCATGAATCCATCTACTGCCAGGTGGACTTCCTAATCTTTTCCTCTTGGGTCCCTGACAGTTATTGCTTTGAAAATGCTCCTCACATTTTATCTCTCCTTAGGGTGCTCCATCCAGGTGGTCTGCTAACAGAATAAGGACCGAAGATGACGGCAAGTTTGATGCAATTAAAGCTGCAAGAGGAGGACATCCGGTACTTTTCACTGGAGAGGTAGGTAAAGAACGTCATTTTCCTTTAAAAAACAAAAACAACATTTGAAGTTCAGAGAAATATTTCTCCATGGACTTTGATATCTTATTTGATTCTTCCACTTAACCTTTGGCAGGAGGCTACACAGCAATACAATTAAGAAAAAAGTTTAAAGATTATTGTCTCAGTATTTTGGTTGGTTTATTTATATGATATGATTATGGGACTGATAGTAACCTGCCAGAAATCCCATTGAATCATTATTGTTTATGGTTATCAGGATTACAAAGCTGTTTTAGTTAGTTTTCCTGTGATAGACTGATGTTAGTAGAAAATAATTGTCATTCCAGGGATACTAGTAGAAAACTATTGTTTTTTTCTTTTTGGTGTGCACCCAAACGTAGATTTTGTAGTTCTGTTTATGCTTAATTTGAGTAATTCATGGCATTCATGACTAAAATATTTGTATCTATTTCTGCACTCATTTCATGAAATATGGTTGTGTATTGCAATTGCCATGCATATGTTGTATGACATTCCATCACGCGTGGATTTCATTTCTTATTGAAGGATATTCCTTTTATCTATGAGTTAGATTTTTTACGTGTTGAACTACATCATCAAATTCTGATTTACATAACGGCATTGAATGCAGCTAACCATCTAATGGAATAAGGCTTGGAAGCGGTTGTTGTTGACTTGTATTTTTCTGTAGATCACTTGTTTATCATGCTCTTTTTTCTTCTAGATGATTTTCCCGTGGATGTTTGATGAGATCCATGCCTTGAAGCAATTCAAAGATGTATCTAATATATTAGCTGAGAAGAAGGATTGGCCTCCACTATATGACATTAAGGTGCTCAATGACAACAAGGTATGCTGTTTTGGCATTTCAATTCTTGTTTCTTGTCCGATTTGTAGAGGAAGAATTGTATTTCAAAACAATCAAGCAAATCTTTTAATCCAAAACTATCATTTATTATGTTTTATGATTTTCCTTTCCAGCTAACATGAATGCCAGATTGTGAATATATTAATAGTATAATAACCTTTGCATTTTTTTTTTGTATTTTTATTTTATTTTTCATAATTCTCAATTATGGTTTTTCCAGTCATGAGGTATAATTTACAAATACAAAGCAAAAGAGATGACAACCCTTAATGTTGTGTTTAATTTGACTATTACGGCTGGAAGGAAAAAAGGATCAACAGATCTTGAAATATAAATTCAGGGGAAAAATATACTTTACCCACTAGATTTATGACCCTATTTATAATCTGGTCACATGTGGTTTAAAGTGTTAAAAAAAGGCCACTTGTGCACCATTAGCGTTTTACCCGCCTGTGTTATGTTTCTATCCAAATCTGATGAAAATTATTATGTGTCAGTCTCATTATCCCTTGTTAACCCTAATTTGATTTGATTTCACCTTAATCTGTCACTAATGTTACCCGCCGTTTCTAATTTACTCTTATAAGATTATGGTGCTTAGGTTTGAGATTAAGGAAGAAATGGAGGAAGAGATGATATAAATCAAAATTTTGGAGCTCCATTTCAGTTTAATAAAGGAGGAAGAAGAGTACATGAAAGACATTTGTCAAATAGGTGGTCTCTTTTTCACATTTTAAACTACAAGTGGGTAGGTTGCAAATAGGGCTATACCAGACATAGTTGAAGTGTATTTTTTCCTAAATTAAATGATATGTTAGTCTGCCATAAAAGCTAGAAAAGGAGATTCTAAATGCAGCAAGAATACTTTTTGTTTTGTGATTCAACGTGTCTTCAAAGAAATCATGTCTTGCGAAAAATAAAATTGACCAAACGATACCACATTCAATATTAATTAAAAGGTGTATATTAGGTTTTCTGGATTGTAATTTGTAAGAATTTCTTCTTTATTAAAGTCTTTCACTCTATTCACAAGTACGGGGTGTGTTAGTTAGGGATGGGAAGAGAAGCTATAGATGCTAGGACTTCTCCTCAAACCCCACCATCCTCAACTGATGTTATATTTGGATGAGAGACAATGGAGGGAAAGGAGAGAGAAGGAAAGGTTATGTCATGGCCTTTCTCTTTGGGAGTTTTGATTAAGGATGAGAAGAAAAGTTATTTATTCCTCTAATATAGTGGACTCTAAAGGATTTTCTATAAATTCAAATAAGGAGAAGGAAAATCCTATCTAAGCCATCCATCTTCCTCCCTTTCCTTACCTTCATCATCTCTCATTGTCTTCCCTTCCCTTCCTTTCCCCTCCTCTTGTAACATTCAAAGCCCCAGGGGCTACAGACATTGATTGAAAGCTGGAAATTTCCTTTATAAAAATAATATCCAGCAGCATGAATGATCCACAGATCATACATGCCTAATAAATTAGAAAGATATTTGTTGGGGGCAAATTAATCCACTGAAGTAACTGTGATGTTGACGTATTCATCAGGTTCCTGTTGCTGCTGCTGTTTACTATGAAGACATGTATGTGAACTTTAAGCTGGCCACAGAAACGGCTTCTCAAATTGCAGGAATTAGGCTGTGGATAACAAATGAGCTCATGCATTCTGGCATTCGTGATGCTGGAGGCCAAGTATTTGATCATTTGATGGGAATGTTAAATGGCAGGAAGCCTCTCTTCTGATCTCTCTCTCTCTCTCTCTCTCTCTCTCTCTCTCTCTCTCTCTCTCTCTATAGCTTCGAGTTTGGATGGTGCCATTCAGATGGCCAGCCCATCCACATAGCAGCTCTCACATGATTATTTATCTGTTTACACCTTGTGCTTTAATAGGGGACTGTGCTGGTGTGATTGACAATTCAGGAAAATTTTCTGCATTTCCCTTAAATTTCTAGATTATTCACATTTGAAACGTATATTTTCTACCTCCATCTAATGGGCTGCTGTTAATGATAATGGTAAGCAGAGATTCAAAATCTATATCCCCTTAAATGAATTCAATTCATTTTTATGAAATTGATTTTAAAAATTGAATATAAATGTGCACAAATATAATAATTAGTAGAAATGCATACAAATTTTATTATTAGTATTATTAATTTTATTTTTACTTTTGTTATAGTTATTTATTTCTTCATTCCCTTTCAATATTAAAATAAATAAAAAATATTGATAGGTCGTTAAATTCTACTTCAATAATGTCAAATAGATGTTTATTTTTTTGTTGTATTTTTTTAATTATTTATTTTAGTATTATAAAGAAATTATAAATGTATAGTTATAATAAACGTAAAAATAAGAAATTAACAGTATTATAAAATTTGAGAAATATAATAATTACTACTTTTATAAAGAAAATATCAAATATTGTGTTTCCTCAATATTTAAACATCAACATAACAGCTCCATTTGATTATTTCTCATTAACGGAAGACAATGTTGTTGTAGCCGAAAATTCAGGAAATATTTTGCTTTTGTTTTTCCCTATAAATTACTAGAATATTCAGATTTATATGGTACTTTCAACTTTCCCTTAAAGTTCTCTGCTGATAATAATTTCAGTAACCTAAGATTCCGATTAGCGCTCAAGCCTCCTTTTTTTTTCCCTCTTCGTAAAAATTGATTTTAAACTACATATATGCCTCAAAATAATATAAGAATAATGTTACATATGCAAATATCACAAACTGTGCACAAAAATTGACATGTAGACTTGAACCTCTATTTACAAGTCTCATTTGAAATTAGAAGGGGAAAATAAAAGTAATGCTATTGTGCATTATGAATTAATTCTGTGCGCATAGTCCTTATGAGTCATCGAATTTTATTTGTGTCCTATGATGACTTCTACATTTTCAATTTCAATGACTCAATGTTTATATAAAAGGCTTGCAATATAGCATCATATTACTTACTGTTTTGGCACATGAGAAATAGTATTGGAAACCTGGCGTTAGGAATTAAGACGCAGTTTAAGGGTTAGAGGAAAATGGAATTTTTACAAAATATTTTTTTAAAAAAATATATTTCTGAAAAATAAATTAATTTTCTTCTGTTTGGTGCATAAAAAAAAATATTTTTTTGTATTTGGTACGCAAAGAAAAACTAATTTCATTTAAAGTAAATTAAAATTATTTACTTAAATATGTTTGAAGTAAATCATAATTATTTACTTTAAAATTATTATAATTTTAAGTACTTTTAAAAAAATTTATAAAATTTTTATCGTTCTTGATACCCAGTAGTCCAATAATGATTATTCTCTAATAATAAAATACATATTAAAAGTATTATAAAATCTTATACATAAATTCACACAATTATTTTAATTAATTATTGTGAAATATTATATAATAAAGCATCTATCACAAGAAAAAAAGGAGAATATTTTAGCGAATATTACATAAAAATGTACACTTGGACTTTAATAAATTAAAATAGATTTTATAAAAATAAAAATAAAGCATCCATCATGAAAATATTTAATAAATAAAAATAAAATTTGCTTGTAATCACGATAAAAGGCAGAAAAAAGGAAAGTTTCGACTTAGGTATGAATATATTGAGTAATAAGGAAAATGAATTCCGTTTTTTAAAATGGGAAGTTACTTTCCTAAAAAATAATATAACTTTTTGGTTGACTAAAATTAACTTTTCTGTTGACTAAAATTTTTAAATGTCTAAATAAAGGGAAGTTGAAAAATAAATTTCAAAAATTCATTTTCCCCCTAACCAAATAGACCTTAAGTATTATTGGAAAATAAAAAAAGAAAAAATTGAGTGGATAGATAATTAGACAATTTTATGATACAAATGTTATTTATTAATTTTATGCTATACAATAAAAATTTGAATATCACAGCCATCCTTAAGTCATGATTAGCATGGAAGCCATTTTACCTATTTCTATTGGCCTTTCTAATCACATTTAACTCAAAAATATGTAGAATGATACATATGTGATAAATAATGTAATCTGACATTTACAATTTAATGTCCCAACATTTATCCCATTGGATTTACAAAATAAAAGGGAGTTAGGACCACTTATAAAATTTGACTAAGCATCTAATAAGTCAATCCAACTTGATCTTATGATCACAGAGCCTTATCTAACCATCGAACCCTACAAGTCAAGCCTCAAATTACAATCCCATCTACATGCAAAATGTCTAATTGTTGTCCAAGAGATTTCCTAAAAGATTTGTCTTTTTTATTATGGTGGAAGCACCTCAACTTAAGAATTTATAAAATTAAAATAATAAAGGGCACGTTTTAGATTTAGTGACTATACATTTTAAAAGAAAATTCATAATTCAATTAAATCTTACCAAAAGGATTTATCCTTCTTCATATATGGACTAATTCTTACATAATTTCATGACCACACTATTAGTAAGGTTAACAATTTTAAATTAGAACAAAAGCTCATTCTTGTATTATCAACACATTCTAGAATACTAATTCAATATATATATATATATATATATATATATATATATATATATATATATATATATATATATATATATATATATATATATATATATATATATATATATATATTCAAAAATAAATCTCTTTGTAACTCTTAATTATTCTTATTCCTTCACAAAACCTAACTTTGTCCCTTTAGATTCTATCTTATCCCTTCACAAATATTTACTGGATCTAATAGTTAATTCACAAGTGATATTAATATGTCTCTATCTTAATTCTCACAAATATTAGCATAATTTAAGTCCAATTGTCACAAAATAAATCAAATCATACACATTTGCATATGTCAACACTCATGCCTCCTCACATGACCTCACACTACCCATTTATCATTATTTAATATACAACGACTTCATATTAACATCAAGAAATTAATCACACACTATAATGCTATTAAAGAAGTCAATTAATTAAAATACAGGGGTAATAATCAACTATAGGTTACATGAAAGCAAATTCTTGGGGCATAGTTAATTGTAGGCCTCCAGAAAGTAACTCTTTAAGTTATAGCCAACTATAGACTTTTCAAGACCAAAATTTCAAATAATTGTCAATTATATATTTGATAACAATT
This sequence comes from Sindora glabra, assembly GCA_020226215.1. Lineage (NCBI taxonomy): Eukaryota > Viridiplantae > Streptophyta > Magnoliopsida > Fabales > Fabaceae > Sindora > Sindora glabra. The sequence continues at coordinate 54,266,985 of CM035235.1, read as the reverse complement.
TGCAATTCTTCATCTTATCAATTACCATACCCAATTTATAGCTCATATATGCAATCATATTATGTTTCAAACTAAATCCATCAAGTAAATCAAATCAAAGACAAGTAATCACATTATTTTCTACAAAATCATGAAATATAGGGAAATCTAATTCCTTTCATCTAATTTATTCAAGTTTTAGCTAGAATTTTCAATAATCTTGTATGAAGGAGATGCTAGATGTAAAGATTGGTGATTTGATTAGTCCTATTCATCCAAATCCTAAAATCTAGATTAGGGCTCAATTTTGCACCTTTTGGTTAAAATCCCTTAATCACACCAAATCCAAGAAAAATGAAAAAGAAGCCTTATAAGAATTGGACTTTGCAAAGTTTTATCTCATCTGGATAAAGAAATAAGAACAATTAATGAAGATTAATATCTTGGTTGAATGAAGAAAGGAGAAGGAGATGAAGAAGAAGAGAAGGAGTTAATGCATTTGTATTGGGAAAATATGGGAAAGGCTAGAATGGGGTAATAAAAAGAGGTGATGAGATAAAGGCAAAAAAAAAAAACTCTCTAATTTCTCTTTACATCTTAAACCCATCACTAATTATAATTAATCTTTTCTAATTTACTATAGTTTTAACCAATTTTCACAAAATTTCATTCCTAGATTTTATTTTAATAATATGCAAATTACTCAAGCCCACCTTGAGGTTTGGCCTAATTATATGTGCATACTTTCATTTTTGTGGAAAAAAAATACAAACCTCCCTTAATTGTTAACTGAAGTTGATGCTATTAAGAATGAATGTGCAAAGACTTTTTTACCCTCATAATAGTTGATTAATACATTGAGCTCTTTATCTTGGTTGTTAAGGAAATGAAATGGTTTATTTTTTTTAAACTTACTTTCATTTTTTTGACTTATGATTTCCCAAACCTATTTCATTGAAGCTTAACAATCCCTGCCATAGAGCTGTGGCACTAACCTCACATTCACCCATATCCGCCTTAATCTTATTGTCATGTTCAATTTTAATGCCTATCATAACCCTAGCTCTAACACTTTCAATGAAAGCATTAACTCTAACTCCAGCACCTTCAATGGAGGCACCAACCTCAGCTCTAATTGCAACAATATTTGCTTCATCTTTCATACCGGTATCTACTACTCTATTTAAGGCATCAACATCTACTTCTTCACCACCTACATCTAACACTAAGGTTCCCTTCCTTGGACTAGGGCCAAGCGGAATTAAGACATTGACACTACCCTTGATTGCATTCACAATTAACAAGGTTGTCATTGTAGGTGCTGCTTTTGTTGGAACTTTTGTTGCCATGGTTTTAGCTTAAACCTTAAAGAGAGAGAGAGAGAGAGCAATTTATTCTTATGATTTGTTCATGTATATATATAATAGCTTTTGATCTTTGATATATTGGTGGATCTATTTGATTCTTCTATTTTGATCTTGTTGGGTAATGTTTTAACTTTTTTCTTTGAAATTTTATTTTAGACTTCTATTATGTGTTTGTTCATTTTACATATTTGGAGAATGGTTCATTGTTTTTGTGTTGACATTGTATATGTAGATGCATTTTGATTCTAGTGTACCTCTAAGGAGAGAATGTATAAAATAGATTGTTATTCTTTTACTTACAATCTACTACTCATTTCTTCTTGTTCTTCCTTTATGTTCTCATATCCAATTCTTGTTTTCCATATTGTCTTTTTAGGAATAATAAGTGAAATAATTACATTTATTATTTTAGAATTGTAATATAGTTTAATTGATTTTGCAAAATATATAAAATGAATTGAACAAAATAAATTGATTATTTAGAAAATAAATACCTAAAAAATGTTTTCCCTTTATTTAGTTATTAATATAAAACAAATAAATATTACCTTGTGCACTTGTGAATAGTGGTATGGCATATAAATATTACTATGTGCATTTGTAAATAATGTTAGTGCAAATTAAAAAGGTAAAAATGTCCTCCTGTATTGAGGAAAATGCACCAAAGCAATTTAGCCCCCATAAAAACATTTGGTAAATAACCAAAAATTGGTCAGTGTTTACACAACTAACGGAACAATTGATAGAAGGGAAGCATCTATAATTTTCGTAGTGAAATTAGGACTGGTATGTGTTTTGTTTCCAAAAATGAGTGAATGCACATGTAATTAAATCAAATTTTAAGAGAGATTCAAGTAATTTGCCCTTTAATAATTTATTTTCTTACACAATTTTATTTTCTTTAAATTCAAATATGATAATTAATTAGTTAATTAATATTTTAACTATTATATTTAAAAAATTTACTTTTCTTTACTATTATATTTTTAAATATTAATTTTTAATTATTAATATAAAAATATATTATTATATTAATATATATAAATAATATTTTACTGCGATAAATAATTTAGTACAAAACAAATGGAGCTAAGGCGCCGATCATTTTTCCCACACGATTATACGCTGCGTCTCGCACATAAAATCATTTTGTATCGTAGAAATGTGCTATGACAATTAATTACTAATAACATTTCTTGGAAGCACCTGACAAAAAATAAAAAATAACATTATGAGAGATTGAGAAAATAAAATGATTAGACAAATCCATAGTCTTCATCGAAAAAAATTAGATACGTGTAATTCTATTACACTCCATGCAACTAGGTGGTAATTTAGTATTAGGATATTTAGAGCCCTTAGATTTAAACTTTTTTTTGATTGTTATATATTATAAGAATAGTAGGATTTTACAAAAAAGTTAAAATATTTTTATAAAGTCTATATCCATAAAGTCCATAACTTTTCGTAAAAATTATGTTAAAAATATGAAATTATAAATATTTGGCTACTAATAATGAAGTTAACAATGTCAAATATTTAAATTTTTTAGAACATAAATAATTTAAAAAAGTTTTAATATACCAATCTAAAATTCTTATATATAAAAAGTGTTTTTCTAATTTATGCATCCGGTGCGTGGAATAAAGGCTAATTAATATTTATTGGAATAAGAATTTTTCTCTGATATTAATTAATGAAACAATTAATTATAATTTATTTTTATGAGAAAAAAGTGAATTATTTTATTAATTATTGTCACTTTTACTTACTTTTACAAGAAAAAACTTAGTTGCTATAAGTATTAATTCACTCTCATCTTATACACCAGATGTTAGAAAAATCCTATAAAAAAAAATGAAAACATTAAGAATAGAACGTCCAGGCCTTCCTGACTTTGCCTCTGTTGATAATATTTTGCAAGTTTTTATAAAGGAGCCGTAAAATTATCATATTTGTGAAAAATGTTGTATATATTTATAAAAAATTGTAAAATTACGTCATTTTCTTAGGGAACATCGAAGCAAATCTCACCCTTTTTTTTTTTGGGCCTTAATCTCATCCAAATTTTGAAACATGAAAATGACAGCAACTGTGTCCTATAGACACAAAAGTATCAAACGGTGGGAATCTGATAAAATTGTACGCTGATTTATGAACCTATCTCCCATAATTCGCAGCTTGTCCTGGTTAACTCGCACCTGAATTACCGGCCCAGACAACCTTTTAACTCTGTTAACTAAATACTTCGCTTTGATCCTATGAAAGAAAATTGGAATTTTGCCGAGAATGATAATTCTGACCAAAATTACTCGAGAGTGACAGTGAAGCAGATATTTTATTAGCTCCAAAAGTAGTCTGATTTACGGTAAAAAATGGCGATTTATAATCTTAATTGGAGCAATTATCAAAATCAGATCGCTGCATTGGGAAGAGGAATGCCCATGGCTAAACCTTCCGTTTTCAGATCAGAGCTTCAACCAATGGCCCCGGATCTTTCTTCCGAATGCTTCCGCGGTGTCGGCTCATCCTCTCCTCGTCAACGCGACCTCGTATTCGTCGTCAATCCTCGAGGTCATTATTTTTTTTCTTTCTTTGTTTCGTTGTTTGGCGGCTGGGAAAATAGGGAGGAGAGCTATTTTTTTCTTTCATCAGCTTTAATAAAAAATGGGTTGTTGGAATTTGAGCTTTATATCTTTTGTTTGAGTGAAAATTTCGGATTTTTCGAAGTGAAACTTTGGTACAGGTGCCAATGGTAGGACGGACAAAGAGTGGAAGAGGCTAATTCCTTATCTAAGGTCTCGCCTTGGCAAAGAATGTAATGTGAGTATTCTTTGTACCCTTTGCCTCCTCTTTCAATATCATTTTGTGGGATAGAATCTGCAAATTTGTTGCTTTTGGTTATATTGTGAAGTCACTGTAGGTGAGCTTTTGCCTTTTTGTTTTGGATAGATATGTGAGTCGTTAACTTCGGGTCCTGCTCATGCTATTGACATAACCAGAGAGGTTAGTTTGAAGGTTTAACCGTTGGAGTTTAAAATATATTGGTGATTTCTGTTCTGATGTTAACTGAGTTCTTGGTTGCGTTACTCTTGCTATGCAGGCTATAAGGGAGGGGGCTGATGCTGTCATTGCTGTTGGTGGCGATGGAACTCTTCATGAGGTGCAAAATGCTTCCATGTCTTTTTATTTTTTCCTTTCAAGCATTGGTTGTTTTACACGAGTGCCCAGGAATGATGACTAAATTGGATGGGTTTCTGGCTGTTGGAATATTGCATAAATTAGTTGTTGGTGATATTAAGCAAAATTGTCCATGGAATTTGGACATCCGTTATTAATAATGTCGTGGGATTTGTTGAAAAGTATATTACTCATACTACATTTTATCCTATGCAGGTTGTTAATGGGTTTTTCTGGGCTGGAAAGCCTGTTATTAGTCAAGTTAAAGAGTCTTCACATTCAACTGCTCTTGGTGTGAGTAATTAATTGCCATCGGAATTCAGTACCATTCGTTTTAAATTGTGCATTTCTCTGAGGTTCAGTCATCCTAACATGTCCTTGAATGGATCTGTTGACAAAAGATTAACTATGTTATGCCTTTCTGCAGCTCATCCCCTTGGGGACTGGTTCTGACTTTGCACGAACATTTGGTTGGTTAGTTTTCGCTTGCTTGTCACCTTTATTTTTTTATTCTTATTTATATGGAGCATATTAGTTTAGATACCAGAATTAAAAGGAAACTTCTGTTGCATTTTTTTGCCAGGAATAATGATCCTCATGAGGCTGTTGAACGCATAGCTAAAGGTCTTGCATTTGTTTTGTTCTGTTTTCTTATTTAAGCTATATTTTAAAGCAAGCCAGAAGAAGCTCGCCTTTTTGTTACCAAAAATGCCTTAGTTTGTTACTTGAGACATGCTAATGTAGGAGTTCTATAGGGTTGAGAGCAAGGATAGATGTTGGTGTCATCAGTGATGGAAGTGGGGATGAGCATTACTTCACAAATGTTGCTGATATACATTTGTAAGGTTCACTTGGAAACTCTTGATTGAGCTTCCCAACACATAGGCCATTACATCTAAGTGCTTGATTAATAAAATTTGCAGGAGTGCCAAGGCAGGTTTTTATGCTTCCAGGTACAAGAGATTTGGTAACCTGTGCTATGTCATTGGTGCTTTGCAAGCCTTTATGGGGCATCAGAACCAGGATCTCAGAATCAAGGTCAGTGTAACCATTATTTTGGTGGGTGGGTGGGTGGGGGTATGTGTGTGTGCATATTAGTGTTTGTTTGTTTTCTTGTGTGAATTGTTTCAAAGAACTCCATATTTTGAGCAGTTTCATGGGGCTTCAAATAAGTGCACTAGAACTGCTATCTAAATTTTGTAACACAAACAATTGTAGGTTAATGAAGGTGAGTGGGAAACATTGTCTCAAGTTACTGCCCTTTGTGTTGGAAATGCGAAATACTTTGGTGGTGGCATGAAAATCACACCAAATGCTAATCCTTGGAATGGAAATTTGGAGGTATGATACCTTTATGCAAATTTCCTCGACATAGATTGCCTACATATTCTTCACAATCAGCTGGATAAACCTTTTTTTCCCCCTTCCAATGCTTGTGTTTTTTAATTGTTTATAGTCCTGTTCAAATTCTGCAGGTTGTGATTCTTCAGGATTTTAAGTGGTATGATTTTCTCCTTAAATTACACAAGCTGTACAATGGGACACATTTATCAGTGAAAAATGTATCTGTGAGAAGGTATGATCTTTTCTATCGACTGCATTATACCATTGATTTACCCTTCAGTTGGTAGTTTTCAATAATTGCCCTGCTCTAGTCGATCAGACAACTTAATTAGTTTTATATGACTAACAAACTCAAATTATGTCCACTGATTCATCTTAAATCTTGACGTAGAATAGGAATGTTGTTTAAGTTCAAGGATTTTCTTCCAAATCTTTCTGTTAACTGTAATCCTAATTTACATAACGTCTGGACACCTTTTACTCGTTAACTTCTGTGAAGTTTTCTTTGCGTGGGTGCTGAAATTTGGACATATTGTTTCACAAACTCTGTATACTGTGTACTGTTTTATTTGGAGAAAACTTTTATTTATAGGTACCACCAATGTAAAGAACTACTATAACAATTAACTGAGGATGAATATATCTGGTAAGAATTGCTTTATCCTTGAACATAGTTTTTCTTGCCAGAGATTTCAAGCCTTACCATAGGCTGAAATGACGGTTGAGTCAGAACACCCTGTTATTCCTGCTGATGACTGATCGCCTATAATTTAAACTTAATAGCACATGTTTATAAAAAAAAGTATGTTAGCTCTTGTTTTTCAATCAAGGGTGTTGCAATTTTTGCCCCAGTTATATTGAAGTATGTAGTTGGATACTTAATTTAACTTCAGTATGACTATGCACTAATTGTTTTTAAATGTAAAAAGGGTGAAAAAAAATGTAGTCAAACTTTAAAGTAGAGTGCTGACTTTTTTGTTGGCTTTCATTTTCGTGAAAATTATAGTGTGTTGACTCTTGGACCTCCAAAATAGCAATTCACCATTTAATCTTGTTTTCTTTGTAAGGCAAATTAAACTTCTTAGATTCAGGACAATACTCATCTCGGTGTTCTTTATATTGCAGTGTACTTTCCATTGAGGTAGAGGATATTTCAGGCAAGGGTGGTGTTTATATTCAGTCAGACGGTGAACATTTAGGGTTCCTTCCGAGAAAGATTTGTGTTCTGCCTGCTGCCATTGAGATGATTTACTGATCCAACTGGGGAATATGAGGGCCATCGGGAGAACGATTACAGATTTCCGATGTAATATGAGAGGAAATTGCAGGCAACATGTTATTCCTATCGCACTTTTGTCTTCTTTGCCTGCAGCCTCAACACCAGCGCATGACATTACTCAGACCAGCTGATGTAATTTTTTGTGGGAATTTTAAGGATGGTGAAGATGCACTAAGAAATAAGAATATGAAATTTCTGTGTGGCTTCTGATGTAATTCTCTGCTGTAATTGCCAGAATCGGGTAGAGAAGAGTTTACTTTAACATGTTGGCTGCTAACTTCGCTTTTAAGTTGGGAAGAACAGGGGCTTGTATATGACACTTAAGGGAGTATAGCTTTTAATCTATACATTTTACATTTATACATTTTGTAGAATGCTTGAATGGCCTAATTCAATGTTGGCGATTTCACACCATTGAGTTGGAAGACTTCAGATTTATTATAATGTCCCTGTAATATGTTACGGTGAGTAGTTTGAGAATCAGAGTCTTGGACTAATGTACTTCGCATCATTGATCTATGGTTACAGGAAGTGAAAGTTCTTGCTTGCTTCAATCAGCTCTTGAATTCGAACCATATTAAATCTTGTTGAGGTTAAACTTTAAAGGTTTGTTTAGGAGTAAGAAAAATGAACAAAAAGAAAAAGTGAGAATTATACTTTTAATTTTTATTGTGGAGAATAACTTTCTTTTTGCTTTTATTCCTCTTCATTTTCTTTTATTCAAACAAACCACAAATTATCACTTTCCATGAGGAAAAGATTAATGCCATGAGTTATGTATGGTCATGGGAAATATCTCCAGCTCTATTGTATAATTTTATCTTATATTTTGACAAATAAGGGAGCTCAATCATTCAATTATAATATTAAAATATCTTAACTATTAACCTCTTGTTTGGCAATATTAAAAATAAGATTTTATTTCATTTTCAAATGAATTTTTTTAAAAAATAGTGTTTGAATTTAAATATAAAAAAGATTTCATTTACAATTTTTATTCAATTTAGTAAGGATTTTACTAGAATTTATTTTATTTGATTAAAAAATATTTTATATAAAAATTTTACCCTCTTTTTGGCATTATATTTATTATAATACTATCAAAATTTACTTTTTAATTATATTTGATATATTTTTAATACATTTTAAATAAAATAATTGATTTATAAATAAATTAAAATTATTATTTTTTAAAAATATCTAAATAATAGAGTTCATTTATAAATGAATTGAAATTATTTTAATTGAAATAAAATGAAATCAATTCTAAAAAAATTACATGTTAAATGAAGTATAAAATATGAGAGAAAATAAGTCAGTGATACAGTAGAACCAGAAATATTTGCAGACCATGATACTCCTCTACTTCCTCTACTTTCTTGGGTGCCACTCAAATTTTACCAATTTAGTGGACAAAGAAACTAATTAATACTGCTTATGTTTGGGGCCAAAAGCAAAACAATTAATTTGGCAGGGTGATGTGGAGCCAAATAGAGACAATGCAATATCATTCTTTCCTGAGATATCTGGTGTCAAATTTTAACTTCTCAATTCTTCTGTCACGTTCTTACTTTACCCTTTTCATTTCATCCAACCAGGGATCCATAATAGGAACAACTTCCTTGTTGAAAAATGAGAAGGGAGTGTTTTAGAATTTTTGATTGTCTTGTCCAAATTACAATGAAAAAATAAATTGAAAGATATGCTTCAGTTCTACTTTTAAAAACGGCACTATAATTTTCTTATCTTGTAATTTCTACGAATAAATTTATATTTTTTAAATTTTTAATAAAATAAAATTTTTCATAAAAATGAACTATTTTAATGATAAAAAATGTTATATACAATAAAAATAAAATTTGAAATTAAAATTAAATTTTGAAGCTTTTATACTAATTGGGTTAAATTTTATATCTATTCTTTTATTTACATTGCATATAACATTGTGTATTTATTCCTCAATACTGTATTTAATGATGTAACTTTTATTTTTTATATATATATATTACACTCAAAACAAGTGAAAAAAAATAGAAAATTGAAGAATTGAGCAGAAAAAGAAAAAGAGAAAGAAATGGGCCGCAATCTCACTGGTTTAACTGTTGAAGAGTAAACCAAAGCCGTCACGGTAAGCATTGGCCGCCCGAGGTTGCTGGGAGATTTCAGGTCTAAAACCACCTTCCTCCTCCATCAGTCTTCATTCATTCTGCAACTTCTTCTTCATCTTTTTTAATCCGTATCCCAATTTTTGTCAAACGCGCTGTAATCTCTGTCTGCTTATCTATCTCCGTTTGCATTTGCTGTTTAATACGATTTGAGCTAAGTTTGTTTTGTATGTAGATTATTCGGGATGCAGAGATCGTTTCTTCGGCCTCTCTTAACAAGACGAGGTTTCGCCACCAGCACGTCCGACAAAATCGTAGCTTCTGTGCTCTTCGAGAGGCTTCCGGTGGTCATTCCTAAAATGGACCCTGTTATTTATGCGTTTCAGGAATTCTCGTAAGTATCTTTTTCCCTTCGCATTCCTTAAGTTATACTTGTGCTTTGGTTGGTTACTGCGAAAATGTAGCAAAATGATTGAATAAATAGTTTTTTGTGTGTACGTGGGAGGGGGGGAGGCTTTGCAACCAATCCAGGGTTTAAGCAAGAATGTGTTGTGTTGTGGGAACAATGTAGGAAAATGAATGATTAACAAAGGTCTAGCATCTAACTCAATGTCATTTAGTTCTGCGGAATTAACTTATTCGCAATTTGGGGCTTTATGCACACTGCTAGCAGCGGTTAATATTTTGGGAAATTACAAAGTGGCATGTGATATATGGTGCATTCTTGAGATAAAAAATGAGGTGAAAGATTAAAGAGGATTTGCTCTTTGCATTGCTTGGTCTGATGATTGTGCTTTGGGGGTAGAATCTTCCTGAGGAAATGGGAGAACCATTCATAGCATTGATACTTATTAGCTTGATCTTCTATGTTGTTGGTTCTTTACCTATACTGTGGATGCAGTTTGTCTTTATCTTAGAAATTACACATTTGTGATATCATTGGATTTGGATGTTTAGGTTCCGATGGCAACAGCAATATCGACGCAGATATCCTGATGAATTTCTGGACAAGTCTAATGCGAGGTATGAGTTCTATTTGTTGAAACTTGGGAAAAAGGGTTTGTTTATTGATACTTGAATTGCCAAATATTAATATTGTCCATAATGTGAGCCTAAGCTTTGATATTTCCCTTATTTTATTCATTAGTTTAGTTACTTTGTTGCTAAACATACATCCCTTATATCTCATTCAAGTTCATCTATAAGGTCGGTCTTCAATTGGTTGTCACTTTTTTTTCATTAGAAATCAACTTAATGTCCCTCCCATTTGACTGTTGAATTGCAAACATGCATTCAAAAAATTACCTCTCTGTTCTTAGATATGTTATGGAGAGAAGTTCTAATTGTAGATATGCTTGTTGATAAACATTATGTTTAGTGGTTCCCCCTTTCCAGTGTTTATTTTAAATAATGTGGAGTGATGAAACTTACTTGTTAAATCTTTATATTATGCTTATTATAACCTGAAAACTGATTTTGAAATGCCACAATTTGTCTACCTTCATATTGGTCTTGTTTAGGGACAATATTGAGGGGACAAGTCATTGTTATTTTGTCCTTCTCTTCTCAACATGACTCTGAGAACCCTTTGGACATCTTTCTGATATGAAAATTATCATGCAATTGTAGGGATCTTCTTTCTTATTTTTATAATAAACCCCCCCATGCTACTTTAACTGGGAATATAAAGTATCCTTTTTTAATGGACTAGCTTCAATCGTTGGAATTGCTTGTTGGTAACCTTCAGATGTTATAGGGACTGCTATTTTTTGATGTTGATACTGTAAAGTTTAGTAGTTCATGTAGTCAATCTTATGGCTAAAAATTTATGGGGTTCCAGCCCCAATCGATATGGCAAAAGAGTTAAAAGTCCACAGAAAACAACAACTTATTTACAAATTTTTTTCAGCACAAACTTGGTTAACTTACTCTTGAATCCTAGATTTCTTCCAGCTACCTGTTCTCTAGCTGACCTCATCAATGGTTCTGGATTTAACTGATAAACTATGAAATCAGAAACTCGTTTGTATTATCTCTTCAAATCTCTCTCTCTCTCTGTATAGTCTTTCTGAACATGTTTACATTCATATAAGCTATTTAAAAACTACCCAAATGCAAACAAATATTTGATTTTGTCTGGTCTGGTCCTAAAGAGTATGTTACATCCAGGGGTAAAGGTGAATATCAGATTGACTATGTTCCAGCTCCACGTATAACTGAAGCAGACAAAAACAACGATAAAAGGTATGCACTTGGTTGTCTAATCCGCATGATTTACAGTGAGAAAGATTCTTCTTTCATTTTTGGAGCAACAGTTGCAGAAGTTAATGTGATTTTAAGACTAGTTAAGAACTAGAAATTCAACTGGGGTATTTATGTGTCCTTGAATTTCTTCTTTTTCATTTTGGAACTGAAATTTTCTTGGAAGATATTGAGTATTAACATTGGTTATTTATTTTTTCTACTATTTCCCTTTTTAGGTCATTACAAAGAGCCCTTGACAGAAGATTGTACCTTCTAGTCTATGGTAATGCATATGGGGCTTCAAGCGGGAAACCTGTCTGGCATTTCCCTGAAAAAGTTTATGAATCAGAGGAGACACTGCGGACAGTAAATATTGCCATGCGACTATTTTCTCCCTTTTTATTCCTTTATTTCCCATTTGTAATTTGAAATTCCTCAGTGTGCAGAGTCTGCATTGAAATCAGTCATTGGAGACCTTTCTAACACATATTTTGTTGGAAATGCTCCAATGGCCCATATGGTGGTTCAGCCTACAGAGAATGCATCAGAATCAGCTTCATTTAAGGTATATTTATGGGATATTATCTGGTAGATTTATTTAATATTGGAAGTTTGGCATCCGGCAATGCATGAACATGAATCTAAATCTCTTACCTTTTTTAGCTCTATCAATAAGTGCATCTGCATGCCTTGGCATCTACAGTTATTTTATACATGAATCTGAAATTAATTTTTTCATTGAAAACCACACAATGCTTTCTTGTTCAAACACCATGTGGAAGCTGATCAGGCATACTCATTTTATTTACCTTGATGTATATTCTGTCAGAAATTCTTCTTCAAGTCACAAGTGGTTGCAAAAAATAAGTTCGATGTTAGAAAGTGTGACGACTTTGTTTGGGTGACCAAGGATGAGCTGTTAGAGTATTTCCCTGAGCAAGCAGAATTTTTTAACAAGACGATTATTAGCTGATCTTGATCTCCATGCCGATGCCACACATTATTTATTTCTTGGAACTTTTCCATGGTTTGTATGTATTGATCAGATTAAAATCATTGCAAGTTAGTTCACATAGCATAGAGGATCACGAATAGATCAGATGGCATATAAGCTTGGTTTGGCATAACTGAAGGTTTACAATTTGTTCAAGATTATTGAGGCATATCAAGTTTTTTAGGCTTCTGAGTTAATAGATGGAAAAGGGCTGTTTGAAAATTCATATATTTCTGAGCTTATGTCCTGCAATAAAGAAATGAGTTGACATGGTATTGGTGGTTGGAACTTGCAAATGTTGACAGGTGTATGTTGCTCAATTTTCAGAGAGTCAGAGTCTGTGTTTGGATATCTATCCTTCATGATGTTCACCAACCTGACTTGTTTTGAATTTTAAAGTGGCTCTCTGCTATTTTCCTTCCGCCACTTTCAGCCTAACAAATCAAATTTGCTTCCATATTTCACTACTCAAGATTTTCAAGTCGGTGTAGCACTAGCAATACTTATAGTCAGACGGGTTGTGTTGTGGCATATTTTGGTGTGGTATTGTTTTGCCCTTCTTTTTTTTCTTTAAACAGTAGAAGTAATTAAATCTTTAAATCTTTAGATGCATACAGTTTGGTAATTTTTATTGGGCTCAATTTTGTTCAATAACTTGTAAAATTGATGCAATGCCGGGCAATCCTTAATTGAGAGAATCTGCAAGAGCCGAATGGAGAGAATTTACTCGTTGAAAGTGTCGTGTGGTAAAATTGGATTCAGGCTGGTCTGTATTAATACTTAATAGGCTTTAAGCTTAAAAAAACAAGAGAATCTGTTTAAATGTGGATACATTAATATTTGAGTTATATTATATGTATTGAAAATGAGATGTGAAAGATTATTAATTAAATATAAGATGATACTATAGGGTAAATTTATAAAGTTAAATTTATAATGTTCAATTTAAAAGATATAAAATATTTAGAATTAGGATTTCATTTTCAATACCTGTACCTATACCATTGCAGTTAATATTTATATAATGCCTCTGGATTATTTATATAATGTCCCCTTGTTGAAGATCAAAACTTGCACAAGCCACGTCTGTTGGTTGTGTTGAAGATCAAAACCAGCTACTCATTGACCATTATGATCCCTAATCAAACATCTTGCTCCTACTAGTTTAGATTTATTACTCATGGAACCATCAACATTCAAGGTATACCATCTTTGTTGAGGAGGATTCCACTTAACTAACATCGTATCTATTTTTTTAATGTGAGCAAAAGGTAAATTGCCTAACGTAGCAAAAGTTTCAGTAGTTTTCCCTAAAATTTTTTAAGGAAGATAATCTATAATAATTGAGATATTGTCTACATGTCTAAAAAGAACATGACTTCTTTCAATCCAAATGCACCATAAAGCTGTACAAAAGATTAAATTCCAGGGAAGACTATCGTGCTACTGAATGGTGCATTTAGAATTCATTTTTAACCAACTTTCAAATTCAACAATAAAAAAGATGTGAACCTCCCAAGGAAAGTTTAATTTCTGCCAAATGGTTTTTGTAATTCTGCAATTCTAAAACAAATGGTCATGTATTTCCAGTTCCTATCTACAAAAGATACAAGATGATTCAACATTGATTCCTCTATAAGAAAGAAGAGAAATAGTTTTTATAGATCCTCTAGTCAATAGCCATAAAAACATTTGGTTTTTAAGAGGAACAAGAGTCTTCTATATCCATTTATAGCTCTTTGTCTGTTGAACCTCTTCCTTTCTATAGAAGGCATCTATCATAACATAGGCCGGAGTTGTATTAAATTGACCATTTGCCAAAGCATTCCATACAAGCTTATCTATTGCATTTTCATTATTTGAAATCCTTAAAGCTTGAATAGTTGAAATAACTTTCGTAAAATAATTCAAAAGCATCTGAGTGTTCCACTCTCCCATATTAGAAATAAATTGAGAAACAACCCAATTTTCTTAACCTTTATCAAAAGGACCAATAAATCTACTCCTTAAATCTCCTAAACTAATCCAATTGTCTTTCCAAAAATTTATGCTTTTGCCATTATGAAGGGATCCAACGCATTCCTATTTTAATAAACATCCTAGCCTTTCTGATACTTTGCCAAGTAGGGGAAATTCTTGACATAGGTTTCGTTCTATTGCTAACATATCTTTAGAAGAGGCATTGAGCCCATGGTTTCTCATGTTCATTCAAGAATCTCCAAGTTAACTCAGTAATGAGAGTTAAATTTATTATATAAGTACTATAGATGTCCAATCCTCCTTCTTTTGTAGTTTTGGTAATCTATTTCCAAGCAACTAGATTCATCTTTTTCTTTCAGCCTAAGATCCCCATAAGAACTCTTTAGAAATTCTATTAATTTTGTTACAGATTCTCAAAGGGATAAAAGAACATTACAAAAAATGGATAAGCAAGCTTTCCATGATTGATTTAATTAAAATGCTTCTTCTTGCTAAGTTAAGAAACTTGGTTTTCCAAATATTGAGCTTAGAATTTAGTTTTTTAATGATGAAATTAAAGGTGTCATATCTTCGATTACTATGAAGAGGAAATCCCAAATGCGGATTTAAATTTTTAGTACTATTATAGTTTAGGATATCCTCAATAACAACTTTTTTTATTAGCCTTTGCATTTTTGGAAAAGAAATTTTTTTACTTAGCCTAGTTCATTTTTAAACTACATAGGTTATAGAATTCATTCAAAACAAAACTAATGGCAGAAGCACTGCTTATAGTAGCCTTAGTAACCAAAATAATGTCATCAACAAAAAAAAATAGGAGAAACCCTGACCTTATTTACAAACTTTCACAGTTTGCCTAACATCTTTATCTACTTCACATTCAATTAAGTATCCTAGAAACTCCATATATAAAATAAATAAGTATGGTGATAAAAGATCTCTTTGTCTTAATCCTTTTGTGGGATAAAAGGAAGGCATTTTACCCCCATTAAACAAAATGGACATTGATGTAGAAAAGACATAGCTCATTATGAGATTTTTTAGATGAAGAGGAAATTGATATAGCTCTAACATGAAATTAATAAAACCCCATTCAATTTTATTATAAGCCCTTTCTAGATCAATTTTAATCATTATAATCCCCTTTCTTCCTTTTTTATGCTTTACATAGTAATAGATCTCTTGAGCTAAAATGATATTATCTGAAATATGTCTCTTAGGTAGGAAAGCACCTTAAAAAGGAGGAATCAAATTGCTCAAAATAGTTCTTAATCTAGCCACAATCATTTTAGATAAGATCTTATACACAGTAGAGAAGAGGTTGATAGGTCTAAAGCTTTTGACATTTTTTGGATTTTTAACTTTAAGGATAAGAATTAAAAGAGTTTCATTAAAAAATTTTAGAATTCAGCTTGCAATGAACACCTCTTGAATAGTTTTAATGATTTAAGTTTTTATGATCTCCCAATATTTTTAATAGAATTGGGGATTTAGATCATCAATGCTAAGAGATCTATTTGCTTTTGAGAAAATAAACCTATTTTAATTTCAGTTTCAGAAGGCACTGCACATATAACACTTTCCATGTTTGGAGGTAAGCTTAAAAGCTAAGTAAAATCCGATGGAAAATGAGAAAGATTTAAGATATAATTCGAAGTATAAAGGTTTTGAAAAAATTATCTGACTAAAGATATCAGTTCAGGCTGAGAGAACACCCATTGTCTTTCTTCATTCTTAAGATTAGTAATCTTATTATATTTTCTTCTTAAAAGAGTAGTTACATGAAAAAAGTGAGTATTGCTATCTCCCTCAAAAAACCAAGCTAGTCTAGATTACATAAACCAAAACTCCTTTTCTTAGTTTAAAATTTTTTTGTGCTCTTCTTTTAACTCTTGTTTAAGATTAAGAAGGAAACTATTAAGATTTGAAGCTAGTTTAAATTCAATGCCTCTCAGTTTAGAAATAGTTCTTTTCTTTTTATAGAAAATATTATCAAAAGCTTCTCTATTTCAAGAGGAAGAGGCTTTAACAGAAGTTTTAATAATATGATCTAACTCAAGCTCATTATTTTCCTAATTTTTTTAACCGACAATGGAAAATTAAGGTGAGAGGTCCACATAGATTCAAGTCTAAAAGGTTTTGGTAGACAATTACTTTTATCCTTTGATATATTAAGAAGAATAGGATAATGATCTAAATGTATTCCCGTAAGATA
This sequence comes from Sindora glabra, assembly GCA_020226215.1. Taxonomy (NCBI): domain Eukaryota; kingdom Viridiplantae; phylum Streptophyta; class Magnoliopsida; order Fabales; family Fabaceae; genus Sindora; species Sindora glabra. The sequence goes on along the minus strand of CM035235.1, from coordinate 54,250,298 downwards.
TTGAACATCATAATTAGGAAAAAGAAAGATCTAATCAACATTTGCACAGATTCTATCTAATCTACATTGAATTAGATTAAGAGGGTTTTGAGAATTACTCCAAGTAAAAAGAGGTCTTTCAAAACCTAGATCAATCATTTGACAATTACCTATGCATCTCTTAAATAATCTAGCTCTGTATAAATTGATAGGCCTACCCCCATTTTCTCATGATTATATGAAATATCATTAAAGTCTCTAAGAATACACCAAGGTAAATTATAAAGGGTTGACACATGGGATAAATTGTTCTATAAAAGTTTTCTTTCTTGCAGTCTTAGACTATCATAAATAGTTGAAAGAAACTAAGAAGAATTAGAATTATGTACATGTACAACTACATGGCTTTTGTTTAGTAGTGCTAAGTGCTTGATAGTCCATTTTATCAGCTCTCTTTAAAACCCAAATGCCTTTAGTTCTGCCAATGGTTTCTAACATCATAAAATGATCAAAGGGAAGACTATTCCAAATAATAGCAGCTCTATCTCCAGATAGCTTAGTTTTTTATAAGAATCAGCATATCAAATGAATATTACATTATAAGATTCCAAATTGGGTTTCTAAAAGCTTGATTTATAGCATCTTCGCAATTCCAAAGAATAATTTTCATATTGAAATTTGTAGGAAGAAAACAATGTTGGGAATTCGGATTATCACATGCAGTGAAATTTTAAATTTTTAATCCGAATTCTACCTAGGATCCATGCAAAAAGCATAAGTCAATGATTAGGGTTTTACCTATTGGGCACTCGTGTTTCTACTGATCAAAACTTGAGAGCGGATGAATCAAACGTCGGCCAGAAGGTACAGCGTCTCTACGGTATCCACACGGAGTGAACAATGACCTCTCACCCTTCATGCGTCTGCTAGGATGCGTTTCTCTCTCTAAGAATTAGGATCGGATGTTTTTTGAGTGATTTAGGATTTATATGAAAGCTTTGAACGTGATTATTAAGTGCTGCCCTCAAGTCCCCTTCTATAGAACTTAGGCAAGCCATAATCCTAGTCCTACTAGGACAATGCTTCCAAAATCCTAATCACACTTAACAACTCATCTTATCCTTATCCTAGAGATAATGGGAAGAGATAGGACTTATCTATTAATTATCTAATATTAGATAATAATATTATCTCATAATATAAATATTTTAATTATTAGATAATTGCATATAGTTATCAAATATCAGAATAATATTATCTCATAATATATTTATCTAATATCTGATAAGATAATTATTTGATATTTCTTTAATATCAAATAATATCACATAATATATATATATATATATATATATATATATAAAACGTGAATTATTATTCTTAATAATATATATATGCACGAAAATAAGTCTAATTAATTGGATATTAATATAATTAAAGTTCAATTAATTATTGTCTTATTCCTACTCCTTTTGTGTGACCCTGTAGGTTCTTACTACGTTGACAATGACTTATTATTGAGTCATAGACAGCGAGCGGTATCTAGCAATACATCACTGCCACTTAAGTAGTAAGAATGTCTGTGATTCGACATCCACCTAATACATGATCAACGTTTTGCATCATAACCCTTTTGTAATAATATCCAAATTGAACTGGAGGCATGGAATGTGTCATCCTCGTCAATGTTCAATTTATATTTCTTGATACTGAGTAGACTTAAAATAAATAATTAATATCACATATTAATTCAACTGAGCATGGCCATGTATTTCTAAGTCTCACTCAATCAAGGGGCCTAAGGATATTTCTCTTTTATACAAGAGTAACAAAATCCCATTTACATCACTCACTTCCCTCTGCATGATTTATGACACACCCAATCAATGCCCTACTTGTCATCCTGATTAAAGGTGACATAGGACAATATTAAAGTGAGTAATTCCTCATGTAGGGAACCGTAGTGACTTTAGGTCAAAAGTTTATGTGTAGTTGTGATCATATGAGAATAACTTATGACACGTTTATCCATGTAATATTCTCATAGTGGGTCAGTCCAGTACATTGTTCACTAGCAATGTACTCATGTATTGACTTGATATCACATATCCATGATTCGTAATCATCAGTCACTATACATGCTAGTCTCGATGTATTATTACTATCCTTTTCGTAATAATACTTAACTAGGGGCATTTTAGGAATAGCAAAGCTATTCCAAGGATAATTATTATATTAAGTTATAAATTGCGCATAATAATAATAAAAATAAATATAATAATTAAATTGCCTAAAACATAATACATTATTTATAACTTCAATCATCTATATGATTGGTTCTAGGACATACACCAACAAACAATTGATCATAACTCTAGTTGGAATAGTAGTTGGTCCTTCCCTATTCCACACATCAATGGGAATCTGATGATTATTCAACAAATTAATCTCTACTGGTTCTAGCATGAATGAATGATGATTAGTTTCTAAAATATTTTTGTGAACTATTAGCAAGTCCAGACTAAATATGTGTATTATCTTGGTTAACATAAACATATAAGTCTTTTTCTAATTCCCTATGATTATTAAGCTTGTTGGAAATTGGAATTAGTTTATCCTTTCTACTTCCAGATTCCATCCTGTCTTTAGGCACAGATTTATTGATTTTGCTAAGTTCTATGCTTAAGATGGAAGAGATAATGGTTTCAAGCCTAGTATTGTTAGTGATTGAAGATCTAGTTGTGCTTAGAAACCTAGAACCATTATAGCAACTTCCTTTACTATTAGGACTAGTAGAAATTCCAAATTTTCCACTATTGTGACTAGGATTAGGTTGGACTATGCACTCCTCAGCTTTGGGTTTATCTAGCAGGGGTAATTTAACAGATTCAAAGGATGGTTGCCTAATATCATTTTGTCTATTAACATTAACCTTCCTCTAAAGATTATCCCTTGATTCTCTATTAGTTGATATGGCAACCGTGGCATGTTCACATTTTTTATGACTAAACTTTGAGTTAATGTTTGAGGGTTGTTGTTCCTCAATATCCATGCTTTCCTCTCTTTGCTTAATCTTTCCCTCTGCTCTACTATTATCTGATTGTAGTTTGTTCTCTTGGGAAAATTGGGAGCTATTAAGAGTTAGTAGTTTACCACTAGGAAAACTTCTATATGTTGCTCTTTCTGTGAGTAGTTTGACATCTTAGTGGGATTTATATCTGAGGAAACCATTAAATGATTAAAACTTTCCCTCCTCTCACTAGCAGGTTCCATATTAATTTTAATGAATTTATTCTCCTGCATTGTATTTTCTATCATACTAACTCCTATTTTTTTTTATGTAATTAAAGCTTGTGATATGGCTGGTTGATTCTTAGGAATTCAAGATTTCTGCAATTTAGAATCTCTAAATTGATTCCTTTGATCATTAATTTTTTCATGAGTTATAACTGGATCAAATTTTCTAATTGAACAGATTTGTTCTGAAACCTTTTTGAAAGTTTATTACAATTTTTCTTATGAAGGACAATGGACCAACTATCTTGTAAGGGCTAGTTATTAAAATTATTTATATCTGAAATAGTATTTCTTTCTTGACTAATTATTTGAATCTTATGAGATCTACATTAAGATATATTTGTTCCTTTTAAAGGTAATGACTATTATTAATTTTCTCTTTGATAACTCCACATTTTTTACAGAAGGACTTCAAACCCTCATACTGAATTTCCTACTTCAAGTTTCCTATTCTAATTCTCTTTGGCAGAGACTTACGATCAACTTGTACACAAAATCTAGCATATCTTCCTCATCTTTTAACTGCTGTGTTAGCATCTATTCTTAAAACTAGGCCTATTTTAGTAGTTATTTTCTTTAAAACAAGGAAGTCATAATATTCCACTGGTAATTTAAGGACTCTAACCCATACTGCAATTAACTGTATGGTTGCCTTTGATGTTTTAAAGTCAGAACTTGATCTTCTTATAGTTAAAAAGTGTCCAGCTATAAACCATGGTCCTCCCTTTAAAACATTTTGCAAATCTTCTTCTGTTATAAATTAGACTATAAAATAACCCATATCTAAATCCATAATTTGAAAAGTTCTTTTTGTTTGTCACAAAGATTTTAATTTGCACTCTAAATAACTAAGCCCCACATTCTTTCCAAATACTTTCACAATTAAAGATGTTTTCCATTTTTGTCATATTTGTTCTTTTGCTTCCTTAGAAAGTTTAACTCTAATTTCATGTTCCTTTAGAGGTTCATCCTCACTCTCAGAACTAGAGATTACTTCCATACTTGTTGATTCTTCTTGGAAAAAAGCTTTTTGATAAGCTCCAAGAAGATGGTCGATCAATAAGTCTTTATACAAGACTAGTTTTCTTTCAGGTCTAGCTAGCATAAAAGGAATTCTATTAGGTATTGCTTAATTACCATCTTGTAGATGGTTTCTTTTAACCTTTTTGTTTGATCTTCATAAATTATCATCCTCTTTTGAAGATTGATTTCTCATGGTCTGATTGCTATTATTATTCATGAAAATTACTAGAGAATAGCTCTCTTAAAATTATAACACTATTGAGAGAGTTATTTTTTTTTGAACTTTTGTTTGGTATATGCAAAGGAATAAATATGGTAATGGGATAGAGTAAGGGCAATAAATTATAAATATGGTCATGTAAAAGAATAAATATTGGAGCTCAATCTTTTCTTATCCCATTCATCCTATTTTCATGCCTCATAGGATAACATAGTTCTATAGGAATTTGTGGAGAATAATAAAAAATTTAAAATTTAAAATTTAAAACTATAAATTTATATGTAATTATTAAGTAATCTCACACATTAGTAAATAAAGAAGAAAAAATATCTAGATTTAGAAATTATAAATCATACATAATCAATAGAATGTTATAATATAAGTTTAAAGTTATATATAATTGATTTAAATAACTTAAAACTTAAAAAAAATAAGTTGATACATAATCAATAAAATATTATTACTTTTTATCTTCATCATTTCAAATGAAATCTTAATATATTTTTAATTTTTTAAATAACTAAATTATTAAAATAATTAAAAAAATTGTACATATATGTGTGTATGTATGTATATATTAGTATATAAGATAAAAATATAAGATAAAAATTGTACATAATGAATTCCATGGTATGAGGTAAGGTATTATTGTTCCATTTCACCATTTTGTTTGGAGTATAAACTTGCTCCATACTTTGTCTATAAGTTAAAAAATCATAATATTCTCAAACTTTGTCAAGGTATTTTTCATGAAATGTTGTAAATTTGGGACATTTTGCTATCCCTACAAAGAAATAAAGAATTAGAGATCCTATCTTTTTCTTGTGATTTTAAGAAAAAGATAAATAAAAAATTATATTAAAATGATAAGTCAGTTACTAAAATCGTGAATTTCGTAGTAACAATTGAGTCTTTATTTAATCGAAAGTGGGGGGAAAAAAAAGAAAGAAGGAGACGGAAATGTTCCACATCCGTACGAAAAGACATTGGATTTGTGCGCAAAGACAAAAACTTGATAAATTTAACCCAAATAATCATGAAAATGAAGTTCATGAAATGTGATGTGCACTCTCTTAAACCCATTACTAAATCGCAATTTATGTTGACAATAATAAGGCAAATAGTTCCAAAGTGTCAAACAGGCTATCTGGTCAAAACCTCGTGTTATCGGTTGGTAATTAAGCAGCGTATAATTTCAACTTGTGTGACATGAGATATGCTAACCCTATTTCCTAAAATTCCTGAATTAAATATGGGTTGTTCCGGTCAGTTCCAAACAATATAATAGGTTGATTATTACATATATATGGAACAATTTTGAAGGTTTTTTTTTCTTTCTTTTTTTTTTGAAACAGTAGGTTTGTTAACAAATATTTTCTTACTTTGAATTTTAAGGTTACATAAATTTAAAATTTTCTTATTTTTTCTCAGCTTTCATACATATCTAATTTAATTATATATATCTGTTAGATTAGATATAGTATAAATCTTTGTTAATTTTATATACAGAATAAAGTGAAGAACAATATGAATAATTTTGTAAACAATGAGAGATGTCCCTCCAATTTTATTCCAATTCAAAGAAAATTAATATATAACCTTCTGTAATTCAAATATCTCGCTAGATTTTTATCCTTTAGATGAAATCAGATTTGCTGAAGTTAGAGAGGGATATCACTATTTCTAGATTTGCCTCTATAAAGCAAATTTAAAAATTTGTTACATTAAAAGTTAAGAGTAGAATATGTTAGTTGATTTTAAGGTTAAGGCATGCAACCTATTCTTTTAAAGTTCATAGTTGTACTTATAAATTTTCTTAATCTTTTGTTATTACCATGAATGTGATTTAAATTTAAAGCATATATAAACGGTAGAAAATAACAAATCTTACCATTTGATCAAGCCGATTCAAAGGGTTAATTAATTTACCTCGTTAAGAGTGTTATTAACAAGAATCAAACTCATCACATCTTGATAGAAAATTAACCCAATCATGATCCAATCTCTTTATGTTTAATATACATTAGAATTTTTTTTTATTTCATACATCACTGATCTAATTTTATTTATACCATCAATGCATATTGCCCCATGCCAATAGATCTTGATTTAAATGATATATGATATTTTTTTAAAAAAAATTATCTTTCTTTATATCCCAAATTCAATTTCAAGATATTGTATTTAATCATTTTAAATATTCCTATAATAATATTTATAAATTGAGAGCTCTTAATTCAAATAGTATTTAATATTTTTTAAAAATTTTATGCATTTTTTTCATTAGAATTTGATTTCTGTCATTACCTATATATATATATATATATATATATCTAGTAGTGTTAACATTCCTAAAATTATCAATAATAATAATAATAATAATTTGCTCTAAAATAAGAAAGAAATTTCCCTATAATGATCCGTGTGAATAAGTATAACTTCCACTTCTCTTGCACCCAATAGCAAACTCAACTAAATCCCAACCACTTTTTGTTCAACTGCCTTCAAAGTCCATACGATACAAGGAAGAGTGCCCAATATGCCTCTCTTTTCGTTATCACCAATGCTTCCACGCTCTCTCATGTTTTATTCCTAAGAGTGTTTATGTGTCTGCCCAACCTCTTCTACCTTCCACCATACCCTTTAATTCACACATCCTCTTTATAAATCCAAACCCTAAAACACCCCCCATTTCTCTTCATTCCATTCAACTCTTACAACAAAACTAACCCTAAGAAGTGAGAACCTAATGGAAATCCACGACCCGCCGTCCGACATGCCGTGGTTACCGTTATCACTGGAAAACCCTAACTACAACCTGACGCCATCGCTTCCGCTGCCTCCGACGACGTTGTTGAGACCTCCATCGGACCTTCAAAGCGAGCAGGAAATCGACTGGGTTAACCTATTCTCTGGCCAGATTCCGGCCGGCAATAATAAGCCGGCAACGGAGTTTGCTTCGTCCTCTTGTTCTTCATCATTAATGACTGAAAATGGAGCTGGGGATGAAAAGGGAAGCAAGGAGAAAAAGAAAGGGGGAAGGATGAGGAAGAACGCACGACCGAGGTTTGCGTTTCAGACAAGAAGTGCAGATGATATTCTTGACGATGGTTTCCGTTGGAGGAAATATGGGCAGAAAGCTGTGAAGAATAGCATTTACCCCAGGTATTTTGGTTTTCTTAACGTTGCATGCGTCACTTTATTTCAATTTTTTTTAACAACATGCCTCACTATTTAACATTCTAAAGTAATTGAGATCATTGTTTTAAATTATGATTACTATGTGATTAGAAAAAATATTAATAAGCATAAGAGTATGCAATCATTATAAGACAAAACTGTTATTAAAAAATTTAGCACAATAACATGATTTGTCTAATATTATGGTTATAAATCGCAATTTGAAATCACAATACACTATAATTATTGAAATCACAATCAAAATACTAAATTTGATATAACAAAATAACAATACACTATAGTCATTGAATCAAACTAGCTGCAACGTTGCATTATATTAAGGGGAGTAATTTTGTAAAATTAATATATATTGAGTAAATAAAATATTTTTTATAATTTTAATTTTTTTGTGATTACAAATGTAAGTAAATGAAATAATTCCTACGAATCATGTTTCTTGAGAATGCATAGATAAATATGACTATTCTCAAAAACAAAAGATGTTAAAGGAATATTTTTCAAGCAAATTTTATTTCATTAAACACTCGACAGGTGTACACCTTGTGAGCTCAATACAACACTATCAAGAAAATAAGAAATCGCACCATCAAATTTTCTTGTTGCATGTATGCATATATATCATACAATTTATATAAAAAAACGCCCAAGTACTTATTACAGTGCATCAATTGCTGCAAGAAATAAAAGATATCTTCATTTAGTATAAGAAACAATTAATATAATCATATGTAAATTTAATTATAGAAGTTAATTATCTAGTGTTATTTTATGATATACAACAATACAAGTTTTTGAGGAAATAGAATTTTTTTTCAACATTTTCCTTTTAAGTCATAGAGCTTCTCTAAGTTAACAAAGAATCTCCATCTCAACGAAGTAAGAGAATTGTCGGGAAAAAAAAGGTAAAGAAATTGTGTTTCATGAGGAGCAGAGAAATTGAATAAGTAAATATAATATTTAATTTTTTATTTATAAAATTAATGATTATTACATCCTTCAAATTTTATAACTAGTGCTATTAATTTTTTTATTTTTGTTTTTATTGTGATTATTCATCAATTCCTTCATTTACATGGTTAAAATAAATGAAAAATATTGAGGTAAATTGTTAAATTTTATCTTAATAATATCAAATGCATGCTTTTTAATAAATATAAAATAAAGAGTTAATATTATTAGTTATAAAATTTAAGAGACATAATTATCATCACATTTATAAATGAGAAATTAAACATTATATTTATTCAATAGAATTAAATTTCCAACAAATGGTTAGCTTCATAAGCTATTTTTTTTTAACATACTTTGTGTTTGTATGTGGAGGCGTATGTGCGTGCGTGTGATCAATGAAGATATTTATCCAAAAAAAAAAAATGAGAGGCTTTAAATTTGTTCACATATTTACACACACGTGTGTATATATATATATATATATATATATATATATATATATATATATATGTCTCTCATAAAATATTTCAAATTCATAAAAAAAATAAATATAAAACTGGTTATATAATTTACCTAACAAGTTGACCAAATAGTAATTTATGATTAAAAAAAAATGGTCATATTGGTTATTATTTAGGGCTCTGGTATAAGACTTCTCCAATTAATAATGTGTTAAGTTTTTATTAATTAAAAAAATGCTAATCAGCATTTACATTTATGCGTTAATTAACTAAGCACACAAATTATATAATTAACACATTTTAAATGAGTGATTTTATTTGATATTTAATATTTAAAGGTTTTACCTTTCATTCATCCTAAATTTAAGTTTAAATCTTTAGGTGTATATATTGAATAATTTAACTACTCCTATGATTAAAATTATTTGAATTCATGACATGAGCATTTATAATGATGGGTACATTGTGCATTAAAAATTTTCTGTAATATATCACTTATGGTTTTTATTTCCCACGTTGGCATTACTAAATTGTGGAATAAAGAAGCTACTACCGCTGCACCCATCACACATGCAGTGTGAAGAAACAGGTGCAGAGGCTATCCAAAGACACAAGCATTGTGGTGACAACTTATGAAGGAATTCACAACCATCCTTGTGAGAAGCTTATGGAAACCCTAACCCCTCTTCTCAAGCAAATGCAGTTCCTTTCTAGGTTAACTTCTTCATCAACATGATAATGCAATCTCGGCACAAGTTGTTATGTATTTCAACTGTAATATCTCCTTGTACCAACTAATAAATAAAAGCTGAATATAAACTTTTATAGTTTCTAATGTTCTGAAATTTCAAAAATTAGTTTTTTAATGCATGTGAATGGTAAAATCGACATATGGACATTAAGATTACTAATTAATCTTCATTTATTAGATAAAAATAAAAAAATATATTATAATTGAAGTATTTAGAAATTTCCCACTTGGAAAATTACGCATGCATGCATATATTAAATATATAGCACACAAGTGGACTAATTATATATGTACAGCCTCCGATGGCATATCTATGCATGAAGTTGCAGGGGCAATTGCCCTCATAAATAAATTTTTTCATATATATATATATATATATATATATATATATATATATATATACACACACATTAATGATATATATTATCTTCATAAATTTAAGTAAAATTGTCCTCATAATTTATTTTTATATCAGTTGAAGAGAAAGAAATTTATTTTATATAAAAATGTTCAAAATTTATTAATTATGTATAAGAACATACATAAAAAATATTAAAATAAAATAAATTTTATTTTTATTTAAATATTTAAAATTTTAAAATAATTTTATTTTAATTTTTTATATATAGATATTGTCCCATAACTTAAAATTCTAATATCATCTTGGCTTTATAGTTATTAATCAGCATTATTAAAACTTTCTCTTTGTACACTACTATTTACTTCTACTACTTTAAATGATTGAATTTATTTTTTTACAATTAACTTATAAATTTGTACTCTTAATATAATAAAATTTTGCATTATATCCGATATGCATTATATACGATAAGTTTCATGTCTGATATTTTATTTCGATCTGAAATCATGTGAAACTTGGCTTCAATACACACGTAAGTGCATATTGCTAAATTGAATTAATTTAAAAACTTACGCTAGATTTTCTTAAATATTTGCACTTTTAAATTCTATAAATACTCTTTCAAAGATGAAAATCATATTAAATTTTTTTTCAGTAACTTACTCAAATTTTATATAACAGTTATATCTTTTAACTAAAAATTTACAAAAAAAAATATGCAAATCTGTCATAAAATTTGTAGTAATAGTTACCAATACATATTAATACGATTAATTGCCAAAGGATTTGATTACTTTAAAATGTAAAATGTATGTGAAACATCATGAGAGGAAAATGAAAGAAGTAAATAATTATAAACTTAAAAATTATTTTTAATTGTTATTTAATAGTTTTAAATTTTAAAATTTTTTCATCAACAAATTCACCAAAACGACAATGCACGGCCAAGTAAACCGGTTCAATGCTAAGAAAGCACGTGGAACTTGAAAATGCATAATGCATGCGACAATATATAATCTTTGAACAGAACTAATAATGCTTACCACAAAAATAGTGCCGATCCTAAAGGATGGAGAACATTAAGTTCATCCACCTGAATTCCATATATCTTCATTTACAAAATTTTCTTTCATCTTCTTTCTTCTCTTCAACGTGATAGCTTGCTGCCTTTTATCAATGGAGGTGATCAGTTTTTCTCAGCAATTTCTCTTGTTTCCATTGTTGTTTCTTAATTTCTTATCTATTATTTTTGCATTATTTTAGAAAATATATCTTCATCATGAATACATATTGATCTGCTATAAATCTAAAAAATTCATATTTTTAAAGTAAATCGCCCGTAATAAAATCGATGCAGTATTTCTATTTAGGATGTGAATTTTTTTTAATTAAAGTTTTTTTTTGTTGATTTATAAGAGGAGAAACTTAACTAGATTACATATTTGCATCAAATTTTATAGAAATAAGAAGAATTCATGATCTACTCTAGTTTTTATCATGAAAAGAATAAGGATTCCCTTTACCAATAAGAAATTAATCAATCAACATCACCCTTGTTAAATTCACAAAAAGGAAAGAAGTATTTTAAGTTCTTTTAAGTTCTATTGAAGTATTGAAATCTCAATACACTTTCATTTGTATTTTTATAAATAAATTATTTTAACATCATTAAGTGATTTCTAAAATTTAAAAAGTGATTTACTCATTTATCAAAGTAGAAGTAGTATTGAAATTATCATTACTACAATAAAATTAGAAATATATCTCATAAAGGAAGCTATATTTAAAATTATTAAAAAAATAGATAGAATTGAATTTACTTCTAAACGAATGTATGGACGATTTTACAAGTGAATTTCAATTCAAATTAATTGAATTCTATATTCTTTTATAATTTTAGAAAATGAGTAAAATAAGCATATTTGGTTTTCCTCTTTTTCCCTTATGTCATTATCTTGTTAGTGAGATAGAGAGACACGTGATTTTTTTTGTTAGGTTCTATTATATATAAAATACAGACTCCAAACCCCATTGCACATAATAATTCAGATTTAAATTCTCGCTTTCCCATTTTAATCCCTTTCATATCATATCGAGAAAAAGCAATTACATTATATATGTCTATGTCTTATTCTGCATAAAAAAAAATTGATTCTCACTACAAATTAAAATAAAAAAGAAGAAACGATCAACTGCTAAAAATTCTGGGATTATTTCTCTTCATTAACACAATAATAGAGAAAGAAATGATCCAAATTGAATACAAAGACGGGGGAATGAATCTGGTGCAATCTTATGGGCTACATAAAGTGGGCCATAGGGCAGCATCAGATGCAATGAGCCTCACACACATCATAAATTAATAGCCTGCGATCCTTGATCCATGATCTGGAACCAAAACTTAATAGCCTGTGATCCTTGATCCATGATCTGGAACCAAAACCTAGTCATCGACAAATCCCAGATCCGAAAACCCGGAAAGTCACGTGCGGCACCACCAACCCACCACGCGTCGGCACCGAAAACGACGTCGTAGAGCCTCAGACACCCCTCACTTTTAAATCTTACTTTCTCTTCCTCCGCGAATATAGTTCTTCTGCAATAACAATGGCGGGTTTTGATGTCAAAACCTCGGTGTTTCTTTCCATCGGATTGATAGTTCTATTTGGTGTTCTGAAAATGACGCAGCTGGTGGATAAAGCCAAGGACTATGTTTCGGAGAAGATAGCGAATGCGAAGAAGCCGGAGGCCACCGTCGACGATGTGGATTTCAAGAAAGCGAGTATGGATTCTGTGGAATATTTGGCCAAAGTTAGTGTTACGAATCCATATCCAGTTCCTCTTCCCATCTGCGAGATCTCTTACTCGCTCAAGAGCGCTGGCAGGTAATTGGTTCTTTTAAAGCAATTTGATTTTTTTTGTGATGGTTGATGATTGATTAGATTTGGTTTTTTGTTTTGTTTGGTGTTCATAGGCTATGATTGATTTTGGAATTGGGTTTTGTTGTTTGGAATCTCAGTTTCTTGATGGAGTTTTGCTGTGCATTGTCGTTGAATGTTTTGTTGCTGATGATAATTTTTAGATTGAATTCCTTCTTAGATGAGCGTATGAAGCAGAGTGGTAGGTGTAAAGTCGTAATTCAGCTTCTTAAGTGATCATTACAGAAAAGGAATTTTGATCTACCAGGGATGCTCATTTCACGTTACAACGTTCACTTTATCCTGACCCTTTTTTTTCTTATTATTAGTATTATTATTTCTTTATCAGAGAAGCTAGATTAATTTAACACATTCATTCACGTGCTCGAAATAAGAAAAAAATGCTCAAAGAAAATAAATATTAAATAATGCTTGTAGCTTTATTTTGAATTTTTTTCCCTTTTCTTTTATCATGTTTCTATAGTTCTCGAGGAAGATAGATTCATAATTTATGTCCTAAGACACTCCTTGCTTTATTGATAAATTTTTTTTTGAATAGTTCTTCCATAAGTAAAAGTCTGGGTATTGATACCTTTACTGATAAACTAATGAATAAATAATACCTATTTATTGATACCCTTATTGATAAACCAATGAATAAATAATACCTATTTATGTATGAAAATTTTTTTTAGATAATTTACCTATTTATAAATTTTACAATTTAAGACTTAAATTTATTCTAATTTTATTTCTGTCTCAAATTTTTTTATGAACTTATAAGTTTATAAAAATAAATTGGGCCCAAACTTGAAAAATCAAATACATTAAGGTTAATAATGCTATTTTTTTAATGCTATTTATATAAGATTAAAAAGTGCATATTTTTTTATCAAAATAAAAAAATTCATATATTTACTTTAATTATTTTCTATTTTCATTTTCATTGAGAATAGAAAATTTACAAAAAAAAATTAACATTTAAAATTAAAAATACATTCATAGATAAAAAATTTTATTATAAAATTTTTTAATATATTATATACATGATCTATCATTTATAATTTTAGCTTAATATAAATAATTTATATATAGATCACATGTATTGATTATTGAATATGTTTACTGGCCTAAAAAGAGTAAAGGAAAATATATAACTTAAGTTTTCTTTTAAATTTTTTTATTTATTTCTCTTAATAAAATGTTGACTTAATTAACTTTCAAATTTTTTTGTATATAAATCTAAAATTTAACCAATTTAAATTTAAGAATATACATTGAAAGTTAGGATTTGCATAATATATATATTATATTTAATTTTTGAAATAATATTTTCAGAATTGGTGCTTATATATATATTAGTTATAAACATTTATGAGTAAAAATGTATTAGTTATATGCATTCATCGATAAATAGTTTATGTACGGATACTCAAAATGATATAATAAAATTTTAAATTATTAAATTAAAATTATTTAATCATAACTATTTATATATTAATAGATATGATTAAATTATTTTAATTTAATATTTTTTAAAATTATTAAATTATCCAAGTTTTTAAAATTTTAAAAATATCATAAATTTATCATAAAAAATATAAAATTTAATCTTAAATTTTAATTTTAATATCTTACATGCTTCCTTAAGAAATAATAATGTTACTAATAGCATTGTATTTAAATCATTAATTTTGAAACTCTTCATCATTACCTAAATATTGAAAATTTAAAAAATTAAATACATCGAGATTAGTAATATTATTTTTTTAATATTATACAACTATGTATATAAAATTTAGAAGTACATATTTTTCATCAAAATAAAAAACTTGTATATTTACTTTAATTATTTTCGATTTTCATTTTTATTGAGAATAGAAAATTTATAAAAAATCTTTAACATTTAAAATTAAAACTACATTCATAAGTAAAAAATTTTATTATAATTTTTTAATGTATTATATGTATGATCTATCATTTAAAATTTTATTTCAATATAAATAATTTATATGCAAATCACATGTATTAATTATTGAATATATTTTATAACTTAATAAATTATTATACAAATCACTATCAATCCAATAATATTAACCTAATATTAATAATCCATTATAAAAGTTCATTTTAAATCATTACTAAATATATAAATTTTAACATTGAAAAAAATTATAAAAACTCAAAATTATTTCACAAATTAAAATAAAATAACAAATTCATATTTAATGCGAAAAATATTTAAATAAATTGAGTATTAAATTTAAAAATGATAGTATTGCTATAATAAAAATTAATTGATAATTATACTATTATATCTAAAAGTATGATAATGTAAAAAAATATTATTTCAATATTCTTTTTCAAAATGTAAATCATTTACATGCTTTTTATTATGTTAAATGAAAAATTAAGTGTTTACTCTTTATTAAAAATTTAATTGATGCATTTATATTTGCATGTTTAATAAAAAAATTTAGAAAATCATAAAATATATAAAACTAGGCCTATCTATTATGTTAGTGTAGGGATGATAAAAAATTTCTAACTCGCTCTTTACCGACCAATTGAACTCGAAGTTAGTTGGTTAAGAGCAGTTAATATATCATTATTGGTTAAAATCGGAAAAAAATTTATAAATTTCGGATTGTCAGTTAATTTTAAGTGAAAATTCTTAACCATAATTAACCGAACTTAATCGACATTAATTAAAATTTATATTAATTTTTTTATTTGAAAATTCATATTTAAAATTTTATTGATTATTTTTTATAATTTAATACTTAATTACTTCTTATTATAGTTATATTAATGAAATTATGGTATTAATATGTGTTTATAAATTAATTTTAATATTTAAATCAATTTGTTTAGGTATTTTTGAAAAAAAAATTTAAAATTTTAAACTGCTCTAAATCAAATTTAACTGACCGATATCGAAATTTTGATTAAATTCGATTACAGTTATATAATCGATTTTGATCAGTTGAAAAAAAATACATTTCGATTAAGATTGGTCGGTTTAAAAAATAATCTTAACCAACCGATGATCATCCTTATGTTGGTGTATATATGGTTATTTTTGTAAAAAGTATAAAATACGAGAGTGAGAAAATTAATATCACATAAGTAATATTTATTTTTTCAATAAGTAATTTGTAAACTCATATCAACCATCAAGGTTTTTATCTCTTAAATTTGATGATTATTATATTACCACTAAATCAAGGTATCTATGCCCAGATTTTTAATTTGGGTATAGTAGAATTATCAATTTTTTTTAATAAAAATCATTTTTCGTATAAAGAGAGTGTTATAGGATTTATATACTGTGCTAATAAGAAAATAATGTGTAATATGACTGGTAAGGACAAAAAAATAATTTCCTGTTTAAAGGAATCAACAATACTCCCAATATTCAACATAACAAAATCTCATTTGACTATACATATAAATATATAAAGAAGTATTATGTGCATTTATGCTTTGTGATTAAGAAAATATTAGATATAATATTGAATATATAAATTATTTTCACGGCATCTTATAATTATATTTTTATGAAAATTATTTTCTGTTAAAATAAATAAAATCTAAATAAAAACAAATTTTTGTTACTTTTTAAAATTTTTATAACTTTAAATTTAAGTAAATGAGATTATTTTTACGTGAAATGTTTTTTTTATCAAAACAAAAGGTTCAATATTCAGATTATTTTTCTTTATTTGTAATAACATTAAAATAAACAAATTGTGCCCTTATCTTTTTATATCGAACAAAAATATAATAAGAAAGAAAAATATCCAAATCCAAAAAGAGATGAATGAACGACTGTTTATAGAGTTTGAACAAATGAGGTTAATGAATAAATATTGGATTCAATTTCAATCAAATTCTATCAAGTTTATATTAAATAATTACAATAGCAAATGTTCTAAATATTGCGATGATATTCATGATATTTTTTAAAGTTCTTCTTTTCCTGTTTTTAACCAGAATGTCTTGCATACATATTGAGTAATTTCTTACTGTTATTATTATAGGAAAAAAAAAGTGACTCCAACATTATTCTTATTTTTTTTATAATACTATGACGAGGAGCCATTTATAATGTGAATTTTCTTTTATTTTATAAAAGGGAGATAGCATCAGGAAATATACCAGACCCAGGATCACTGAAGGCCAACGACAAGACGCTGGTGGAAGTACCGGTTAAGGTGCCCCATACCATATTGTTCAGTTTGGCAAAGGACATCGGTGCTGATTGGGACATCGATTATCAATTGGATTTGGGTTTCATTATCGATCTTCCTGTTATTGGCAACTTCACCATTCCACTTTCTCAGAGGGGAGAGATTAAGCTTCCTACTCTTCGTGATATGTTTGCCTGATCAAAACGACAACGCGCACACACAACAAAAAAATAAATAATAATAATAATAATAATGATAATAATGATAATAATATGTTTTTATTTTTGGTAGGGGAATCACCATTGCCTTTGGCTAAGGTCAAGGCGACTGTGTGAATGAGGATTTACACTGAGGTTGCTTTGTTTGTTTAGCTTGTCTAGATATTTCGATGTTAAGATGTTGGTTTTTTGTTGTTGTTTACACCAACCATCGATGTTAAGTTGTAACTCTTATGTGCACTATGGATGATAATATTATGATATTGAGGCCTCTTGCCCGCCTTTAGAAAAGATTTTGTATTAGTTGTTGTTCAAATTTAAATTGTTATTAATTATTAGTTATTTTTTATTATGAGTTTTCATCCTACTCAAATTAAGTCTTTGTGTTAAATTTGGATTGTGATTTTTTTAACAAACAAGTAATTTTGAGAATAAATATTTGTATTACGAGAATTCTTATAAAAAATTACAAAAGATATAGAGATGGAGTTATAGGAGGTTATAAAATTATAATTAAAAAATTTCACATTAATTATTCTATAATTTTTAATAATATAATAAACTTTTTCTTGTCTGTAATTTTTTTTAATTTGAAATTTTTTATGTTAAATTCTTGATATGTTTTATTGTACTACTTTTATTGATTTCATTGCCTAATATTTATTATTTGAAGAAGGAATTTTTTTTAATATTTATATATCTTGTAATTAATAAAATAATGAATAGTATTATAGTAGTGATGAGAAACAATTGTTTTAACTCACCTTGCATGAATATAAATATTAAAATTTACTTCCATTACTTATTAATTAACATAAAATGAATGGCAGAGGCTCCTTGTGTTTAGGGATGATGGCACATTAAATTTAGAAAAAAATTTAAATTTTATGTGTAAGTTTTTTTTAAGAAAAATTTGTTACCTTAGCCCCTTTTTAAACAATAAAGTAAATGTGAGATAGTGAAAAAAAATAAAAAGAGGGATAGTGTGAAAATAAAATTTATTATCATATTTATTTTTATTATTTATTGAAATTATAATTAAATAGATTGGACCCTATTTAAGTTTTATTAGGTTTATATAAAAGTCAAACTCCATCTTAAATTTTACAAGGTGGATAAGATTAAGGTCAAATTCATTTATGTTTGTTAAATTTGGGTTAAATAAGTAGATGTCGTATTCGATTCAATTCGTTCACAACATAATTCCCCGCCCTACCAAAACACTTTTTTAAAAAGTCTTCTTTACCTCCTTTAGAAATTGTCTTCCCATCTACCCCTACTCCTTCACAAGGAGTTGCATGACCTTCTTCAATATAATGGTAATTTTTCTATAAAAGTTGAAATAATTTACATAAAACTAACAATATTTTCATAAAAAATTTGCGACCTAATTTGAAAGCTATGTGGAAATATTGCAAATTTTTATAAAAATACAAAATTATATTTAAAACCTTTTGCGAAAAGATGCATCAACGCTCCCTTGAAAAAGGGGAGCACATAACCAGATCCCAAAATATCAATATGAACTATTGTTTTACTTGCCATATAACATTTTTTGTCTGGTTAAATCAAATAATATCAATGAGTTATGAGGGGTGAACTAACCTAAGCGATAAAATACTATATAAGATTAATTAAAGGTAATATAGCATTGGGGAATGTAGCTTAGATGATAAAGCACTTGCTTTGCACGCGAGAGGTACATGGATTGATACCCCACATCTCCATTAATTTTGGTAGGCCAATTAAAGGTAACTTAGCAATAGGGGATGTAGTTCAGATGGGTACAGCCCTCGCTCCCCTTCTATATATTTATTTTCAGACACAAAATGCGTTTTTAAAGACCCAAGTCCGAATGAAGCTCTTTGGGCCCATTAACTTTGTTTTCATAGAGTCTGCTAAGCCGATGAGTCCAAGTTCTCATAAATTTCAAAAAGTGTTGTCATTTTTTTTGGATGAAAAACAAATCATGCTTTTTTGGCAAGGCATTCCGATAGAACATGATCAATGTGTTTTTGAAGACCGAATCCTGAATGAAGCACCTTAGGCCCCATTATCTTTGTTTTGCTATATTCCACTAAGCTAGTAAGCCCAAGTTTTAATAAATTTCAAAATGATTTTTATTTGAAAAAAATTAGATTAGTATTATTTGTTACAATTTATTATAATGAGGTACCACATGCTCACTTTCTTTCATTTAATTTCACCTATGAATAATAATTTATTAGAAAGCTTAGAAAACAAAATTACACTTTCAAAGCACGTCTCGAGAAGGATAAAAGCATTAGAATGGAAACTCCTATTGTCACATATTAAAATTAAAGAATTTTTAATCTTATAAAAATAAAAAATTTATAAAAATTAAAATTAATATAAAATTTTAATTATAAATAAAATTAATAAAAAATTATTTTTTAGATATTAAAATAAATTTTAATTAAGATAAAAATAGAAATAAATAAAAGCTTAGAGATACAGAACCTTACATAAAATTATAAAATAATTTCTTTCTTTTGCCTCTTTTGTTTAAAAAAATAATAATTCTATATGAATTATTGTTTGGAGATCAAATATTAATATATTATTATTTGAACAGTAATATATTACTGTCTTAAGATTAAATAGTAACATACTTTTATTTGACATTTTAGTTATTAATGAAATTTAATTTATCTATTTACTTTAAGTTTTTTATTGACGTTACTATTTGAAGATAAAACATCCTCCTCTTTATCAGTTTAATTATTAATGAGACTTGATTTATCTATTAATTTTAAGTTTTTAATTGATACTGCTATTTTGAAATCAAGCAGTAACATATTGTTATTTGAAGATAAAATAGTAACATATTTTTTTTGATAATTTGGTTGTTAATGAAACTTAATTTATTCATTTATTGTCGATATTATTATTTAGAGATGGAATAATAATATTCTTTTATTTGGTAATTTAGTTGTTAATGAGAATTGATTTATTTATTTATTTTAAATTTTTAGTTAATGTTATTATTTGAAGATAAAATAATAACATATTACTGTCTATTATTATTTGGAAACTAAATAGTAAAATGTTATTATTTGATAATTTAGTTGTTAATAAGACTTAATTTATCCATTTATTTTAAATTTTTAATTGATGTTACTATTTAGAGATGAAATAGTAACATCCTCTTTTTTAATAGTTTGGCTGTTAATGAGACTTGATTTATCTATTTATTTTAAGTTTTTAATTAATATTACTATTTAAACATTAAACAATAATATGTTACTATCTAAAGTTAAAATAATAACATGCTCTTTTTTGACAATTTAGTTATTAATGAAATTTAATTTATTCATTTATTTTGAGTTTTTTATTGATATTACTGTTTGAAGATGAAATAATAATATCATTTTTTTGGTAATTTGATTATTAATGAAATTTAATTTATTCATTTATTTTAAATTTTTTTACTGATGTTAATACTTATAGATAAAATAATAACATCATCTTTTTTAAAAATTTAATTATTAATAAGACTTGATTTATCTATTTATTTTAAATTTTTTATCGTTATTACTATTTCGAGATGAAACGGTAATATCTTACTATCTGAAGATGAAATAGTAACATCCTTTCTTTTTGTTGTTTAATTATTAATGAAACTTGATTTATTCATTTATTTTAAATTTTTGATCGATGTTACTATTTTAAAACTAAATAATAACATGTTACTGTCTTGATATGAAATAGTAACATTCTTTCTTTAAGCAATTTGGTTGTTAATTGAGATTTGATTTATCTATTTATTTTAAGTTTTTGATCGATGTTACTATTTAGAGATGAAATAGTAACATGCTCTTTATTAACAATTTAGTTGTTAATGAGACTTGATTCATCTATTTATTTTAAATTTTTAGTTAATATTATTATTGTTTGGAGATGAAACATTAATATCCTTTTCTTTAGTAATTTGATTATTAATAAAATTTAATTTATCTATTTATTTTAAATTTTTAGTTGATATTATTATTTGGAGATAAAATAGTAATATATTACTATTTAAAGACAAAAAATAACATGTTATTATTTAGTAATTTGGTTGTTAAGGAGACTTAATTTATCCATATATTTGTAATTTTTTATTAATGTTATTGTTTGGATAAGAAATAATAACATATTACTATTTGATTTTTAAATAATAATATATTATTTTTTATAGTTTTATTATTAAGAAAGTTGTTGTAACATTACTATACAGTAAAAAAATTAGGGAGCAAAAGTTTAATGTGAGATTTGAATGAATTTAAATTGAAAAAAATGAGGTTAAGGTTGACAAAATGATGAGAAAATGAATAAAAAATAAAAAAAGTTATTGAAAAAAGCCTTTTTTTCACCCGTTATAGTGAGCAAAATGCCTTTGACTTTTTGTAAGCATGTAGATTTTAAAAATTTACATGAAATCAACATATAATTTACTCTAATTGGATAACTAAGAATACAGTTATGATCATTCAAAGTTTTAAGTTCAATTTAAATATTTCTGGTTAGGTAGACTCCATTGAAATCAAATTTTCTTATTTTCTGTTGAAAAATTATAAGAAGATGAATGAAAATGAGTGGCCATTTATAAAAATTGATTGACTAATAATAGAGTTATGCCTTTTTTGAAATTCTTGATTCATGATCACCTTCTCATGGTAAAAAAATGGATATTTTGGAAATATAATAGTAATAATTTATAAAATCAACACCTATTTGAAATAAAGATTAGTGTTAGTACCTATTTGAAAGAAAGTCCTGCATTATAAGAAATTAGTCAATTTCTGATGGGTCTCCAATGATCGGTTCTAGACATTAGAAATTTATTGAAAATTCATCGAAATGTTGATTGTAAATTAAAAAATGCATATGTTAATTTTTTTATGCTTGTATCCATCGAAAATTCCCCCTTGAGGTCGGAAAAAAGTAATAAATAATTTAATGAAAATGAAAAAATCCATGAAATTTTGTAATAGTGGTTGATATGGCATTTCTAATGTTTACAAGTGTCAGAATTCTGTGTAGCAAACACATTTTTGACATTCTTGAACATCAGAATGCTGTCAAAATGGTTAGACTCTTTTTCCAAAATCCTGAAGCAGCTCGATCCCCTTTCATTTGGTTCTGCTTAGCATTTTTCTACCCTAATCTATCACTTTTCAGTGAAGAGCCACTATCACTCCAATCAAGTCAGCAAGAGCAACCAAATGAAAACGCCCTCTTTATTTGACAGAACTAGATGAAGAGCCACCAGGAGCAACCGGATCAACATTCCTCATTGTCAATGAAGCTTTTTTTTTTCATGTTTGTCTATTTTTATCTGAATTTTTATATTGACAATTAATTAATTTAATGGATGGTCTTATCATTTGTTTGATGGATTTGACACTTTGCCATCCGTTGGCCATTTATTCTAAAAGGATTCTCTATTTGAGATAGATTCATATATGATTTATTCTATGGCTAGATTTTGCCTTCTTTTGTATTTTGCAGTTGATCAATCTCGAAAACTATTTAAGGTAGTTGTTTTATTGCTGGAGATTGTTGTCTATGTTCTAAAATTTCAAGCATCCTTTGTGCAAGTTTGACGAATTAGTATATCACTGTAAGTCTTCTACTTTCTCATATCTATTGGGAAATTTGGAGGATTAGATTATAGTTAGGTTTCTGCATAGGATGGGTCTGTATATTATCTTTTAAAAATGATATTTAATTTTTGTTTCTTAAAAATAAGAAAGAAGTTAGTAGTTATTAAATTGATTTCCAAATCCAATCCAAATATAAAATTTAAAGAAATCCCACATGCCTCGGTTAAGATTTTAAGTTTCCAACGACATTGGTACTGTAATATAAATAAAAAGAAAAAAAATGAGAATTAACAAAAATGCGGTTCATGAGACCAAGTCAATGCACATCCATGGGCTCCATGGATTGACATGGCCTCAAGATGATGGTGCTGCTTCAGGGTTGCAAAGTGAACTGAATACACTTCTTACCCTGTTAAGGTTTCTTGGGGTGCCTTTAAACAACTATATGCAACAATTTAAATAAAGCTTGATTCTAGACAAGAATGATGGATGGATTTGGGTTCTTGAATTTGTTTTCAAGAATTGAAAAGAAAAAAATGAGAGAGAAAGAGAGAGAGAGGGAGACACAGAGGGTAGAAGTAAATATAAGAATGATGTTCTGTTATTGTATAGTGTTGTATGATGTTTTGTTATTATCCTTATAATTGCAATCTGTTTGCTCATTTTTTTAATGTCTGGCAAGACACTCCGTTAATGGTTTTTACACCAAGACTAACTTTTTTGGCAAATGTGACTGCAATGATGCCAATAGATAACTATCAAATCACTTGGAAGTGATCAAGGTGAATTGAAAATTATTTATTTGGATAAGGATTTGCAGTAAGTATGGAAGTCATAGGCTTTTTTTATGTTGAATCTTCATTTTACACATTCTTATTATGCTTATTTATTTGTCTTCTAAATTAATTTTCCTTTCTTATCACTTGCAAAATATCAAGAGGTCACAGAAATAACTTGTTCATATTCATATTGAAAATGGTGGGTTCATCTTATAGAGTTCCTCTTTGATGTGGTTGCTCCAATAACTGGAACATTGGCCAAATTTCAAAGGATCTCAAGGTAATAATTTATTCATCTGTTGGCCAAATTTCTTTTTATTTGATCCTAAAAATTGAAGGGCACCTCAGCTTTGTGTGTTTGCTAGAGCAAGAGTTGACTAAATGAATCTGTGTGTAGCAGTTACTTTTCAATGTACAAGTTTTCAAATGTCATTTGTTGTTTCTGGTCGGTTCTGTTTCTTGAATTGCTTTCGAGGACTTCCACAGTATGAAGAAGGGAAAAGTTTGAAGTATGATTTCTCGTTTAATATTTAGATCCAAACTGCAACCAATAGTGCATGTATTTAACACTCCTATCTAACAAAATATGAAAATTTAAAGGTGGAAACATTTTTTCTTATGTAGGTATTTTATTTCTTGTCTGCGCATATATCCCATCAATTTTTTACATAGGTATTTGAAGGAAGGGTACATATAAGAATTTCTGTTTTATTTCAGTTATTCAATATAACCAGCTTGGAAGCTGAGGACTTTCTGGATAAATTCCTCTCTCTGAGTCCTGATCCCAGGTACTGTTAAATGACATTATTGTTGTTAGGGAAGCCTTCCTTGCCTATGTTCAAGAGAAAACAGTGTTCTTTTTATGTGTTTTTGGCAATAACAATTGACTGTTCAGTCATCAGAAAAACTTACCATCTTCTGATAGTTGAACGAGATACTCAATATGTTAGTGACAATTTATGCTGATTTCCTTGTCTCAGTTGCCATATTAGTTGTTATGGAACCGCATTGTTTGTTGGAAGATGATTGCAAATTATTTATAGCTCTTGAATGTTAGCTTCTCAGAATTCCATGCAAGAAGTTACTACACTCTTGCACTTGCATTTAGTTATCTTGTGTAGAAGCTTTCAGCTTTTGTCATTGGAAAAGGCAACAGGAATAAGTCCTAAAATGTTGATTTGAGTTGGAATTCTGAACTGTCTTTTTATTATATGTTTGCATCCATTTGAAATTTCAAATACTTTAATATTTGTATAAAGTAAAATTTAATTTTTCAACTTATACAAAAAAAAAAAAAAATCTCATGGAGATAATCTTATATCAATCCTAAAGGTCAAATGTATAATTATGATATATGTGTGTGAAATTATCGTGCTCGGTAATTAAATTAAAAAAATAGTTTGCTATTTCTATATTTCATAGTTCATATACTGCAGTAATTTTCTGAATTTCGGGAGTGAATTTTAAATCTACTTTCTCCATATCCAAAGCTCACATGCTTAATCTTTTAAGATGAAGATTTTTTGGGCTTTTGCTTGCAATCTGAATGGAAGAAGGGGGCGGGAATTAATGATTTTGATTATAATTAGTGCTCTCATCGAGTTCTGATTGGAGATGCAGGGTACTTGGTTTAACTGTATTTAACAAATTGGATTTTGTCATGTGCTAATTGCGGAATTCAGATAACGTAACTAATAATTCGACTTGATGATGAGACAATTTGCTAAAATAGTCTTCTCATTTGTCTCTAAAGCATGTGTATATATATACGAGTTTGGGTTTTTTCCAATTGGGTTACAGGTTGATTGTACCAGTTCTATTGCTTTGTAGTGAATTTGAATTTATTACATCGAGATGAGACAATTTTCTTATTACTTAGCTAAAATGGTTGGAAGTAATTCATTTTCTATCAAGGTTCCAAGTGTTTTTCCAAAGATATTTTTTTTTGTAAATTTTTTTTCATTTTCTTCTATATAAGCAAAGGAGTAATATATTATTTTTATATTTTTTTATTAAAATTAATATTTAAAATCATAATATTAGATGAAAATATTTTTTATTTTAAAGAGAAAATTATTTCATCAAATTTTGTTATATTTAATAATGAACATATATATCTTTTTTAATCATTCTAACGGTCTATAATTATAATTATATATTTTCATTAAAGATGTTTTTCTAAGGAAACAAAAGGGGATAACCAATTGCGATAATCACCATCTTTATAATCAATTAAGAGACTAAATATTGTGCTTATTCATTTTTTTTTATAAATGATGTGTTTGACTCATTTATAAAATTTAATATCGTGAATACTCTTGAAATTTCTAGAGTCTTTTTAAGAATGTATTAATTTTTAGCTCCACCCTTTTGCGTAAATGTTTCTTACGATCTCGTTAAAACAGGAAGAGGATTAATGTAGTGATCACGGGCAAAGCTATGATAAATATATATATGGAGGAAGTTGAAATAGAATTTATAAAGAATTTATACGAAAATATATTAATTATTGGGAGTAAACATAAGTTTTATTAAAAACAAGTAAAGAAATGTAGGAAACATTTTAAAAATTTTGAAAATTTTGGATGCCTTCAATTACGTAACGCGGCTCCTAATAGTGATATTTCCTTTACTTATTGTGTATTCCATTTATTTTTTGTGATTATATATCTGAAATACTATTTGCGCTATATGTATACATAGGGGACAGGAAAAACAGTAGTAATTGGTTTAGGACCTGCAACCGTACAAATTAGTCTTAATGCTCTTTTGTGCGGAAGAACTATGGTTGGTTCCATCTTCGGAGGTCTGAAACCCAAATCGGATCTTTCAATTATAGTTGACAGATGCTTGAAAAAAGTTATCATTGACAAAAAAACATATGGTCCTTTTAGAGTACATTTCTCTCATTTTATTTCTTTTGTAACTAACATATCTATCAAAGTCATTTTTCTACAAATCCTTGCATTAAATTTATCAAATGTGAATTTAGACTTTGTCGCGAGAAATTAGGTCCATTATGAATTTGTTTGAAATGAATACTGTTTTCTATCTGGATGCTTTGCTGGAGGTTTAGCAGCCATGCTTCATTGTAACGGATTTCGTGAACTATATTTTGTAGAACCTGTTGTATTTTAAAATAAAATAATTAATTTTATTAGAAATATTATGTGGATTATTATTAATTAATTAATGAAATATTTATTTAAGTAATTAATTTTATATTTTAACATTAAGTATAGAACAGATCGAATCTTGATTATTGTGTATGATTCATGATAGGTTGGATCATGCATAAGTTCATATGGGTAGAGGTCTCAACCTACAGTCCTTTAGTGGTCAGTAGTTTCCTATCACAAGTCTGACCTTAAATAGAGAGATCAGGGTTGTTATTTTGATACTGAAAAATAAGGATTCCCACTCTTAAAATTTTTCTCTTCCTTATCTCTCTATCTAGATAACTTAAGGGGCGAAATAGATTGCAATTCTACTAATCATCATCATTCAAATCAGTCACGGCCTTATCAAATTATGCTCCAGGTACGCTCATAATTTTATTATGATAAATTATATATTTTAAGATTTTAATTCATACTTCTAACAATTGGTATCAGAGCATGTTGATAGTATGAATATCAGATTGTGAGCAATTTTAATTATTTTGATAAATTTATAAAATTCTTAATTTTTTTACATGAAATTATCGAAATTAGGGATTCTCTGAAATAATTTGGATCTGTTATTTGTTCTTATATATATCTGGAATACTATTATGTTGTTTGATTATATTTGAATTTTGCAATTATTATGATGCATCTAGCATGAGGTTTCGAATTTTATAAGAAATACAAGTGCGAGTTATTCGCCAATCACCACTCATACAATCCCAAACAAAATAAACGTAATTACTAGCATTATTATCTGTCTAAGTGGTATTTTGTCACCAGTGGTAGTGATAATACATATTTAATTCGTTCTTTGATTCGAAATTCATGATGAGAAGTAAAATATCATAACAGCATCATGTAATAACAGCATCATGTATTTGGATGGCAATAATCTTTTTTGATTTCACCTTTATCACCGGTGAGATGGTTGTTATACGACAACACTAGAATGGCCCTATTGAATTGCTCCAAGAAGTATTCGTTATCGGCAGCCATCTTTTGCACAAATGCCGATGTCCTTAGATCAGTCACCAATTCTTCGTCCACGATAAGAAATCCCTTGTGGTTTAATATGCTGTTGTAGTAAGAGTTATCGAAGGTCATCGGCGTTTTAAGGTCGTTCCTCACATAAAGGATCACCTTCGTATCAGGATTTGGTTTGCGGTTATATATATAGTCGTTCCTCACATAAAGGATCACCTTCGTATCAGGATTTCGTTTGCGGTTATATATATATATATACACACACACACACTGTGGCACACGATTTTATATATAAAATTTAGTTTGACTTTTCTTTGCATATGTTTTATGTCTTTTAGCTTTTGGTATATATTTTGTTCATTTATATACATTCACGCCTAGCATGTTACATATCTGTCCATGACGTTTAATATATATATATATATGTACTTTCATGTTTTATGTTATATATATATATTAATATTATATATATTTGACATTTTTTTATTATAATTGTCATATATAATATATATAATTTTATACATGTTATTAATACTTTAGGTTTTATACATATGAATTTTTTATACATCTATTTTTTTAGAATTTTTTTATGAGGCCAATAAATATTTATTTTAATTTTTTTAATATTTAAATTTTATAAAAATATATTTTATTTATGAAATTTTGGCCTGAAAAAATTCATGGACATTCATTGTATTTTTTTTAGCTTGGTGTGCTATCGCTCTCTCTAATTATAAATATAGGTATATTAAATAAATTTTTAACCCTTAATTATGTAATTTAGTACATATAAAGATACCTAAAGCTATTTATTTCACACCAGTGATAGATTATGCATATAATAAGACTATGTTACATAAAACATTATCCTTTTGGGATATCTAGGAGCATATTATATTAATGATGGATACATCCTATCGGTGTGACATTGTTAATGTAATTTTAGAATTTAAACTCCTTAGAATAGACATGTAATAATTATAATATTTTAATATTTCTTGTACCCTGTTGTTATGGTTATATTGATTACATTTTTATGTAGGCTCTTGTACAAGCCAAATCATATGGTACATGTAATTTTGGATACTACTTTGTTAAATAATTGTTTAACTGATTTGTTTAATTTGGAATCTTGTGTTATAATTATGTTGTGCACGCATGATTACTAATTTTCCAATCCTGTTGCATTAGTTTTGGTCTTTCAATAACTATCTGTGCTGAGGACTCTTAATGGAACAAACTATAATAAATGGAAAGAGTCTTTGAACATGTACCTGACAATATCTAAGTAGGATTTGGCTCTTAGAGAACCAAAGCTAGCTAATCTTCTACCTAAGTTTAGTGCTGTAGATAAGACCTATTACAAATAATAGTATGAGTCGAACCGGATTTGTTTGGTAGTAATCAAGTTCACAATTGAAAAAGGAATTAAAGAGAATATCCCAAATAAGGACATTGTTGTGAAGTACATGAAAGTTATTGAGGAGAAATTCAATTCTACCTATCTAACTTTAGTGTGTTTTAAGTCCAATAATATTGAAATATCCTCTGAAATTTGGTGGTTGGATTCTGGTGAAACTATTCATGTTGCAAATTCTTTAAAGGGCTCAAGAATTAGTGAATCCCAAATGAAAGAGAGAAAAATGTCTTAGGAGTAGCAGGTAGTAAGGTTGAGGTTCAATGCATAGGATCAATTTCTTTATGTTTATCCTCTGGACATATTTTGGATATGAATAGTGTTGTTTATGTGCCTTCTGTCAGAAGGAATTTGATTTCTAATTTTATTTTGGATAATTGTGGTTATTCCCTTTGCCAAGGAAGTGGAAAGATTGAGATTCATAGTGATTTTGCTATTATTGATAATGTCACATTACAAAATAATCCATATCATTTGAATTTGAATGATTGTCCTAATATGTTTTTTGATGTTCCTATCAATGTTATGATTAGGCATAAACATCCTAAAATGAGTGAGAATTCTTCCATTTTGTAGAATTGATGTTTAGGCCATTTTTTTCCAAAAAAAGATTAGAAAGATTGATAAAATAGGGTGTGTTGTTAGACTTAAATTTATCAGATTTCTTAGTTTTTGAAACTTTTAAGTGTGGGATTGTAAAGTAGAGATGAGACCATATAATCCCTAATTAAAGAAATTAGACTCTAGAATAATCAGTGTATTCTTCATTAGGTACTGAATTGGATCAAGAGATTATAGATTTTATTATCCCACTTATAGTACCAAGATAATCAAGTTTGATTAGACATTTTATTTTAAAGATGACTTAGATAGTGGGAGTTCGATGCTTAGGGCTATCAATTTACATGACAAGGCCACCATTCTGCCTATACCTATTTTGATTCCCTCACCACTAGAGGAGATAATGTTGACAGTCCAGTTAATATAAATAAAGATCCTCATGTTGAAGAACCTAATCAGCTAGCCATTGAGTTTAGACGAACTCAAAGAGTTCAGAGGCTTACAATACCAAATGACTATATTGTGTACTTGCAGGAATTTTAGTAAATTTAATAGGGTAATTTTGTCATCTTAGTACTTTATATTGATGATGTTTTGCTAGCTAGTAACTCGATCTTTTTCTAGATGAGTCAAAACACATGTTATCATGTCATTTTGATTTTTAGCAAAATATCCTTTATTTTGGAATCTAGATCCATTATGACAGAACTCATAGTATTTTGAGTTTATACCAAGCCAATTTGATTGAATGGATGATTGAAAGATTTAAAATGGATACCTGTGTGTCTAGTCTAACTCCTACTTAGAAAGATGATTCATTATCTTAATCATATTGCCCTCAAGTTGATATTAATAGGGCTGAAATAGACAAGATTCTTTACGCTTCCGCTATTGATAATCTTATGTGTGCACAGGTCTACATTCGTCTAGATATAGCTTTTGTTATTAATGTACTTGGAAGATACTCAAGTGACCTTAGGATGGATCATTGAAAAATGGTCAAGAAAGAAATGAAGTATCTTTAAGATACCAAGAATCACATATTGACTTGAAATTGATCTGATTTACTTGAGGGTATTAATTATTCAGATTTTGATTATGCTTAATACATATATGATCATAAGTTAATATTTGGATATATCTTTATGATGGTTGAAGGAGCTGTTTTATGAAAAAGTGTTAAACAGACATTTATAGTTACCTCGACTATGGAAATAGAGTTTATCACATATTATGAGGCCACTTGTCAGGCTGTATGGTTGAGGAAGTTGATATCTAGCATACAATTGATTAATTCTATATCATGACCTCTAGTAATTTTTATTGCGATAATTCTTCTATTGTGTACTTCTTTTAAAACTATAGGAATTTTAATCGTATTGAACATTTTGATATTAAATTCTTGTTCGTTAGAGAGAGAAGATTGCTGTATCTCAAACTCGCATTAAACATAGTCCTAATGGAGACATGCTAGGGATCCATTTGCTTAAGGCTTACCTATAGGAGTATTTAAAAATTAAGTAACTCATATGGGTCTTGTTAAATCTTTTGATGAAGCCTTAATTTAGTGGGAGTCCAAGATATGTTTATTTTATTTTGATGATGTCTGTGACTAATAATTGCTCATATTGAAATATTGGTGATATATTTTATACATATAAATCATTTGCTTCCCTATCGGATTCAATGATTTTGAGTTATTTCTCTTATGAGTTGTGGTCAAAAGACTAACCTTATATATATCCAGTTCCATTGGGGTTATGAGACATTAATTTTACATCACTTGTCTCCCTATCGGATTCAGTGATTTTGTATGGTCTCATTTCACTTATGTAATCATTGCTCATTTTGGATATTGAAACATTGACAATATATTTTGTACATATATAAATCATTTGTTTTCCTATTTGATTCAGTGATCTTGAGTGGTTTCTCTTCTGAGTTATAGTCAAAAGACTAAATTTTATTTTGTTCCTTTCAGATTATGAGACATTATATCACTTGTATCCTTATCGGATTCAGTGATTCTGTGTAGTCTCATTTTTGAATTAAGTTTATAAGTTAATATATAACTAATTGTTTAATTATTGATATTTCAATTATTTCATATAATTAATTAATGTTATCCAAGTGAGAGATCGTTGTATTTTAAAATAAATAATTAATTTTATTATAAATATTATTTGGATTAGTATTAATTAATTAATGGAATATTTATTTAAGTAATTAATTTTATATTTTAATATTAAGCATAGAACAGATCAGGCCTTGATTTAATGTGTATGATCCATGATAGGTTGGATCATGCATAGGCTTATATGGGTAAAGGTCCCAACCTACAGCCCTTTAGTGGTCAGTAGTTTCCTATCATAAGTCTGACCTTAAATAGAGAGATCAGGGTTGTTATTTTGATACTAAAAAATAAGGATTTCCACTCCTAAAATTTTTCTTTCCCTTTTATCTATATTTGGATAACCTAAGTGGTGAAGTAGGTTGCAATTCTACTCATCATCATCATTCAAATCAGTTACGGCTTTATCAAATTATGCTCCAGATACGCTCATAATTTTGTTATGATAAATTATATATTTTAAGATTTTAATTCATACTTCCAACAAAACCACCAGAGTCAAGTGCATAAGTGATGTTAGATTGTTCCTTGATGTGTAAACATCACATGAACTTTCA
The DNA here is from genome assembly GCA_020226215.1 of Sindora glabra. Taxonomy (NCBI): domain Eukaryota; kingdom Viridiplantae; phylum Streptophyta; class Magnoliopsida; order Fabales; family Fabaceae; genus Sindora; species Sindora glabra. The sequence goes on along the minus strand of CM035235.1, from coordinate 54,217,520 downwards.
ATTCTTACTTGTTATTAATTAGTTTTGCTCACATACAACAGCTTCATTTATGTACTTGAGTCACTGATAAAATTATTACTTGGAATTGCAGTTTTGATGCATCTGGTCGTCGCACCTTGAGGAACCTGTTTCAGGAGTGTGGCCTCCTTACAGGTACTTTATTTGAAATTTTCCATTTGTTGTCTTCTCTTTGCATATTATAACTGATAAAATTAAAAAAATGACAAGCCAATTCATGAGGAAGAAAAACGAAAAATGATTGGTGTATAGTTAGAAATTTGAAATGTTCCGATTTGAGTGATGTTATCGTTGCTCTCATGACATTCACTTTTTCTTGTATAAATTGTAAAACTCATTTTTTTTACCAAAAATTGCAAAACTCTTGACATCACGTCTTTTGAAACTTGAATCATAATCTCAAGAACATCGAATGTAAGATATCCCATCACTTTCATTTTAAAACAACGATTAAAATAATACATAATAATATCATATATTTTGACATAGATAATTATCATAATTATTAATGAATTAATTATATTTTATACATGTGGTGTATATAATTTATATAATTAGTCTAAAATATTAAAGAGGTTATATATATGATATATATATATATATATATATATATATATATATATATATATATATATATATATAATTGAATAGATAAACATTATTTTTATTTTTCTAGAATCATTATACATGAGATGTATATAATTTATGTGATTGATTTAAAATATTATATACATAATATAAATAATAGAATAAAATATATAAATATTAATTTTTATTTTTTGAATTATTTATACATGTGATGTACATAATTTATGTGATTGGTCAAACAAGTGAATGGATTATGTGTTTGTGTGTGTGTGTGTGTATATATATATATATATGTAATTGAATAACTTGTCAAATAGTGATCAGATTATATGCTAAAATTTTTATTAATTTGGGTGTGACAAAATTTATTCAATAAGTGAAAAATAAATAAAAAATATTATTTTTTATTATTATAATTTTATTTATAATTAAAATATTTTTTCATTAGCTTAATCAATCCAATACTTTTTTATTTTTCAAAAATATTATTTTTCTTTATTATTATAATTTTAAATATTATTTTTATAATAAAATATAAAAATAATATGTTATCTTTTTATTCATAAAAAAATATATGAGATATTTTCACAAAAAATCCTCTCGAAAAACAACCCCCTTAACCACCGATCCAATTTTAAATACCGTGATGCCAGCAATATCACTAAGAAACCTATTTCTTTAAGGCAGATCTAAAGGTGATGTTTTAGAGAAAGCAAAGTTGTAAGCCTAACCTTTAAAAGGAAGTTTTAGCTTTATCTTTTATTGGAAGTTTCATTAATTCGTTATAAACTTCTCTAATTGAACACTTTGATTTAGACACATCTAAACACTTCTCCTACAGCAAGTAAGCTTAATTACCTTTTGCAGCTGGTAGGTGTTCCTAGGTTTCTCAATTCTACAATTAATGTCTGTCAGCCCAACAACCACCTTTATTATGACAAAGTATAGTAATATGACAATTTAACTATTTTTTCATTTGAGGAATGAGTGGAAATTAAAGATAGTCACATTATATGCATGATATGAATTTTGCTTATTGAAAAGGGTTATAAGACTATAACTTTGTTGAGAGTTTGTGGTTATTTAGTAGAGGCAATTCAAGTGAAAAGTAACAAATCTTTAACAGCCAGTTGTTGTCAATGCATTAATATATTTGTTGAATGCTATATTTAATTTATTTATACATGTATATTCAATTACATTTTTAGATTCAACTTTCCCACCATGTTTGTTTCTTTTAATATTGAATGTTTATTTTTTTCCTTAACATTTGAAGGCCAAAATTGAAGTGTGATCAACTTGATATATCTGAGGATTAGTCTATTTCTACTACGCCTTTTTGCATTATCTATAAGGTATACTACTCTACTTAGATGATTCTTTCTACTTCTTCTCTTAATGTAATTTATCTCTTATTAGGATTCTTGAACTTTATGCATTGGCACATACCTTACACACTTTGAACTAACTTTTGCGTAAATTATTCACTTTTTACTGTAAGTTAGCTTTATGTACTTAAAGGCACACTTATGTATTAGAATAAGGGTATTTTTAGAATTGGCTTTCAGCATTCTAAATTGTTCACTTCTTTTTGCATGTAAGTCAAGAGTTCACTAGTTATAAGGCTAAAGAGTACTCATATTATGTTCCTTAAATTATTACATGCTCATTGATTGTTAAAAGTAAAATAGTAATAATAAACAAATGGAATAATAACATTAAGTGAAGGTACATGGTGCATTATTTTGTTATATTTGTAACAAACTTTTGATGATTAGTTCAATTTGAATTCGATGAATGAGTGCCCATCATATCGTAGATGGATGTATAATAGATTTCAAGATGATGGGAGGGGGCTCACACATGAATTTTTAAGTGGTGTTGAGAGTTTTGTATCTTATGCGTAATAACAATTGACTATCAAAAAGACAGTATGATTAGATATCCGTGCAGAAAGCATCAAAATAAGAGATTCTTTCCTATAAATAATGTTAAGGTTTGTCTTTATAAATGCGGGTTCATGAAAAATTACTGGTATTGGATTAGTCATGGAGAGGCTATCCTAGAAATAGTTGTAGGCGAAAGAATAGACTCCACTATAAGGGGAACTTATGACATAGGTCCTTCCAATCGATTTGAAAGTATGATTTTTGATGTTAGTCATTCATATTTTGACAATCACTTTCAGACCAACCAATGTGAGTCTCAAAACAAAGAATATTAAAGGTTTTATAAAATGTTAGAATCTTCTCAACAATCATTATGGCCTGGGTGTAATAATCATACTGAGTTATCATAGGCATTGAGGATGTTAAGTATCAAAACGGAGTTCAATATGCCACAAAGATGCTTTGATCAAACCATGCAGCTATGTGCAGAGTCACACCTACTAAACAATCTTGTTCCTATAAATTTATATAGAGTAAAGCAGGGAGTTCACAAGCTTGGACTCATGTATAAAAAAATTGATTGTTGTCAGAATAATTGCATGATTTATTACAAAGATGCTATTACTGAGAGAGAATATAGGATTTGTAATGCTCCTCGCTATAGACAATGTAAGTTAGGGAGGGTTAGGCCTAAAGAAGTACCCTATAAAAGGCTTTATTATATGCCACTAATTTCAAGATTGCAAATATTATATGCGTCAATGAAATCAATCCCATATATGAAGTGGCATCACGAGCATCATATAAAGGATGGAATGATGTGCCATTTATCAGATGGAGAGGCTTGGAAGCACTTTGACTAGATGTATCCTAACTATGCCTCTGAGTTAAGGAATGTGAGGCTAGGTTTATGTTCAGATGGATTTACTCCATACAGTCAATTAGCTATTGCATATTCGTGTTGGCCTGTAATTGTTACTCTTTACAATCTTCCTCCAGAAATGTGCAATACCCCTCCACACATGTTTCTAACAATGATAATTCCAAGCCTTGATAATCCTAAAAGTAGAATTGATGTATTTTTAGAACCTTTAATTGATGAACTATTACTATTATGGCATGAAAGTGTATTAACATATGATATTTCTACCAAGTAAAATTTTATCATGAGAGCACATTTGATGTGGACAATCAATGACTTTCTTGCATATGGCATGTTATCAAGTTGGATGACAGCTAGTAAGTTAGCTTGTCCAATATATATGGAGCAAACCAAAGCGTTCACATTGAAATATGTAATAATGGTTTGATTGTCATCGCATGTGTTGAGATATAGACCATCTTTTTAGAAGGAATAAAGATGCTTTCTTGAAGAATAAAATAGAGCTATCAAATCCTCCTATTAGGCTTACTGGTGATCAATTATGGATGAGAGTTTATCATTTTTTGAAAGTAACTAAAGTTTGGCTAATTAGATTACCAGGGTATGGAGAAACCCATAATTGGACTAAACAAAGTAAATTTTGGGACTTGCCCTATTGGAAGAATAACCTTATCTACCATAACCTTGAGGTAATGTATATTGAGAAAAATGTATTTGATAATATATTCAACATTGTCATAGATGTTAAAGATAAAATGAAGGACAATATCAAAGCAAGGATAGACTTGAAATAATATTACAAAAGAAGGGAGTTAGAGCTACAAGAACATCCAAATGGAAAATTTTTTACAAGCCAAAAGCAATGTTCACACTAGACATGGATAAAAAAAGAGTAGTGTGTAAGTAGGTGAAAGGATTACACATGCTTGATGATTACGCTGCCAAATTAGATAAAGCTATGAATATTAAGATGGACGAATATATGGAATGAAAAGTCATTACTATCATGTATTCATGGAGCATTTATTGCTAATTGTATTTCGAGCACTACCAAAATGCATATGGAAGCCATTGACTGAATTAAGCTAATTTTTTAGAGATGTTTGTTCAGGTGTGTTACAAAAGGAAAATTTACAAAATGTGCATAAAAATATTCCTTTCATCATTTGTAAATCAGAAAGAATCTTTCCACCTGAGTTCTTTGATGTCATGGAACATCTACCAATCCATTTGCCATGTGAAGTATTAGTTAGTAGGCCCGTTCAATACCGATGGATGTATCCTTATGAAAGATTTCTTAACAAGTTGAAGCAGAAAGCGAAAAATAGGGCCTGTCCTAAGGGATTCATTTGCGAGGCATACTTGATTGAAGAAATCGCATATTTTTATTAATATTATTTTGAGCCTCATGTACAAACAAGTGCACAAGAGTTAGGTGGAATGGTGGTGAGGTTGAAATTACAAACTATACTTTATCCATTTTTCATCTACCTGGCTGTCTATCTGGTGCGTGTACTAAACGATAGTTGGAACCATACGAGTTACATGCTGGCAATTTATATGTCTTGTTAAATTGTAACAAAGTTGAATCTTATAAAAAGTAAGTACCAATTTCCTATTATACATATCTTTGTTGACTTTGAAGTTAACTTGTAATATATGCTAATGTTTTATTAAATATGTGCATATATAGCTTATTCATTCAGTGGATGAAGATGATGCATTAAAATATAATAGATTATGATATAGAAGAAACACTTGCTAACCATTTTCAAAAATGGTTTCAAGATTTTGTAAGGATTTCTTTCCCTTATTTCGTAGATGTAATTTATAAAATTAGTTTTTATTCTTAATATTAAGTCTTTATCATCCTTTCTTATTCAATATAGGTTTTAAATTTAGATAAGGGTGTTACCAATCAATGTTTGCATGACATAGCATATGGTCCTTCTAAGAAGGTTAAGACGTGGCCAATTTATTTTGTAAATGGGTACAAGTTTCATACTTTATCATGCAGTGAAGGAAAAAAGACAAATAATAGTGGAGTTTGCGTGAAAAGTACAGGGAACATTGATATAAGGGAAGATAATTTTTATAGAGTTCTTAAAGAAGTTATCAAAATTGAGTATCTAGGCACCCTCTTAAAAAAGTTAGTCCTATTCGCTTGTGATTAATTTTATCCAGTAATTAATCATGGAATGAAAGTTTACAAAGAGTATGGAATTATAGAGGTCCAGCATAATAGAAGCTATGCTAAATATGATTCATTCATCTTTGCACATCAAGTAACACAAGTGTATTATGCACCATATCCAAAATTAATAAGAGAGAAGTGACCTTGGTGGATGGTAATCAAAACCAAACCAAGAGGTATGGTTAAAAATAATGCTATATTACAAGGTGCTTACTAAAATAAAAGATCTCTTTCTATTTATATTATACTTAAAATTAAACAAATTGATAATTTACATAGCCTTAATAGAGGAATAGAAGAAGTTAAAGCTCTTAATTTAAAAGGAGATCATATTGCAGAAAATGATGAAGAATTAAAAAATGAATGTGAAGAATTTGACTTCACAGGTATAGATGATTCAGACAAAAATAGTAATGAGGATGAGCAAATAAACAATTTTGATAATTCTGATTAACAAGTTATATAATCAACTGAATGCCATTAATTGTATATCTTAAATCACATTATTTATTACACCTTCATTGCAGTTATTTTTTTCCTATATAGTATATGTATGCCTATTTTATTTAATATACATGCTCTAAATTCTAGAGTTTTTCAATACTTATTTATTTGGTATGTTTCTTAATGCAGATGTCATTAAAAAAGGTTAAGGAGAAGGGCAAGGCAAAGTAAAAAAAGAATAAGTCTGTTCCTATTTTATTTCAGCCACCCCCAACTAAGATGCTTTTTTATGGCTAGCACTTATCGGGTTATATGTTTATGCCTACTCCTAGTTCTAATCAATAAGCAAACTTTGATCAAATCTCACCACAAATGACTTTTGGCATAGCCCCTTCCACACAAACTCATTCTAGAATGTGTCCTCCCATACTAGCCCCTGTACAATCACATTTTTATGTGTCATCTCCTATTCAGTCCTCTTCTCTTAGCGTGCCTTTCACCTAATCTTCTTATGAGTCATCTACCCCATCTATTGATCATCTGGCTTCCACTAAGACATTAATAACTCTTGTTGGGTTAGGCCATAATCGATTTCACTTTGCACCTAGTGAAAACATACTTCCAATGCTTGGGTGAATGTAAGTTATCATATTTCTTATTTTCATTATTTATACTTATGAGTAATTTAAAACTATATAATAGATTATGATGTTTTTAAATATTGAAACAGGTTTTTTCCCACAGAAGGACTCGTGCATTGTATTAAAGACATTGTGCAGAGATTCTTTACTGAACCATGGGCAAAATGGATAAATATTCCAAAATCAACTCAATTGATATGTTTTGATAAAGAATTTGGGGTATACTATACTAATTTATAAATTTTATATATTTAATTATTTCCATTTATTACTAAGGTCATGTTATTTAATGTGTTTTTTTTTTTTACCAATGTGTCATTTTCAAAAATTCTACCAATTGAATCCTGTTAATCGTGACAAATTATGGCAAACTTTTAATCACTAAGGGTCTAGAATGTTGAGTAATGCATTCAGGGAAGCCAGAGCAACTGGTAAAAAACCTATTTGGATTACGGACTAAATTTGGTAAGATCTTTTACATCAATGGAGAGATCTAAAATTTAAGCAACTGCAAGAGTAAAATAATAAGAATCGAGCTGCAAAACCAGGTGCATCCTTTTATTATAGAGGTTCCATATTTATGGTGGAACATGTCCTTAAAAAAGTAAGTAAAACCTTATCTACATATATTATATATGTATAAATAATTGTCTAATATGTTGTTTCTAAATTTTAAATTATTTCAAATAAGAGAAACAAATTAGCAAAAAAGCTAAATTTCATGAAGTATTTGCTGACTTACACAAATTGAAGAAGAAGAAGGATTGTGTAAGGCAGTAGGTAGATTCTTATGCTGCTTAAACATTTGTAAGTTATTAGCTTAATTGAGTATGGATTATGGTTATTTTAGATTAGTTTATGTAAATTTAACAATCTTCTATTCATACTTTATTTCCTCTTGTAGGAAAATTTTAATAAAGAGAAAGAGAGATTGATGGCTTCTCAATCAATATCAGAAGGGAGTAGCAATTCATCTATATCATCTGATACATAGATATGGAAACAAATTGTGGGAGAAAAATAAGGTCAAATGTATGGGATGGGGTCACAGGCGCATACAATGTGGTCTGAGTCACAATATTTTGGAAGGCCACCTACTTATTCTTCACAAGTGGATGCAAAATGGAAATAAAAGGTGGATATAACTATGATGACCTTATTACAATCAGTTCAATCCATGATGCAACAATTTGGAATGCAATCTTTAAGTATTTAGCAGCCTTCTATGCCTTATAGACCACCTACTTAGATGCCTTCTATGCCTTTTGGACCATCTACTCAGATGCCTGCTCCCTATATGCACACTCAGATATCTGTTTAGATGCCTTTTTCACATATGACTTCTCATTACACTTCTATACGGCCTTTTTCTAGATAACAACCAATCCAACCATGTTGGACATATCCAAAATATCCAACAATATGGTCACAACAATATTTTAGTGGATCATCACAGGCTTCATAACAAAATCCTTCAAACTAAAATGCAAGAGTGGAGGATGAGAAAGATGATGGGATTGCATCATGAAATGATTTTTAATTTAAATTGTTCAAATATTTGATACCTTTATTTAAGGTATTTTGGTTGAATTATATGAATAATAGTTATATCATTTTGTTGTTAATTTCTAATATATTTTAATTTGCATTTGCATATTAGATTGGATTTAAAGTAGGTTATATATATTCAAAAATTGATATTGAGTTATTTAATTAGGTGGCAAAATTTTTTTAAAAAAATAAAATTCTTTCAATTTTTTTATTATGTTATATTTTTTGACATCTTTCTAATGAATAAGGACGTCAGAAGTGTGACATGTCATTGCCATGTCATCTTTTTCAATGCACATGGCTGTCGGAAAAAAATTACGTGGCATTGACATTCATATATTTTTGACATTTTTGGCCGTCGAAAATGATGTTGAAAATTTTTAACAGATTTTTCGACCTATTTGGTGTCAAATTTTTTTATGTACATGGACGTTGGAGATGATGTCAAAAATTTTTGATGGATTTTTTGACTTATTTTGCCATCAAAATTTTTGATGTACATGGACAAAGGAGATGATGTCGAAAATTTTCAATGGTCGTGTACGTTAAAAATTTTTCCAACGAGCCAAATACCAATGTTTTGGTGGATGTCAAAAATCCATCAGAAATTGACATTTTTCAACGTATTTTCGATGCATTTAGATGTCATAAAATGATTTATTTTTTGTAGTGTTAGACGTGGCACTACAATGTAATTTACTGATTTTCATTTCAACATTTTTTTTGGATGATTAAAAAAAGCATACTTTTTGGCAAATTATTCAAAGATAGTATGATCAATTGGTCATTGTGATTTTGAATTTGAATTTATTACAATTCATAATATATATATATATATATATATGCAATTCAAAGTTTTAAACATAAGAGTATGCCTATGAAAAATTATTGCAAGCAAATTACTAAAAATATTAATATAAATTGAAGGTGTTGGGAAATTTCATTGATAATGATTAATATGATGACATGCAAAAGTGATATATTGGTATATATTGAGATTAAAAGAGAAGTAAATCAATAGAACACGTATAGTTAATACAATTTGGCTTTTAACTTATTTCATAGGAGAAGATAAGAAGCGAATTCACTAAATAAATCAAGAAAGAGAATACAAATAATATAAGAACTCTTAAACTCATTACTTAAATACACCTAAAAATTTCTTATGGTATATATACTCTTTATTCTTAATAATTTCACTAAAAAAAGAGTTAATTGTGAAATCTCATATCACCCTATAAAGGTGACAAATACAAACTTTCCCTTCTCGCAAACATAACTTACTAATTAGGAGATTATTTTTTTTGGATCACAAAAAAATCATTCTTTTTGGCAGGATATTCAAATATAACATGATCAATGCATTTTTGAAAACCCTAGCTTGAAAAATGCTCCTTAGGCCAATTAAATTTATTTTGCTATATTTCACTAAGTTAGTAAGCCCAAGTTTTGATAAATTTCAAAATGATTTTTATCTCATCATTCTTTCTGGATGGCCAAAAGAAATCATTCTTTTTGGTAAAATATTCAAATACAACATGATCAATTAATTATTATGATTATGAATTTGAATTTATTACAATTCATAACATATGTATGCAATTCAAAATTTTAAACATAAGAATGTTCCTATTAAAAATTACTACAAGCAATTTACTAAGAATTTGATTATAATTTGAAGGTGTTGAGAAATTTCTTTGATAACAATTAATGCAATGACATGCAAAAATGATATATTGGTATAAATTGAGATTGAAGAAGAATTAAATCAATAAGACTCATATAATTAATATGGTTCAATTTTTAACTTATTTCACAATCAAAGATGAGAAGCAAATTAACTAAATGAATCAAGAGAGAGAATAAAAATGGTATAATAACTTTCAAACACATAACTTAAATACAAATAAAATTTTTTTAAGGTGTATAAATTTTTTACTCTCAATAATCTCATTAAAAATGTAAAATTTAATTGTTAGATATCAAGTCAACCTTATAAAGGTGACAAATACAAACTTTTTCCTCTTATAAAAAACTTTGCATAATACAAATATTTATTATCCTATTTAATAAAAAAATAAGATTTGTGTTGAAATCCTAACAATCTTCACATTGATATAAATTACATCATTAAAAGTTTTTAAACTTTGAATCATGTAACTCTAGATCATCTAGTTCTACCAAATTTTGAATCAAATTTTCATTATGACAAGGAATATTTTCAAAACTCCACCTTTAGTGGAGCACTAGCATTTATATATATGTGTATTAAAGAGGATTTAAAGAAATTTGCTTCACTTTCTCCATTTCTTTAAAACAAAATTACTAGAAATACAAAATAGAGCTACTATAAAACAAAATCTAGGATTCATGAACTTTAAATTGGTTCTATGTCAAAACTACTTCAGTCAAACTAAATGCAATATTGAAATTAGCCAAGATCAGCAAAACTAAAACTAAAATCAAGAAAAAATCTTATTCAAGACCTAAAACTTTGCAGAATTGAGACCAAAATCCATAACTTAACAAAACTAGAATTAGAATCTAGCTTTAAATGAACCAAAACAAGATCCATATTGAATTTGATCTAAAACCTATACTTGTTAAAACCAAGGTCTAGTACTACTTAATGGGAAAGATTGGCAAAACCATGCTATAATACTATTTGTTAGGAAAAATTAGTGGAACTATGCTCTAATACCCTTTCTTAGGAAATTTTTGTGATGATGATTAATGTGATGATGATTAATGTGATGATATGTAGAAGCAATGCATTTAAATCAAGACTAAAGAAGTAGTAAATTAATTGGACACAAATAATTAATGTGGTTCAACTATTAGTCTATGCATGCACTAAATAAATCAAGAGAGTGAATACAAAAAGTATAAGAACTCTCAAACTTATACCATAAATATACCTAAAAATGCTTCATGATATATATCCTCTTTACTCTTAATAATCTCATTAAAAATGTAAGATTAATCTTAAGTGATCCATAAATACAATATCTCTCATTTTAGAAACAAACATTGCATAATACAGGTATTTATAATCCAAAATTATTACTAAAGGATAAGTCTAACTTAATTATTTTATCAAACACAAACTTGATTAGATTCCTCATTTAACTAAAATTCAATCTTAAATAAAATGAAGAAAAAAAATTAAGAGATCATGTTATTTAACAACAAAAAGGGATTTGTGTCAAAATCCCAATAGAAAGAAAATGATCATGGTAAATATATGGAAGTAAAAACAATGTTTATCTCTTGTGTTACATTTGATATTATGGAATGTAATAAAAAATGAAATAGAATAAAATGAATGATTATTTCATAATTTTGTTTGATATAGTTATGAATGAAATGGGCATTTCATTTCATAATTATGTTTAATACAATTATAGGAAGGGAATAAAATGGAAGAAAGCTATTAATTATAATAATACTCTTAAAAATAAAAGAGAGTGTAAAATTGAAACCATATTTATATAAAAATGGAATTATCATTTTTTGTTTATTTATAACTATTTTATAACTAAATATGTATAATTTGCAATCGAGCATATACATTAAATAATACAACAATATATGTTAAATTAAAAAGCAAATGATATGACCAATAATAAAAAATTACTATGTTTTAAATTTTACTATCAAAATTATAATAAAAAATTCTATAGTAAAAGTATAAAAAATTCAATTTATCAAAATTTTTTATTAAATAAAATTTCAAAATAAATAAAAATTATTTTAAATTTAATTATTAAAAATTTAATTACTAAAAATATTTAAATAATTAAAAACATTATTAAAAATTATTATTCTATTATTTATTAATAAAAAATAATATTGCAATATATTTGAAAAATATAAGAGATAATAGTGTTAAAAATTTACTCCATAAATAATTAAATGTTTATTCACAATAAAAAAAACACTAATTAGCAATAGAAAAATCCATTGCTAATTAGATAAATTCCATTACTAAAAACATAATAACCAAAAAAAAGACATAAGTAAATAGTATGTTGATAATTTTATTAATAATGGATTTTTGTTAACTATTGTTACATCAATCGCAATTTGGTGAGATAACGATGAAAGAAACAAATGATGGATGAAATTAATGAAGTATATGTCTGTTGTTAGTTTTGCATTAGTTGCAATTTGAGTCTATTCCTAAATTTTGATTTAGGGATGAATAAATCCATTGCTAATTGTAATCCATCACTAAACTAAGAGACATTTAAAAAATTAGTGACACTATCTTTAAAATATTGTTGTTAATTCTATTGCTAATATTATGCATGTAGTATGAAATATATTTGTGAATATTTTGTTTGTTTGTATAGTAATTCAAATATTAAACACCTTACCTAATTAAATTTCATAAAGCCTAAACCTAATTAACAATTAATTATTTGAATTGAATTTTATGATACAAAATTAATTCATAAAATAAAATTGAATATAAATATTTTATTTATATTAAGTAAAAGAAAATAAAATTAATAAATTTCAATATATACCCTAATAAATGATATCTAAAGTAAAAATGATAAATGGCTAGCTCTTAAACAACACATTAATGCTACATTCATGTTATTCTATCATTAATTGCTGAGATGTAAGTGGTGGTCTATTATCCTTTTTGGGTTATAATCTATGTTAAATTACTATTTTGAAATAGATGAAAATGACCTATTTCTTTTTTGTATTGCTAATTTAATAGAATGAATTTGAGAATACCAATAGCAAGAAAGAGCTAATATTTTTATGAGAATTTGTGGATAATTGCCTTAAAGATAAAAAATAGATCATGGATATGAAAGCAAGGAACTGCTTTAATGAGACTTTAAGGACAACTTTCACTTCATTAATTTCTTCCATTATGCAGTCACCTCTAAATTTCCATTTGCTTGTAACTTTTCTTCAAAGTTGTAAGATCCATATTAAGCTCTTTAGCTACTCGTGTTATAAGTATATAGAAGTGCACTTTCATTCTCATCTAAGGATTATTAGGAGTTAGTCTCTTTAAGTGTTAGAATCTCTTCCTACTATTAAGAAATTATTAAATAATTAGAATAAAGCAATTTAAAATATTGTTAAGTTAATTAAAAAATGTCATCTATAACTTATATATAGTTTAAAAGATTTCTAAACCATAAAAATATCACTTCTTTTTTTCAAATATGAGTGCTTAAAAAACAACAAGCAAGGTTAGATTTTTCCTATTTTTCACTTTTTATAATAATTATATACATAATCATAATTACAAAACTTGTTAAAATCCAAAGTGCATGAGTATAAATTGGAAGTAAGAATCTCCTATGCTTTGGAATAGAGATAAATCCTCTAGTATGCAATGAGTCACCCTTCTTTGAGCTTGATTTTTCTTTACTTGTTTTGCTTTCTTTTTCCATTTTGGGTTACTCTATTTTTAATTTTTTTGACTATATCATTACACTAGTGTGAAATTACAACACATGGAAAGAAATTGGCATGAATATTAATCCAATATATACTAATTATAAGAAACTTTTTATCACTTTTATACAAAGCCATTGGGAATTAACTAAAAAAAATAGGAAAAAATACATAAAAAAAATAAAATTGGAGAACAAAAAAATTACAAACACTTAGTTGAATATTAACTAGTACTTACAAGTTATTTTTTGATGCAACACAAATCTTACCATCAGTTAGGTCTAAACCTAAGGATGTTCTAGTGGATGTCCCTAACACATAACTAAGTGCTTTATAAATATCAATAAATTATACAAATTAAACTAGAAATTAACAATACAAGTGCATTTAGATCTTTTTTTAATTTAGTTTCTTAACACATGCCAACGATATAGTTATGTATCAACAAGTTGAATACTTTTTGCCAAATGCATTTAGTTCCCTTATCAATTTATTCACTATTACTTTCTTCATTTCCTGTCTACTGCTAGGAGAAGTTGTTTTATTAATACCTAGTATTTCTATATCTAGTGGTACAAGTTTTTTCTAGTTTTGTTCTTCTAAAAAGGAGGTTTCATATTTTCTAATTTTGATAATGTTAGGGAGAAAAACTAACCTAAAATACTCTATGGCCTACTTGTGATTGCACTTAATACTAAACAATACAAGCTTTCTATAGTTGAAAACTAAATGCAATTCACAAGTAGGCCATAGAGGATTTTGAGTTAGCTTTTATCCCTACCACCATATAAATCAGCAAAGATGCAATTTCTTTTTTAAAAGAACCAAATAGGCAAGAACTAATATTGCTAGATGTGGAAATAGTAGATATTGGTAAAATGACTTCTCTTAGTGGTAAGTAGAGAGTGAGGGAAGCAATAGTGAATGAATCGAAAAGGAAATTAAATGTAGAGGGATCCAAAAATATAATGAGAAGCATTTTTCATGGAAATGCATTTCCAACTTGCATATATGAAAGTTAAGTAAAGCAGCATCTAATAAGATTCCTCAAATAACATACATAGCTAAGTGGCACATGATAAGACTAAATAATTGTATCTAGCATCAAGTGCTCATCAAAATTTATATATAAAAAAGGTTTATTCCTCTTACACATCCTTTTGGTGTTATAATAAATAAAATTATTCATATCTTTTCTCCTAAAAATTTAAGTTTCTTGGAATCAATTAATACTTGACATGACATCAAAATTTTTTAGATTGTAAAGTCAAGGGTTCAATTCATGCATTTTCCACTCTTAGAACTAAAATTAAATTTTTAGTACAAGATAAATTAAGATGAAAAAAAATAGCAACCTAGACACTTCTACATCAATGAAATTGGAAAATAAATAAATAAATAAATAAATATATATATATATTAAATAAATAAATATATATATATATATATATAAAACACAGAAGCCTAGACACAAAATAACAAAAAAATAAAAATAAAAATAGAAAATGAAAAGATTGAAAATTACAAAAATAGAACCCTATACACTCCTATATAAAAGAAACCAAAAATAAAATTGCAAAACAAAGAAGATTGAAAAATTACAAAATAGAAGCCTAGATACTAGTGCATAAAAAACAACAATTCAACGATATTATAATAAACAAATTTAAAAAATACAAATCAACCAACTAAACATTAGAAAATCAAAAAATATAAGCATAGAAACTCCTACATAAAAAACAACAATTCAACAATATTAGAATTAGAAACAAATACTTTAAAAAATCACAAATCAGCCAATCAAATCCTAAAAAATTAAAAAATTGAAAAAATCACAAGAACAAAAGCCAAGACACTCTTACATAAAAAAAATAATTCAATAATATTAGAATTAAAAAAACCCTTAAAAAGTCACAAACCTTAGAAAATAAAAAAAAATAGAAAATCACAAAAATAGAAGCCTAGACACTCTTAGATAAAAAAAAAAACAACAATCTAACAATATGAAAATTAAAAAAATCACAAAAAAGACACTCCTACATAAAAAAAAACATAATTTAACAATACTAAAACAAAAAACACTTAAAAAATCACAAACCAACCTTTTAAATCCAAAAATATAAAAAATTGAAAAATCATAAAGACAGAAGCCTTGCCATTCCTACATCCAAAAATAACAATTCAAAAATATTAGAATTAGAAAAAATACTTACAAAACATAAATATAACTCCTGTAGTCTCAATTAGTAAGGATTACTTCATCATTAGATTTGTTGCTAAATATAAATTTTATTGTAATAATTTCATCACTTTTGACACAATGAGAATTTTATTATTCAATGAAATAATCATTTCTTAAAAAATAAATATTTTCATTTTATAACGTATACTAAATAAATTTTTTCACCCAATGCTATCCTTAACATTAATGTAAGTTGAATCTTAGATGGATTTTCTACATATATGCGCGGATGAAGCAACAAATGATAGATGTAAAGTCGTAACTCGTAACTAATCCCACGGAAAAATAAATAAGTGATTAAAGGGTAAATATTTTTCAAGAATATTTTAAATACTTTGATGTGTGTTTAATTAGAAATATGGGAGAAGCATTTTCTATTTTTCTTTTTTTGTGCTAGAGATGCATGTTCTTGATACTAGAATATAACACTATCATTGTCAATTCTAATTACATATATATATATATATATATATATATTAAATAACTGTAACGCAAGATGAATGACCTGAATGATATTATTTGTAATTTTACATATGATTGATAAGCCATTTATAATATGACTTCCGTCTTATTTGTATTTTTATTTTGTGACAGAGAAAAAGGGGGAGAGCAGCGGGAAAATTGTCGTACGCAAGGTAAACGACAAGACGCTGGTGCAGGTGCCAGTGAAGGTGCCGCATACCATATTCTCGAGTTTGGCAAACGACGTCGTTGCTGATTGGGACATTGATTATCAATCAGATTTGGGTCTTACAGGCAATTTTACCATTCCATTTTCTCATAAAGAAAAGTGTAAGCTTCCAACTCCCATTGACGAGCTCTACTTGACAAATCGACAACTTGCACAAGAAAAATAACTAGTAAAACCTTTTTTCGCGCCTATAAAAATTCATATTTACTTTTTTTATTTTTACAAAATATTAATTTATTTAATTTTATTTTTACCTAATATTTGTATAAATATTAATTTGTCTAATTTTTATCTCTTTAGAGACGAAATTAGATAAATTAATATTTTATAAATACAAAATTGATAAGGAATAAAGTAAAAAAATGAATTTCAAAAAATAAAAAAGATGATTTACTCTAATAATAATAATAATAATAATAATAATAATAATAATAAATGTATATGTTTTATTTATGACATATTTGAAAGTGAGGAAGAAAAGAGAAGAGAAATAATAAAAGAGAACAGAAAAAAAAGAATTAATAATTTTTTTGGTATAGTAAGAATTAATCATTAAGTAATAATTTCTTCTTCCTTTGTATATATTAGAAAACCCTTCAAAATATTTCATATTAAAAATAAAATAATAATTAGTAGTAAGAAATATTCATGAAACTTCAATCACTTCCTCTTCTTAATCAAAACTTTTAAATAAAGATAATACTGCAATGTAACTTTTTCTTCTCTCTCTCTTTTTTGAGAAAATTTTAGTGCTATGTTAATATTAAAAATTTAATACTACTTCTATATAAATATTGTTAAGTATATTATTTTTTAAATTTAATAAATTGATTTCTTTAAAAATTATTGATTTCTTATCAAAAATAAATAATTTTCTATCAAATTATATTGTTGAATTAAAAAATGATAAATTGTATTGAGATATCACTTATTGGACTTCCTTTTAAAGAGGTGATAACAAAAAGGTGATAGTGCTAATATTTAATTCAAAGAAGTGTTAATTTTATAAATTATTACTATTATATTTTCAAAATATCCTTTTTTTAAACATAAAAATGTGGTTGTGAATTAGAAATTTTGGAAGGGCATAATTATATGATTAGTTAACTAATTTTTACATATAATCATTCATTTTCATTTATTTTCCTATGATCTTTTGACAAAAAATAAGAAAAATTGATTTTGGTGAGGTCCACTTAACTAGAAATGTGTAGATTTAGATCAAAGTTTTGAACAATCATAACTTTATACTCGGTTGTATGATTGGGGCAAATTATATATCTATTTCATGTAATTTTTTTAAGATTATGCACTTACAAAATGCCAAAGGTATTTTACCCACTTTAGCTAGTGAAAAAAAGGCTTTTTTTTTCAATAAATTTTTTAAATTTTTCTTCATTTTCTTATTATTTTACCAACCTTGACCTCATTTTTCTCAATTTAAATTCATTCAAATCTTACATTAAACTTTTACTTCCCAATTTTCTTAATGTTTAGTAGTGTCATAATAATTTTCTTAACAGTAAAACTACCAAAAGATAACATATTATTATTTGTAAACTAAATAGTAACATAGTTGTGTTTGGTACGCACACAGTAAAATTGATAAAAAAACTTAATATAAATGGATAAATTAAATTTTATTAATAATTAAATTATGAAATAATAACATGTTATTTTTTAATTTTTAAATAGTAACATGTTATTGTTTAGTTTCAAAATAGTAACATCAATAAAAAATTTAAAATAAATGAATAAATCAAGTCTCATTAACAACCAAACTATTAAAGAAGAGTATATTACTGTTTAGTTTTCAGATAATAATATTGACAAAAATCTAAAATAAACAGATAAATAAAGTCTCATTAACAACTAAAATGCTAAATAATAAATGTTACTATTTAATCTCTAAATAGTAATATATTATTATTTTATCTCTAAACAATAACATCTATAAAAAATATAAAATAAATTAATAAATCAAGTCTCATTAATAATCAAACTAGAAAAAAAGAGGATATTACTGTTTATTCTTCAAATAATAACATTGAGTAAAAATTCTAAATAAATAAATTAATTAAATTTTTTTAATAATCAAATTGTCAAATAATATTATGTTATTATTTGAATTCCAAATAGTAACATATTATTGTTTCATCTCCAAACAATAATATTGATAAAAAATTTAAAATAAATGGATAAATTAAGTATAATTAATAACTAAACTGTCAAATAATAGTATATTACTATTTAGTTTATAGATAATAACATATTACTATTTAATTTTTAAATAGTAACATCAACTAAAAATTTAAAATAAATAGATAAATTAAATTTTATTAATAATCAAATTATCAAAGAGGAGTATGCTATTATTTGGTCTCCAGATAAACAGTAACATATTATTGTCTAAACAATAATATCAACTAAAAACTTAAAATAAATTGATAAATTAAGTTCCATTAATAACTAAACTATTAAATAATAACATATTATAATTTGATCTTAAGATAATAATATATTACTGTTTTATCTTTAAATAGTAACATCGACTAAAAATTTAAAATAAACAGATAAATTAAATTTTATTAATAATTAAATTATTAAAGAAGATGATGTTATTATTTTATCTTTAAATAGTAACATTAATTAAAAATTCAAAATAAATGAATAAATCAAGTTCTATTAATAACCAAATTATTAAATAATAGCATATTACTATTTAGTCTTTGAACAGTAATATGTTACTATTTTATCTTCAAATAGTAGTATCGATTAAAAATTTAAAATAAATAAATAAATTAAGTTTCATTAATAATCAAATTATCAAATAATAGTATGTTACTGTCTTAGCATATTACTATTTAGTATTCAGGCAGTAACATGTTACTGTCTAAATAGTAATATATTATTGTTTAACTTTCAAATAGTAATTCATTCAAGATAATTATTTTTATTAAAAAAAGGTAAAAAAAGAGATTATTCTATAATTTTATATAAATTTTTATGCCTCCAAGTTCTTATTTATTTTTAATTTTATCTTAACTAAAAATTTATTTTAATTCTTAAAAATTGATTTTTTTATTAATTTTATTTATAATTAAAATTTTATATTAATTTAATTTTCATAGGATTAAAAATTCTTCAATTTTAATTTTTCTAAGTTTTTAATCTTTTTTTATTTTTATAAAATTAAAAATTTTTTAATTTTAATATGTGACAATAGAAGTTTCTGTTTTAATACTTTTATTCTTTTCGAGACACATTATAAGTATTTCATTTTATCTTTTAGGCTTTATGGTAAATTATTATTTATGAATAACTTAAATGAAAGAAAATAGACATGTGGTACCTTGTTACAATAAATTGTAACAAATAGTATCAGGTTATTTTTTTCATTAAAAAAATAATACAATTGACAAATATCTGTATGAAAATAATATTGAATTTTCAATGTTAAAAAAATAATACAATTGACAAAAATATTTTAATAGTATAGTTTTTCATTTTAGGCTTAGTGTTTATAATATAAAGCTCAAACATATTTTTTATAATCTTAGCTTGATCAAAATGTGTTAAAAAAATAGCCCATAATCATGTTTTTATAAGATAGCGTATGGGGACATTTCAGAAACAAATGAGATATGAGGTTTTAATATTTTTAGTATTGATCTTTGGTCATTCTTTTAATCATATCTTATAAAATACTTGTGATTTGTCAAACCCTTTTCATATGAAAATAGACTCAATGAACTTTCCATTGACATATTATTTGCTTAAAATAATCAATATATGAAAGAGTTATGATTCTTTCAAGATGACTCTAGAAATCAGTTTTCTGCATTTCAGATCATTTTTTGTGTGTACTCATTCTTTTAATCATATTCAAAATTTATAAATGATATGGACATGAAATTATTTTATTTGAAAATAGACTGAAATAATTTTTTATAGATAGGTCATTTGCTTAAAATGACTAAGATATGAAAGAGTTATGAATTATATAATTTAAGTCTCAAAATCATATTTTTATAGATTCATTATTTCTAACCTTTTCTCATTATTTTAAACATATCTAAAAAATTACATTATATATAAGTATGAAACTAGTCCCATTTGAAAATAGATTCAATTAGCTTTTTAACAATAGGTTATTTGTTTAAAATGAACTTAAAATAAAGAAGTTATGACCTTTTAAAGTTGAGTCTATATTTTTGTCTAGGTGAATCAATTCACCAATTAATTTCAGACATATAAAGAGTACCCTAAACATCCTGAATCTATTTTCCAATCGATTCCAACTATTCTGGTGTGTGAATAATAGCTACTTTTCATCTTTAACAACCCCAAATGGCTATATTACTTCATAAGCTTCCTATATAAGCTAAAAAATACTAAATACAGTAAAGAGAGAGCCTAAACTTCAATTGCAAACATTATTTTACATCCTTTATCATCCAAATCATGATTTGAGCATATTTTTGTGAAATTTATCTATTCTAAGACTTCATTTGTTATATCAACTCTTTAAGAGAGTTTGTATGAATTGTTCTTCATCTTTTATCATTTCCTAATTGTAAAAGATATAGTATCTCTTGGAAAATTTTGTAAAGGGTGAGATATCTCTTGAAAAAAACTTAGAGAGGGTGAAGTATCCCTTGTAAGAGATATTTTGCTCAAGGAAGAGTAAAAAATTATAAAACTTCTTCAAGTGCCAATTGAAACTTAAAGAGATAGTGTATTGATACACAAGTTTAGAGAGCTTGGAGAGTGGATATACGATATCCTAAGAAGGAACCACTATAAATCTTTGTGTTTGATTTCTTTACCCTATCTCTTTATTGTTTTTGCAATATTGCTCTATTTCCTTGCTGCATATACTCTGTTTTGCTGATATATTGTGCTATAATTTTTATTTTGTTGCTTAGATAATTGAATAGTTAAAAAAGAAACTCATCTACGCATTAGCTTCTTAATTATTTATCTATGCATAGTTGATGATCACTTGCTTTATTTTTGTTGATGTTACATGTTGTGATCCAATACTTATAATGATGTATAAATGACTAAATGTGTGAAAGGGGTGTATATCAATGTATTAACTTATTGATTCTTCTTCCACAATTGAATGAATTTCTTTGTACAAGTGCATGGAATTGTTATATCTTGAGTGCAAACATATTCGTAAAACTTTTTCGAAAGTATTTAAATTAAAATTATTTTCATGACTTCTCAAAATCAAAAGATTTTTAAAAAGAATTTCAAAAATAAGAAAAATTTCAATAACACCTAATTTACCCCTTTTTGAGTGTAGGTTGTCAAGACCTACAGAAAAGACTAATAGAGACGAAGAAGAAATTCAATACAAAAATACAAAGTATTTATCTTATATTGGATTATCTTAATTGTATATAAATTAGGGTTTATATGTACATGTCTTATGTAATCAATGTAAATTAATATTGTTTTTATTTTTTATAGATTACTAAATTTTTAACAAGGCTAGATTGAGTGACATGATTGATAGTCCATCATAATGTTTTTAGAAGTTAAGCATATAAGAATAACATTTGGATGATGAGCCGCCACCTTATCATGAAGAATAACATATTAAAGAGTGTCAAGGGTGAAACGACAACTACTGACATATGGTTTAGGATTTTTATTAGAAGTTAGAAATATTGAATTTAATTTTTCTTTATATATAGGTTTTCATTATTTTCTATTACAATTTTTTACGTTAAATGAACAAATAATTAGTATTCAATATTATGAAATTCAAATTTGAAAATTTATTAATTTAATTTTTTATTATTGTAGCTAAATTATATTTTTACAAGATTATTTGTTGTATTGGTTGCCTAAAAAGGAGGTTACAAATTGTCAATATTTTTATAATAGTGATGAAATTAACCATAAATTTTTGAATAATATTGCTAATAATTTTTTAGAATTTCTAAGATTAGCAATTGAATAATTTGTTGTTAAATTTAAGTTTAGTGATGAATGTACTAGTGATAAAAAATTAGTGATGAATAATTATGTCATTAAATTCAAGTTTAGCGATGGATATTGTTTAGTAAATATAAGGTTTAACAATGGATAAATGCATTGCTAATTCTATCAATTGTCTATTTTTTTTTGTCACTAGCTTAAAAAATTAACAATGAAAATTGTGATGGATATTATAATTTTGTCGCTAATTGAATTACTCATGCATTGTTTACTAAAATCCTATAATTTGTTATTAATTTTTTAGTGAAAAAATTTCAATTATTAGCAATGTGTTTTCCTTCACTAATCAAAGTTTTCTTTTTTGTAGTAAAATAATAACAAACTTCACATAAATGAAATTTAGATTCATTATTTAATTTATAGAATCAATTACAACATTTTAATTATAAAATTATTAGTATTAATTATAAACCTTAAGGAACTTGTAAACTATTTGGCCTAGAGATAACAATTCGAAGGACACGATCATCATGTGTTAAGCCCTTACATCTAGGTAAAACATAGATAAACTCCATGTTAGGCTTGCAAATTTCTAATACATTTGTAACAATAATGCCTTTTCTTGCTTGATATTTTCCTCTTTCTTGAGATGGCATTGATACACTAATGTAGGTACTATCTAAGGCTTTTAAACAATTCTACAAAATGAAGGGACATAATTCATTTGCACACTATTATTGAATATTAGTTATGGAACAAATGAGTAGAATTAGCCTTGAAACATTGCCCCCTATCATCTTCACATTTATCTAATATAGGCGTAGGCTTTTGATTGATTGTTAATGCTACTTAAAGAAAGCAGTAAGATAAAGATTAAATTATTGACTCCTAGTTCCTCCACTTTTAAGGAAATATTGTCCAATTGATCTATTCTTCTTATGGTGATCTAACATGTACAAGAATATAGCAACTATTTCCTCAAGTAACATATTTTGATTCCCACTCAACCTCCAATATCCCTATGTGTCCAATAAAGCACATTAAACTTGTTTATTTATATGAAATTTATTTTTACAAGATATGTCACTCTCTCTTATTAACCTATTCAAGATTTCACATCATAATTTTTACTTAATTTTTTTCTATCCTTTAAATGGAAACTTTGGATAACAATAATACTTATCATGTACCATATTAACGTGCAAGATATTATTTATATTATTTTCTCCTATTTTATACTTTTTAGTATGTTACATATATTTATTAATGGAATTAATCTTATTTTAAGATTGAATTGTTTGATTAATGTTAAATTTTTACACTATTTAAATTTTTTTACCATAACTTGAGTTTTAGAGGTTCAAATTAGCTGACCTTTACGTTGTTGTGACCTTTAAATCGTTGAAAAGCTATGAGGAAGCTTTAAAAATTTTATATTTTAG
This sequence comes from Sindora glabra, assembly GCA_020226215.1. NCBI lineage: Eukaryota > Viridiplantae > Streptophyta > Magnoliopsida > Fabales > Fabaceae > Sindora > Sindora glabra. The sequence goes on along the minus strand of CM035235.1, from coordinate 54,193,552 downwards.
CTAAAACCTAATTTAGACATTTAAAGGGTTAAATTTCATCATGAAATTGAGCAATGCTTTTATCCTAGCTGACCCAATCATGATTTTGGGTTATATTTGGAGTTCTAGAAGTTCAATTAAGGTGAAACCAATTCTTGAAGTTAATTTAGACCTAGCCTAACAAATTTCATATTTAGGGTTTAATAAAATTACATTATTTTCATACCTAAACTTAGGCTGAAAGTTAACTTATAAAAATTTATTATTGTAAATATTGTTAGTGATTTAATTTGTAAATTAGATTATAGGATTCCAATTTATGCAAGGCCCCATTCTTTGTAATCCTAAAAAAAATATTTGGTAGGCCTGTTAGGTTTTCTAACTTAGGAAATTATATAAAACTTAATTTTGTGCTTCTAAAAGCATTCATTCTAAACTAGACAACAACCATCATTTATAGAGGCTTTCATTCTAGTTTAAACAACAGCCGTCATTTCTCTAGGTTTCTTGTGTAAACCACCATGAAGGGCCAATTTTCCTTTAAAGTTCAAGAGTTGAAGAAATCCTAATTTAGTTTGACTTTGAGACTTCCCTTTTCAATCTATTTATAATTTAATTATCTTCTTTTTCTATTATTTATTGATTATGATTGCTTTGATGATTAGCTGATAAGGGCTTATTTGTTGATTATTTTTTGTGATCTAATGTTATATAATTGATTGTTGTTAATTCACACTTAAAAAATTTGGATGATTGATTGCAAACTAGTAGCAAATAGATATCTAATTTTCACTTATTAAATTTATGATATTTATGAAAAACCAAGAACAAATTTAGCAATTGTTATTTATAAAATTGTTAGATTTAGCTTGATTTTGAATGTTTGAGACTATTATTAGTTGGATTTAACCACTTATTTTGAATTGAATAAGTAATAAAGGATTGATTGATCGCTTGTGTTGATTAGTTCACATTAGCAATTTGCACTATTATTATTGGCTTTATGATATTCATAGGTTAAGTAATTAAATTGTAAGCATATTTGTTGAGTGTCAATGAGAAATTAGAAAATTGGAGTGTGAAATCCCTTGAACTTGATTTCCATCTTCTATTAGTTTCAATTTAATTTTGTTTTTAATTGTTCATTTAAAATTGCTTTTGAAACTTTCTTATTTTACATTCTATTTTATTAATTGACTTTTATTCACTTGGTTACGATTTGGACTTATCTTTTACCAGGTATTTGAGCCAATTTACTATTTAATTTTAGTATGACTAATTCATATCACACATCAAGTACATCATAAGCATTACATTAACCTTTATTATTATCATTTGAAGTTATTGTAATTTTCTCTTCCTCCTCAGAGGTAGGCCAAAACGAGCCGTTCATATTCTAGGAAGGAGCCAGGACTAGTAACGGTAGTTCTAATCCCTGATGTGACATGTCTCAACAGCCAACAATGCAAACAGTTTTCAAACCACATGGAAACTGACATGTATTTTTCCAATTTGTGTGAAAATTACTTAGCTAAGTTGATTAGCTTGTCAAAGTAGATTTGTTGCCAATGTGTTATAAATCATTTACTACGCATAGCACATTATGCGCAATTGTTCCGGTCCACAATCTTCATTGCCCAGCAAATCAAAATAAAAGAATATCCTTTTCTACCCAATCCAATATCAATTATTTGATTCCAACAGAAAGAACAAACTAGAAAAATCACAAAGAAAAAATAGGAGTAAATATCAAGACAAAAAAAGAGACGAACAGAAAAAAATCCATATTTTTGTCTCTTCTAAATACTAACCCAAAACATGAATTGGGGAAAAAAAAGACCCTCTCCACTAAAAATTAAACTCAAGTAATTGATCAAAGAATTAAAAAAATCAACAAATTTAATTGGAAAGGAAAAAAAAAATCAAGATTAGATTGAATCCTATCTATTTTGTGTAGTTATGATAGTAAGCAAACAATATGCAAAAAGAGTATTTATCAAAACTTAAAGATAGAAAAAAAGACTTGATTGTTATCTTAACATTTAGCTATGATCATAACCCTTTGATCTAATTCAACCTTGATTTTGCATGGAGAGAGAGAGAGGGGGGGAGACAGGAGTGCAAAGATGGTGGATGATGAATAGACGGTGAACGAAGAAGGTAAGGAGTGTGGGCAATGGAATTAGGGGGAGGAGAAAGAGAGGTCAGGAGCGTTGGTAGGGAGCGCTTTTTTGTTTATGATAGGTAAGGAATTCTAAAACTCTTGGGGGAGAAAGGAATTTAGATTGGTGGAGTCAAATAAGGTTAGGTAAAGGGTAACAAGTGGGTAACAAGTGTCACCCATATGTACCAAACACTTAAAAAAGGGAATTAGGTATTTGATTCCATTTCTAACCATTAAAGTCCCTTAACCAAATGCCCCTAAACGTCTCTCTCTATCCTTACCATTCTTTTTGTCTCAATGCTGTCAATAAATTTTTTTAGCTCTATACATTGCAATTGGAAATTAAGTGGAACTGCAATTTAAAGCCTTCTAATTCTATTCTTCATGTCTCTTCGCCACTGTTTCAGCAACTATTTTAATTTATTTCTCCTCTACAAGGAGGGTGTTTGTCCTAGGGCCTCAAAGTGGAGAGGGAACCTTAATCAAAGGCTATACTGGTGTATTAACGGGTTGGACAGAGAAGGGGTTGATAGCAGGGAGCAAGAAGAAGCTGGAAAAAGGTGAAAAGGAATAACCTTAGCACTTTGTTAGTAAGTAAATGAAAAGTTTACGATAGGACCAAAAGTGACACAATTAAATATTTAAAGGGATTAAAATAAATTATTTTAAATAAAGAGGATCACAATAAAATAATTTATATTTTAAAAAGATCAAAATTGCATTTAAACCTTAATAAAAACCATATAGAAGCCAACTTAACAGTTTCATCTGTCCTCTCTAATTTTTGTTTCAACTGCATTAAATTTGATTAGGGTAAATTTCACTAATCTTCCCTAAAATTTAGGCATAAATCTTTCACCTCCATATTATTTTCAAAAATAATTCAAACCCCCCGCCATTTATTGATTGGCAACGCTATTACTGATAATATTTCTTTACTGATTTTGCCTATTAAATAACAATTAGAATACAATTCCTATCTTCATTTTTACCCCAACCCTTGTTCTTCTCGTCTACGTAAACAAGAGCCCTAAAGGATGCGGCTTTGGGAGAAGGAACCTGGGTTCCCTCTGTTTTCTTATTTTTCGCAATCAAATGAAGTATGTATAAATTCTTTGACTTTTAGTGGCAAGATACCCAAAGATCGAAACTTTTCTTCTGCATTTCACTTTCCAATGGGTAACAGCATTGGAAAAGTCTGCCTCCGCTCCTCCGGCACCAGACATATTTCATGCCGGTTTGATAGTTTTTCCACTGACAAAAACTTAGGGAATTCCATTTGCTATGTCAGGCCGGACCCATCATTTTCTTCGCCCTTGAACACGTTTTCCGACGACGATAGTAGCATTCACATGACTTTCCCGTCAATCTCTAGCGCCTTTGCGAGTGCCAACTCATTCACTCCGTTTCTCTTGACAACACTCTTCATCAAACAACCATATCCTATTTAGCTGCTTCGTTTGATATTTGATATTTCAGCTTAGCTTCCTAACAATGCCTCTTCAACCTGCTCCTCGCGTTTTTACCTTTTGCAAGGAAAATGGTGTCTCAGGTCCGATGGAAAATGCCTTTTCATCTGAAACTATTGAAAGAGGATTCTTGTCTAGACCTTCGTCATTTTACCCCCTCATCAATTCTTATTCCACAAGTGTTCTGTGTTCTGCTTCATCCAATGTTGACAAGGGTTTCATTTTTCCTTTGTCATTTATTATTTGTAAGCCTAACTAAAGTAAACGTAAGCTTTCCGTGCCAAAGGGAAGAGAGAGAAATTTCATGGTAAAAGGCCCTTTCATGACGGCCCGTGGAATAACAGCCGTAGAATAACAGGGGAGGTTTGAGTTATTTTTATAAACAGAGGGGAGGTGAATGATCAATGCATTATCTCTCATTTCTATTTAATAATGTATTTCATTTATGATTAGTTAATAATCATAATTAAAATGCACTTAGTACAAGTAAAAATATGTGACATAATTTGAACATTCTTGTTGCAAATATTTTCTTTCCATTCGGCTGAAATATCTAAACTCGAATTAAATAACAATAAAGTCAACATTGAACAATTTCAAGTTTTGTCTCTGAACCAAATCGGCGCCCCATTTTTTGCATTTATTAGACGTCTAAAAACTTGAACAGGGAGTCGCATTTAAGCCACGTATGTCCCACTTCCACTTTATAAATCAAATAATAAGAGGCCAGAGAAGCTGCAATCTTCTTCCCTCCGCCCACCCTTTCATTTCATTATACAGTTCTTTTCCAATCAACCATGGCGGAGGAAGACCAGGTCCGACCACTAGCCCTTGCCGCGGACTGCCACAGCAGCGACGGCTGGAACGCTGCACAACACCTCAAAAGAATTCGTCGTAGAAGACTCAAGTATTGCTGTGCGTGCACCGCAGCCTTTTTACTAGTTTTGGCTATAGTAATTTTGATCTTAAGTTTCACTGTTTTTAAGGCAAAAGATCCCAAAATAACCATCAATGGGATCACTGTCACAAATCTTGAGCTCTCTCTCAACGCTATCCCTCAAGTTAAGGTCAACCTGTCTTTAGATGTGGATATGTCCATTAAAAACCCTAATGCAGCATCGTTTGAGTTCAACAACGCCACCACAATCATATACTACCGCGGCGTGGCGCTGGTGGAGGCGCGAAACCCGCCAGGAAAAGCCAGGGCGCGGCACACCTTGAGGATGAATGTCACGGTGGAGATCATGGCGGACCGGCTCATGTCTGTCCCAGAGATGGCGGTGGACTTGTTCGGCGGGCAGCTGCCTTTGAGCAGCTATACGGTGGTTTCTGGACGAGTGAGGATTTTGAATAGTATCAAGATTCATGTTGGTGTGAAGATGAATTGCAATATGAAGGTTAGCATTTTAAGCAAATCAATTGAGGATATGAGTTGCCATGATGAGGTTAAACTTTAGTCCTTTAAGGTTTGGCATACCAGAGTTATGTTTAGGGTTCAGGACACATAGTAGAGAAAGGTAGTATCTATATACTCTTATAAATTTTTATTAAAAATTGTAGTTTTTTAATTAAAATTATATAATTTCCCCCCCCTAAAATATTGCAATTTTTCAATAAAAGTCCAAAATTTTCAAAAAAGTAAGCACAATATTTAATTCTTTATTTATAAAGAAGGTGATTACTATATCACTCAATTTTCATAATTATCATTATTAATCTTTTATTTTTATAATTATTCATCTTTTCCTTCACACATAATATATAATCATATGCTAAACTAAATGGTGAAAAAGAATACAATTGAATAACAAACATATATTTGATTTTATTAAAGTTAAATTTAAGAATCCATTTCATTATTTTTTATTTTATTTTGACACTGCAAATACAAATGAATGACAGATGAATGAAAAAAGTAAAAATAAAGGATTGATAATGTCAACTATAAAAGTTAAAGGACATAATAATTATTACATTTATAAATGAGATGATAATTATTATGTTTTATCACAAAATTGGCACACACTCAATATAATGCAAGCAATTTATTAAAAATTTCAATATAATTTGAAGGTGTTAGGAATTTCTTTGATAAGGATTAATGCAATGACATGCAAAAGTGATATATTGGTATATATTGAGATTAAAGAAGAAGTATATCAATAAAACACATATAATTAATACAGTTTGGGTTTTAAATTATTTCATAAGAGAAGATAAAAAACAAATTTACTTAATAAATTAACAGAGAGAATATAAATTGTATAAGAACTTTCAAACTCATACTTTAAATGCATCTAAAAATTTCTTATGGTATATATATTCTTCCTTCTTAATAATTTCATTAAAAAAGTAAGAGTTAATTGTATATCTTTAATTGTATATCTTAAATCACCCTAAAAAATGTGACAAATACAAACTCTCTCTTCTACAAACATATCTTGCTAATTGGAGATTATTCTTTTTGGATAACATAAAAATAAAATAATTCTTTTTGGTAAGATATTCGAATATAACATGATCAATGCATTTTTTTAAAACCCCAGCCTAAAAAATGCTCCTTGGGCCCATTAACTTTGTTTTGCTATATTCCACTAAGTCGATAAACATAAGTTCTAATAAATTTTAAAATGATTTTTATCTCATCATTCTTCTTGGATGGCAAAAAAAATCATTCTTTTTGGTAAAATATTCAAATATAACATGATTAATTAATCATTGTCATTTTGAATTTCAATTTATTACAATCCATAAAATATGTATGCAATTCAAATTTTTAACCATAAGAATGTTCCTATTAAAAATTACTGCAAGCAATTTACTAAAAATTTCATTATAATTTGAAGGTGTTGAGAAATTTCTTTGATAACAATTAATGCGATGATATGCGGAAATGATATATTGGCAAAAATTGATATTGAAGAAGAATTAAATCAACAAGACTCATATTAATTCAAAATTTAACTTATTTCACAACCGAAAATGAAAAGCAAATTCACTAAATGAATCAAGAGAGAAAATTCAAATAGTATAATAATTCTCAAATATATACCCTAAATACACCTAAATTTTTTTATGGTGTATAAATTTTTTATTCTCAATAATCTCACTAAAAGAGTAAAGTCTAATTGTAAGATCTCAAGTCACCCCTATAAAGGTGACAAATACAAACTCTCTACTCTCACAAAAAAACTTTGCATAATACAAATATTTATTATCTTGTTTAATAAAAAATTAAGATTTTTGTTGAAATCCTAACAATTTTCACATTGATATAAATTATATCATCAAAAGTTTTTAAACTTTGAATCATGTAGTTCTACCAAATTTTGAATCAAATTTTCACTATGACAAGGAATATTTTCAAAACTCCACTTTTAGTGGAGTACTAGCATTTTATATATATGTGTATTAAAGAGAATTTTAAGAAATTTACTTCACTTTCTCCATAAAAGAGTTCTTTAAAACGAAATTACCAAAAATACAAAATAAAGTTATTGTAAAACAAAATCTAGGATGCATGAACTTTAAAATAGATCTATGTTAAAACTTTTTCAATCAAACTAAATGCAATATCAAAATCAGTTGAGATAAGCACAATCAAAACTAAAATTAAGAAAAATCTTATTCAAGACCTAAAACTTGGCAAAATTGAGATAAAAATCCATTACTTGACAGAACTAGAATTAGAATCTAGCTTGAAATAAACCAAAATTAGATCCACATTGAACTTGATCCAAAACCTATATTTGTCAAAACGAAGATCTAGTACTAGGTTTAGGAAAGATTGGCAAAACCATGTTATAATAGCATTTGTTGGGAAAAATAAGTAGAACTATGCTTTAATACCACTTCTTAGAAAATTTCTAAATTTCTCTAATGATGATTAATGTGATGATATGTAGAAGAAATGCATATAAATTTAGATTAAAGAAGTAGTAAATTAATTGGACACAAATAATTGATATGGTTCAACTGTTAGTTTACGAATCCATTAAATAAATCAAGAGAATGAATACAAAAAGTATAAGAATTCTCAAACTTATACCACAAATATACCTAAAAATGCTTCATAATATATATGCTTTTTACTTTCAATAATTCCATAAAAAAAGTAAGATTAATCTCAAGTGATCTCTATAAGGTTGATAAATACAAACTCTCTTATCTCATAAACAAACCTTGCATAATAGAGGTATTTATAATCCAAAATTATTGTTAAAGGATAAGTCTAACTTGATTATTTTATCAAACCTAAACTTGATTAGAGTCCTTATCTAATCAAAATTTAATCTTAAATAAGATGAAGAAAAAAAATTAAGAGATCATCTTATTTAACAAAAAAAAAAGATTTGTGTCAAAATCCCAATAAAAGGGAAATAGAAAGAAAATGATCATGGAAAATACATAGTAGTTAGAACAATGCTTATTTCTTGTGTGACATTTGATATATGGAATGTAATAAAAAAAATGGAATAGAATAAAACAAATGATTATTCCATAATTTTGTTTGATATGGTTAGGAATGGGATGAGCATTTTATTTCATAATTATTATGTTTAGTACAACTATAGGAATAGAATAGTATGGATAAAAACTATTAATTATAATAATACTCTTAAAAATAAAACAAAGTGTAAAATTGAAAGCATACTTATATAAAAATAGAATTATCATTTTTTGCTTATTTATAACTCTTTTATAACTAAATATGTATAATTTGCAATTGAGCATATACATTATATAATATAATAATATATGTTAAATGAAAAAGTAAATGATATGACCAATAATAAAAAATTATTATGTTTTAAATTTTATTATCAAAATTATAATGAACAAAAAATTTTCCACAGTAAAAATATAAAAAAAATTAATTCACCAAAATTTTTATATTAAATAAAATTTTAAAATAAATAAAAATTATTTTAAAATTTATTATTAAAAATATAATTACTAAAATTATTTGAATAATTAAAATATATTAAAAAATACTATTATTCTATTATTTATCAATAAAAAATAATATTGTAATATATATGAAAAATACAAGAGATAATAGTGTTAAAAATTTATTCCATAAATAATGGAATGTCTATTCGCATTAAAAAAAACTAATTAAAAATAGAAAAATTTATTGCTAAGTAGAGAAATTCCGCCACTAAAAACATAATGACAAAAGAAGACGTAAGTAAATAGCATATCAGTAATTTTATTAATAATGGATTTTTTATATCTATCACTGCTTCAATTGCAATTTGGTGAGACAACAATGAAAAAAACAAATAATGGATGAAATTAGTGAAGTATATGTTTGTTGATTATTTTACATCCACTAATCTATCACTAATCTGAGTCTATCCTTAAACTTTGATTTAGGGATGAATAAATCCATTGCTAACTAAACTAAGAAACATTTAAAAAATTAGTGACACCATTTATAAAATACTATTGTTAATTCTATTGCTAATATTATGCACACAATATGAGATATATTTGTGAATATCTTGTTTGTTTTTATAGCAATTCAAATATTAAATACCTTAACTAATCAAATTTCATAAAACCTAAACCTAATCAACAATTAATTATTTTAACTGAATTTTATGATGCAAAATTAACTTATAAAATAAAATTAAATGTAGATATTTTATTTATGTTAAGTAAAAAGAAAAGAAAATTAATAAATTTTAATATATATCTTAAAAAATTATATCTAAGGCCTATACATATAAAAATAAAAATCATAAATGGCTAACTCTTAAACAATGCATTGATGAGGCATTCATGTTGTTCAATCATTAATTGTTGAGATGTAAGTCATGATCTATTATCCTTTTTAGATCATAATTTATGTTAAATCACCATTTTGAAATAGACAAAAATGACCTATTTTCTTTTTGTGTTGCTAATTTAATAGAATGAATTTAAAAGTACTAGTAGGAAGAAAGAGTTGATATATTTACAAGGATTTATTGATAATTGCCTTAAAGATAAAAAATGAATCGTAGATATGAAAGTAAGGAACTACTTTGATGAGACCTTAAGGACAACTTTCACTTTATTAATATCTTCAATTATGCGGCTATCTCCAAATTTCCATTTATTTACACCTTTTTTTTCAAAGTTGTAAGATCTATATTAAGTTCTTTGGCTATTCACGTTATAAGTATATAAAAGTGTGCTTTCATTCTCATCGAAGGATTGCTAGGGGTTGGTCTTTTTAAGCTTCAAAACCTCTTCCTACAATTAACAAATCATTAAATAATTATAGTAAAGTAATTTAAAATATTGTTAAGTTAATTAAAAAAATATCATCTATAACTTACATACAATTCAAAAGATTTCTAAACCATAAGAATATCCTTCCTTTTTTCAAATATGAGTGCTTAAAAAACATCAAGCAAGGTTAGATCCTTCCTAAGTTTCACTTTTTATAATAATTATATACACAATTATAATTACAAAACTTGTTAAAATCCAAAATGCATTAGTATAAATTGGAATTAAGAATCTCCTATGCTTTGTAATAGAGATAAATCCTTTAGTATATAATGAGTCACCTTTCTTAGATGCTTGATTTTTCTTTGCTTGTATTGCTTTCCTTTTCCATTTTGGGTTACTCTATTTTTTTTATTATATCATTACACTAGTATAAAATTATAACATATAGAAAGAAATTGGTATGAATATTAATCTAGTATATACTAATTACAAGAGACTTTTTATCACTTTTATACAAAGCCTAACACATAGCATTGACTCCACACAAAAAAATTGAAGAATAAAAAAATTACAAACACTTAGTTGAATGTTAACAAATACTTACAAGTTGCTTTTTAAATACAACACAAATCTTACTATCAGCTGGGTCTAAACCATTATGTTAGTTGGTGTCCCTAACATATGACCAAGTGCTTTATAGACATCAACAAATTATGGAAATTAAATTAGAAATTAACAATACAAGTACATTTAGATTTTTTTCTAATTCAATTTCTTAACACATGCTAACAACGTGGTTGCATATCAACAAGTTAAATACTCTTTGCGAAGTGCAATTAGTTCCCTTTTCAATTCATTCACTATTACTTCCTCCATTTCCTATCTATTACTAGGAAATATTGTTTTATTAATACTTAATATTTCCACATCTAGTTATACAAGTTTTTTCTAATTTGGTTCTTCTAAAAAGGAGATTTCATCTCTACTAATTTTGATAATAGTAGGGAGAAGAATTAACCTAAAATCCCTTTTGGCCTACTTATGATTGCACTTAATAGCCAACAATATAAACCTTGTATAGTTGAAAACTAAATACAATTCATAAGTGGAACATAGAGGATTTTGAGTTAGCTCTTATTCCTATCACCACATAAATCAGCAAAGATCTAATTTCCTTTTCAAAAGAATCAAATAGGAAAGAACCAATATTGCTAAATTTGGAAATAGTAGACATCGATAAAATGACTTCTCTTAGTGGTCGGTAGAGAGTGAGGGAAGCGATAATGAATGAATCGAGAAGAAAACTAAATGTAGAGGGGATTGAAAATATAATGAAAAACATTTTTCATGGAAATGCTTTTCCAACATCCATATATGAAAGTTGAGGAAAGCAAAATCTAATAGGATTCCTTAAATAACATGCATAGCTAAGTAGCACATAATGAGACAAAATAATTATACATAGCATCAAGTGCTCATCAAAATTTACATATAAAAAAAGGTTATTCCTCTTACATATCCTCTTAATGTTATAATAAATAAAATTATTGATAATTTTTCTCCTAATAATTTAAGTTTCTTGGAATCAATTAATACTTGACATGATATCAAAATTTCTTAGATCCTAAAATCAAGGGTTCAATTCATGCATTTTCTACTTTTAGAACTAAAACAAAACTTTTAGTACAAGATAAAATAAGATGAAAAAAAAAAAAGGAAGCCTAGGCACTCCTACATCAACAAAATTGGAAAATAAAAAAAATATAAAACATAGAAGCTTAGAGACAAAACAAAAAAAAATAAAAATAAAATTAGAAAATAAAAAAGATTGAAAAATTACAAAAACAAAAGCCTAGACACTTCTACATAAAAAAGAAAATAAAATTGGAAGACAAAGAAGATTGAAAAAAATTACAAAAATGGAAGCCTAGACACTACTGCATAAAAAATAACAATTCAACAATATTAGAATTAAAAAAATTTTAAAAATAGAAACCAACCAACTAAACTTTAAAAGGTAAAAAAATTGGAAAATCACAAAAATAGAAGCGTAGTAACTCCTACATAAAAAACAACAATTCAACAATATTAAAATTAGAAACAAATGCTTTAAAAAAATCACAAATCAACCAATTAAATCCTAAAAATTAAAAAAATTGAAAAATAAAAAAAACCAAAGCCAAGATGATCTTACATAAAAAAATAATTCAATAATATTGGAATTAGAAAAAAAAACACTTAAAAAATCACAAACCTTAGAAAATAAAAAATAGAAAATTACAAAAATAGAAGCCTAGACACTCATATACATAAAAAAATAATTCAACAATATTAAAATAAAAAATTTAAAAAATCACAAATCAACCTTCTAAATTGAAAAAAGTAAAAAAAAAATTAAAAAATCATAAAAATAGAAGCATAGACATTCCTACATCAAAAATAACAATTCAAAAATATTAAGAATTAAAAAAAATACTTACAAAAATCACAAATTAACCAACTAAATTCTAAAATATTAAAAATTAAAGAACTACCAAAATAGAACAAATTTGAGAAAATTTATCAATTGAAACGTGTGACAGTGTACGGTGAAGGTGGATAGTAACGACCATGTCAGATCATTGATAAGAGGCAAAAATTATGCACAACAGTGTGAAAAGGAAGAGAGCACGAGAGACGAAAGAGAAAGAGAAAATTTGGGGGGGGGGGGAGTGAGGTGTGACATAGATAGCAATTAAATGATATAATAATTTATCACTAATTAATTTTTTAATAATAAAATTAATGATAAATTATAATATTAATTTTTAAAAAAATTCATTTCATTGTTAAATAAAATTTTAAAATTTTATATATAAATTTGTCATTAAATACATTAATATTTAAATTTTTTTTTTATTTTATTATTAATGTCATTAGTAATATTATTCACGAATAGAGTTTTAAGGTAAAAAATTTTAGAAGTATAAAAAATTTAGTGATAAAATTCGCAATAGATATTACAATGTTGTTACTAAAAAATATATATATAACTCCTAGAGTCTTAATTATTAATAATAATTTCATCGTTAAATTTATTGTTAAATATAAATTTTATTTTAGTGATTTTATCACTTTTGATATAAAATAAGGATTTTATTATTTAAGGAAATAATTATTTCTTAAAGAATAAATATATGTTTACGAAATAAATTTTTTCACCCAATGCTACCCTTAACATTAATGTTAGCTGAATCTTAGATAGACTTTCCACGTATATGGGCAGATGAAGCAACAAATGGTAGATGTAAAGTCGTAACTGGTAACTAATCCCACGGAAAAATAAAGAAGTGATTAAAGGGTAAATATTTTTCAAGAATATTTTAAATGCTTTGATGTGTGTTTAATTAGGAATATGGGAGAAGCATTTTCTATTTTTCTTTTTTTGTGTGCTGGAGATGCATTTTCTTGATACTAGAATATAACACTATTGTTGTCAATTCTAATTACATATTGTTAAATGTATATATATTAAATAACTGTAACACAAGATGAGTGACCTTGATGATATTATTTGTAATTTTGCATATGATTTATAAGCCATTTATAATATTTGTATTTTTATTTTGTGATAGAGAAAAAGGGAGATAGCAGCGGGAAAATTACCGGACACAAGGTAAACGACAAGACGTTGGTCAGGTGCCGTATACCATATTCTCCAGTTCGGCAAACGACATCATTGCGGATTGGGACATTGATTTCAATCAGATTTGGGTCTTATCGGCCACTTCACCATTCCATTTTCTCATAAAGGAAAATATAAGCTTCCAACTCCCATTGAAATGCTCCACCTGACAAATCGACAACTTGCACAGGAAAAATAACTAGGAAAACCCTTTTTTCGTGCCTATAAAAATTCACGTTTACTTATTTTTATTTTTATAAAATATTATTCTATTTAATTTCATTTTTTGCTTAATATTTGTATAAAGATTAATTTATCTGATTTTATCTCCTTAGAGACGAAATTAAATAAATTAATATTTTTTAAGTACAAAATTGATAAAAAAATTTATAAGGACTAAAGTAAAAAAAAATGAATTTCAAAAAGATGAAAAAGATGATTTACTCTAATAACAACAACAATAACAGTACTAATAAATGTATATATTTTTATTTATGACATATTTGGGAATAGGAAGAAAATTAAAGAAAAATAATAAAAGAAAATAGAGAAAAAAAAAGAGAAGAATTAATAATTTTTTTTGGTATGGCAAGAATTAATGATTAAGGAATGATTTCTCCTTCCTTAAATTTTAGAAAACCCTTGAAAATATTCTATATTAATAATAAAATAATAATTAGTAGCAGAAGATTTTGGGGACTTACTTTAAAGAAATAGTCATAAAATTTCAATATCTCTCTATTCTTAGTCAAAACTTCTAAACAAAGATAATGTAACTTTTTCTTCTCTCTCCTTTCCGAAAAAAATTTAATATTAATATTCAAAATTAGTACTACTTTTATATAAATATTGTTAAGTATATATTATTTTTAATTTCTTTAAAATTGTTGATTTCTTGTCAAAAATATATAATTTTTTATTTGATCATATTGTTGAATTAAAAAAATAATATAATTGACAAGTATTAAATTTTTAGTGTTAATGTAGTACTACAAGTCCCACGTCCAAATATTAGCCCATATCTTTAAAAATAATGTTGTAAGCTTTTTATTTTAACACAAAAGTCATAAAACCGGTATACATTTTTTTTTAAATAAAAGATCACATGTGCATTTAGATCTCGCGTGTAACAAAAAATATATTTAAACTACCAAGTTCATTATTTAAAGTTGTAACAAAAAAATTTGAAAATTTTTAAATGATTATAAAAAATTACAACATTTAATAAAAAGTATAGAAATGCGTAAAAAAATAAAAAGCTGCAATATTGTTTGGTCAATGATGGCAAATAATTATAAAATATTAAAATAATAATATTTTATTTGTTCAATATTATAAACAGTATAATAAAAAGTAATATCCTTTATTTTAAAGAAGAAATTTTTTTAATCATTATAATATTAGATATTATATATTTTTTTTCTTTACTAAGAAGAAAGATATACATATAATATATCATTTATTTATATACAACAAAATAAACTTTTTTTGGATGAAATAAGTAGAATTTAAGAGCGTAAGATGACAATATCGGCAGCAAAACGATCGTTGTTTTGATTCGGCCCGGTTTGTGCCAATTATGATAAATTAGAGGGTTAGCGCTAAGTGGGGATGTAGCTCAGATGGTAGAGCGCTCGCTTAGCATGCGAGAGGTACGGGGATCGATACCCCGCATCTCCATTTTCGACTTCTTTTCGAACACTGAACGCTTTTTGAAGACCGAAGCCCGAAGAAATGTTCGCTGGGCCCATCGGCTTTATTTTGTTATAATTGGCTACTTAGGCCCATGGTCTGATGAATTTGTCTAAGAACATTTTTTTCCCCAAATCATTCTTTTTGACAACATTCAATTTTCATTGCTTGGTAAAAATTTTATGAAAATTATGCATATTGTCTCAAAATTCAATTTAGTTGATAATTTTAAGAAAATAAAATTTTAAAAAAGTATAAAATAAATACAAAATTAGTTGTGATTTTAATTCAACTAAAAAATTTGAGAAAAATTTGTTAAAAAATTTTATTTTCTGAATCATTCTTTTTGACAATATTTAATTTTCATTTCTTAATAAAAATTTTATGGAAATTCTACATATTGCTTTGAAATTCGATTTATTTGATAGCTTTAAGAAAATGAAATTTATAAATTGGATAAAATAAATAGAAAATAAGTTATGATTTTAAATTCAACTGAAAAAATTCAAGAAAAGTTTGTCAAAAAATTTTACTTTCTGAATCATTCTTTTTGAAAACATTCAATTTTCATTGCTTACATATATTTTATAAAAATTCTACATATTGTCTCGAAATTCAATTTAGTTGATAATTTTAAGAAAATAAAATAATTTTATTTTATGAATCATTCCTTTTGAAAACATTCAATTTTCATTGCTTGATAAAAATTTTATAGAAATTCTACATATTATCTTGAAATTCAATTTAGTAGATGATTTTAAGCAAATAAAATTTATAAGCAATATAAAATAAATAGAAAATAAGTTGTGGTTTAAATTCAACTAAAAATAAAAAAAATCAAGAAAAAATTCATGATGTCTTAAGCTCTGTACATCCAAACCATAATTTGGCTTTGCTAGAGGTAACCATAAAGTGAATCTTTAAAGAGGCATTTGAATGTAGAATTTTAAATTCTTGAAAATTATAATAGTTTATTTTTTAAACTTCACAAAGAATTCTATTTTCTAAATCATTCTTTGGACAACATTCAATTTTCATTGCTTAATGAATATTTTGTAGAAATTATATATATTATCTTGAAATTCAGTTAAATATATAATAATTTAACTAAGTGCAGGAGGATTGAAGGGATTAGCAGATTCATAACCTCCTTCCTAAAAACTTGTATACCATTGGTGAATTTCAAAATATATAAGTATAATATTTTTTGAACGACACGACTTAGAATATAATTTTTTTTATAAAAAGTTGGAGCCCAAAATTAAACCTATACAAGAAGGTAGGAAAAAAAAGGCATAAACCCAACAATTAAAGAAGGAAAAATGACACTAAATGGCAAAAGAAAAAAAAAACTCAAAATGACAAGCCCATTGCCACCTTTTTATGCTAACTTCTTTGAGAAGTTAAACAAGTGTTCTGATCACCTTTGAAAAGAGCTCAACATCCAAACAGAATAAAACCATGCGTGAAAGGACAAAAGCAAGAGCAACAACACAATTAATTCTCAAATCAAGTAACATAATTATTTTTAAAAGTATTCCTACCTTTAATTCTTAAGTTATGTGTGTAGAAAGTGATTGGTAACTAGTGTTTTGTTTACTTTTTATTTCAATAGATAAAGAAAATAGTGCTGGGGGTTCGTATTGCAGACTATAAAAGTAAGAACAGAGGTGTTTAGCATTATTATTCAATGTAAACTAACGATTTGCAGAACTATTAAAAGGTGTTTTAGAACCAAAAAAGGATATTTTGTAGTTTACAGAACTATAAAAGGGAGTATAGCAATATAATTCAATGTAAATTAATTTAGTGTAGAATTTTCATTTATATGACTCTATTACATTACTTATTTCTTCAATGTTTTATATGAGTTAATCTATTTTTGAGTCAATTAATAATTTTCAGATGATCAAAAGTAAGACAATTAATAAATTTTTTAAGAAAAAAAAACTAATGATAAAGAAGAGAATAATCTAGTCTCAACGGCTTTGCCTCTTGAAAAGCGTCCTACTAATACTCCTATTGTTGATGATGAGAAGGAAAGTCCTTCTAAGATATCAAAAGTCATAATGGATGAATTTGATTTTAATTCTTCGTAACAAGACCCAGGAAAATGTCTTCAAATATGAGAATATTCGATGAATCAAAAAGGTGAAATTCACAGGGCTTATTTGAAATGGGTTCATGTAAAAAATTTCTTGATAACTATCCTTTTTTGGGTGATAAACTTCCAAGAAGATTCCAATATATTTGGTTTAATCTTTTTCTCTTTCAAAAGATGTTGTTTTTTGCTTTCTTTATTATCTTTTTATTTAAAAGCCAAGTGGTGATCTAGGATTGGATGTATTTACGATAAAAGGATTCAAAAATTGGAAAAAAATCAATAATGGGAAGAATTGTCTTATACTTAATCATATGGGAAAGGATCTTTGCTCACCACATAATGATGCAATGAAGGCTTGTTAGGATTTGTTGAATCAATCTAACCATATCAAGAATTTAATCAATGTGAAAAACTCAACTCAAATTCAAAAGCATCAACTATGTCTTAGAGTTACTATTGACATAATTTGATGGTTAGCATTTCAAGCTTGTGTATTAAGAGGCTATGATGAAATACTTTGATAAAAAAATAGAGGAAATTTCCTTAAGTTGGTTAAACTTTTGGCATCATACAATAAGGAAGTTGTAAAGATTGTATTAGAAAATGCTCCATTTAATTCTAAGTATATTTCACAACAAATTTAAAAGAAGATCTTGCATATTCATGAAGAAAATAGAGATTCTAAGTTTTACATAATTGTTAATAAAGCACATGATAAATTAAAACATGAACAAATGGCACTTGTTTTAAGATTTGTTGATGTGAGTGGTTTCATCCAAGAATGATTTTTTATTTTCTACATATTAGGAATACTATAACATTGAGTTTTAAATAGAATTATATGAAGTTCTTTCTCACTACGGTTTTAATGTTTCAAATATTTGTGGTCAATGATATAAGAGTGGAATGGAATGGACTACAAGGTTGCATTGTTTTGCTTATTGGTTATAACTTGCCTTGATTACTACTTTTAGAGGTTATTCTTGTTCATTAATTTTTTTCCAAATTTGACTTTGATTGTTAACATTGTATGCTTTTTTAAGTATATGGCATGATGAGTTGCAAGCTAATAAATTAGATGAAATTTAACATTTGCTAGAAATTGATGAACTTGAAATTGGCAAGAGGTTAAATCAAATTGACATTTTGAAGAGAGTGAAAGATAGTCTTTGGGGTTCATATTTTCATTTGATATGTAGTATGATTATTATGCTTGAGGTAACATGTTCTATTCTTCACAAGATTATTGTTGATGGATCTAATTATTCTCAATGTAGTGGTGCTAAAGTTACTTGCAATATTTTAATCTCATTTAAGTCATATTAATCATACATTTGATGCAAAAGATTATAGGAATAATAGCTATTCTTTGTTAAGATTTACAATAACAATATCAAAATATCACTAATGCTTTACGTTTGGTTCTTAATATGAGAGCACTTTTCTAAAAGTTGAGAGATGATAGTTAGGGAGACTTATTGACAAAGTAACATTATTTTGTGATTAACATGATATTGATATTCCTAATTTTATATCTCCATTCATAGCATGATAGGGCACTTTTGCCACCAAAAAGATCACATCATAGTGGAAATATTTTTTGTTACAATTGATAAATAGTTGCTAAATTCTAATAACAAGTTCAATGTCCAAGTAATTAAGCTTTCAACTTTTAACTTTTCTTTACTTTCTAAGGCTATTTATAAAGCATTTAACATTAATGCTATTTGCACTCTTGTACATAAATATTATCCTACAAATTTCATTGAACAAAAGAAGATAAGTTTCAAATTTCAACTCAAGTATTTTATAATTGATGCTTCCAATGATCCAAATCTGAAAAACTTTTCTATTATGACTCTGTTAAGCATAACTAACTAATAAGTTAGTTAGTAATTGATAAGTTGGTTAATAATTAATACTGAAAGCTAGTTGATTCTATTAAGAGTGTTTAGAAAATTAATTATTAAACTAACTAAAAAATGTAAAATAACATAAAAGGACATATTAATATAAATAGATATATTAATTAAATTAATTCATATTTATTTTAAGATAAAATTATATTAACATAATGCAAATATTAAAAATAAGAATATAATTATCTAAAATTTAATCAACTTTGTTTATGATATTACATATTATTTATTTATTGTTCAAATAATAATATAATAACATTAATACACAATTGCCCTTTAACCTTAGTTGTTTTAGGGTTTTAACGTCATTTTCCACTCAATGTATATACAAGTGTCATTATAAATCTAGTATATTCAACATTAGTTCTCAAACCAACATTGAATATAGGTAACAACGTTGGTTTATTTATAATAAAATCGACATATTTAGTTACAATACATTGTTTAATAATTGAAATATAATGTCAAGTTTGATTTAGTAACTAACGTTGATAATCGATAAGAAATTTAATTAAGATGTTAGTTTTTTAAATGATCCATGTCATTCAAGTTATTTTTAATCCTTAAGAATTCTTCTAAATTTCACTATCCTTAGAGTAGTATTCAAATTTAATTAGAGAATCCAGTAACTTATATTGCCATACAATCTAATTATAAAATCCAGTAACTCATATTATAGTACATGTAATAACAACAATATCTAAGCCCTATTTCAATGTCTTTATGATTAAAATTAATATCCCAAATATAATAAACTAAAAAAAGATGAAGACTGAGGCATTTATTTAGATCTAATAATAGAAGTTGTATTATACGATAAGGTTTCAAAAATTAGAAATAATAGTTCTAAATGCTAAAAATGAACTTACATTGTCTTCTAATGGCAATATGGTCATTGATAGAAATGTGGTAAAATAAGGGCACAAGAATATTAAAATTGATGTTATACATAAAACATTAATATAATAACTTTTTATTGGAGAGATATTTATTACCTAACTTAAACTATTAAACTTGGTTTGTATCATGTATTGTTTGAATTACTTGTATCATTTTGGCCCTTTTTATAACAATACTCATTGATTTACTTTTGTAAGGAAGAAATTCACTACTTTTTCTTCAAGAAACTTACATAGACTAAAACCCTAAATAATAAAATAAAAAACAAAGAATCCAAACAAATTAGCACAATACATAATAAATAGACATTCTTAATTAGGTTAAAGAAGAAACAAATCTTAACATTGAGATAAAGATGCTAGGAAAAGTGAACAAACATTTGAACTTAAGCAAATGTGATCTTTTATGTGAAGAAATTGTAATGAACTTCTTACTTACAAAGGAAAATTAATTGATTGATCACCTTATAGGGCACTCTTTATAATATATATATGCAATTTAGCACTTGGGATAGGTTTCCAATTTTAATTCCTACTTTCATTTTCACAAACTTTGAAGAAAGAAAAATGATATTGTATAATATTTGATGTCCTTATAAACTAAAATCAAAGCCTTGAGTGTAATGACAACTTTACTTTTCTATATTAGTTGTATAATAAAATAAATATGGAATTTACTTTACCAATTTATTACTTTAACTGCCTAAACAAAATGTTACTATTTCAAAATCAATATATACAACAATATCAAAGTAACATTAATTCAATTATACCTATCAAATGTATTAGAGTTTACAATTAAATACAATAGCAACAAATTACATTAAGTGAAATTGGTAGCATTAAAATTCTTCCATTTTATTTTACAATTAAACAAAATAATAATAAATTGAATATAAATGAAATAAATAAGAAAAGAAATAATCTATTACAAATATATATTCTTCAATCTATTTATTTTTAGATCATAACATGAATAATAAGCTTTTCATTTGCAATACATACATGGCATTCCTACACAAACTAAAATGAGAAGTAATTATCCTTTATTTATAATTCTTTCATATTGCTAGATAACTTTTAAGGTACTTGATTCCATCAATTTTGTATCTATTGACCTTGAAGTACTTGATTGCTTCATTTGCTATGAGTTTTTAAGTATTCCTATTTTTTAGTGTGAAAATAGGCATGCTTCTTACTCTATATGTATTAAAGTTTGACATAGCACATAGAATAAATAACATATCAATTCTTACATTGAAACATAGAGAGCATCAAAGACTCATAGCAAATAAAAAAATTAAGCACTTTAAGGTCAATAGATACAAAATTTATGGAATATGAGGACAATACATGCTAATTTATTAGCAA
Source organism: Sindora glabra (assembly GCA_020226215.1). NCBI lineage: Eukaryota > Viridiplantae > Streptophyta > Magnoliopsida > Fabales > Fabaceae > Sindora > Sindora glabra. The sequence goes on along the minus strand of CM035235.1, from coordinate 54,172,066 downwards.
TTTGCAACATAGTTTTGTCATTTTCTTGATATCCCTAATTGTGCTTCTTAACATGGAGAAGAAGAGTTCTATTTATAGGTTAAGAGAAAATCATTAGACATTATGTAAATTATTGATGAATTGTCATGATTATTTAAATCATTAAACGTTATATAAATTATTGATAAACCATTATGATAATTCAAATGATTATATAGCCATTGGTATACCATCGATGTTAGTTATTTTTTTTAAATTTAATGGTGTTTCAAAATCACATTAAATTTAATAAATAACTAATGTTGTTTATATTAATTTTTTTATATAAATTCATCTTAATGTTTTTTAAAAACAACTTATACAAAAATCATACTAAATTATCAATATAGTTTATAATATAATCATTATGTTATCCTAAATTAAAATTAATATAGTTTACAACATAATGTTTTCCTCATATTGAAAAGAAATTTGATTTGTTTTCCTTATGTTGAAGTATTTCATCAGATTATGTAAACATTAATCATGCATTCCTTACAGTATTAAATGAAATATAAGAATAACATACCTATTAATACTACACATCTAGGAAAGCTTTATATTCTATGATCATGGCAATCACATTAAACTATAGATATCTTTTGCCTCTTAGACTATTTGAGGGTAGAAGATAATTGTTATTTGATGAGATGCTCATGATAAAAAAAATTTAGAAGGTTTTCTAAATGTGCAACAAAAATGGGTATGTTGTTCTCTTATTTCATCTAAACAAAATATAGAGTGAAAAATAAATTTATAAATAAAATAAACATTAATGTACATTGGTTATTAAGGAAAATTTGACATAGTAAGTTATAGTAGTTTCTTAATACATGTTACTTTATAAAAGCTCAATACCTATTATAGGTTGGTAAATATTTATTACAAGTTAGCTATTTATTTATGTACCTTTAAATGTTAGTTATAATAAAAAAAATTGATGTTTTTTAGCTAATTTTTTCTTTTAAAAATATAAATTCTACATCTTGATATTTTTCGAACAATGACCTACATAAAACTACATTAAATTATCAATACATCCATCTATAGTGCATATTTTTATCTTGAAGAATAAGTATTTTATTATTGATACTTCAGAAGACATAATGTTTATAATGATGGTCAATTTGAAGAAAAGTAATGGTGATTGTCTTTATAATAAAGGGAGAAAATATGTTCATAAAGGTAGAAGTTTTGATCTCACTGCTTTTAAGAAAAGTAATAGTGATTATCTTTATAGCATTTTCGAAGTAGTCCATTACTTTCATATTCATGGCAACTATGCATATTTTATCATTAGTCCCTTATTACCATACATTCTATCATAACCATATTTTGTTTTGAGTCCTTTGCATCCAAGTCCATCATAAATTATGAAACTAAACATAAATTATGGCTAAGAAAGGATAATAGTCCAGGAGCAGTGACTTGCATTTTAATAGTTAATGTTTAAGTAACATTGATTATGTATTGTCCTTATATTCCACCTAAATAAAAAAAATAGAGTGAAAAAAAAACTATAGAAAATACATTTAAATAAAAAATGGAATGAAAGAGAAAAGAAATCAATAATGCAATTTATAATCAATATGAAAAATTTTACATTAGCTATTAATAGCTAATTAACGTCTTAAAAATGAATTTTTCCTTGTTGAGTTTGTTGACATAGTTTTTAAATATTGATTATTTGAAAAATCAATATTGTAAATGTTTACCTCATGAATACTATAGTGTATTTTAAATGAACAGATCATTGAAATATAAATAATCTTTACAAATTTCAATAATATCATAAATAGAAGTATTAATGTATTGTGAATAACTTTTAACATTAGTTTTCAAGTATAACTAACATCCAAAACATCATTGTTTGTGAATACAATCTATATTTGGCTTTTGACATTAATTTATTGTACAACCATTGTATAAAGTTTCTCTATGCTAGACTTTCTATCTCTTATTGAAAAATAAGGTTTTATAATGTTAGCTTATTATTTTGACCAATATTGTAAGTAACACTTATTTTCAAAAATATTATCATGCAATTATAGATGTTGATTTTTATTTTAACTGATGTAAATAAGGTGATGTTAAAAGGTAAATTTGTAATAATGTAATCTAAAATTTAATTAATTATATTTTATGATATCACATATTTATTTACTTACTTATTTTTATTTATTTATATTGAATTCATGAGGATATGTCATATATTTATTTATATAATTAGGATATAAGTTTTCATTTAATTAAAAGAAGAGAGACAAATTTGAAAAAATATTAAGTTATTAACTTATAAACTATAAGTTACTTTGTAAAGTTTATTAAATAAGAGCTTGCAAATTAGTACTTTCTGATGTGCTAAACATCTCTATAAGTTAGTTTATAATTTATTGATTAAATCAATAAGTTATAAGTTAATTTGTTATACCAAATACACACACTGTTTGAATTGTGTGAAGTTTTAGCAAAGACAAAAAATTCAATTACTTTTCATTTGATTGATAGATTAATTTATCTCATCCCAACTCTTTTGGTTTCAATAACTACAGTAGAACATGCTTTTTCCACAATGATAATCAAGACAAGATTATGAAATAAAATGAAAGATAAATTTCTTCTAAATAATATAGTGATTCATATTGAATGAGAAATAGCTAAAAGTTTTAATTTTGATTCTCTCATTAGTGACTTCAAATGCTTGAAAGAGCAAAGAGCTTTATTTTGAATGGAGCTAATTTCTAATATATTTTAATTTAATAGCTTAGTAGCCTTCTTAGATTTTTTTTAGTAATGATTAGTTATGAAATTATGTTCAAGACATAAAACAATACATAAAATGCTAAAAAAATTATCATTAGAAATTATATATATAGGGGATCACATAGTAAACTCTACTATTTTATTTGGATTAAAAACATCATATTATTAATCTAAAAATGATAAAATAATAAAGGTTATTATAGTCATTGCCATCACCATCAACTAAGTTAATTAATGAGTGCCTTAATGAGGGAGATAAAAAATGAGTTTAGTTGACTTAAATGTTTTAAATTAATATATTTTCATTAAAATTAATTAAATATTATTTAGTATTATTAAATTAGCAGTATTTTTTTGTTCAAATGAAAGAATTAAAGTTGTTAACTTTTACATATGAATGTGGATGTTAACAATTTTTATCTTATAATTTTGATTATATAATTTTTTTTAAGTGATCACATGATCCTTAATTATGAATAAAAGACCTAATGGTCATAATATATTCTTTTCATTCTTCATATAAAAATACTTATTTTATATATATATATATATATATGTATATATATATATGTATATATATATATATACATACATATATATATATATAGGTCCTTTGGTCAAGCTTCATCACTGAACAAATGGGTAATCAATAACAATAAGAAATGATAAGAGGTCGTGGGTCGTGATTTGTGACATCCAATGTCAATATCAAAATTTATAGACTGAACGTCATGTTGATGTCCAAGCCTGATGGTATCCTTACGAGTCTTTCAAGTTTTCTCCTAGGCCCATGGCCCAATGAATCTCTCGAAGAGAATTTATTTTTCTTCTTTTGAGCAATATCAAATGCTTCTTAAACCTAGAATCCAGGTATTTTTTTATCCGAACATCCAACCAAGTAAATGCTAGTAGAAGGTTCAAATGTAATTTTGGACTCTTTTAAATACAAATAATTTAATTTTAATCCTATTTTTTAAAAATAATCTATTTTAATCTTCCAAAATATTTCACTACTGCAATAGACAATCAATCCATTTGTTAATGGAATTATTGAGGTGTCAACTCTTTTTCTTTTTGTTTCTTTGTTTTCCGCTTTCTTCGTTACCTCAAGTTCACTGTAGCGGACAACAACTGTGGTAAGTGAAAGAGCAAATCAATGACGAAAAGGACAGCATAGAATAAAGTTAGCGACGAAGAAGCAATGACTAACCTATTGAACAATTCAACCATGTGTTTTATGCAACTACAAATGGTGTTGGGGGGGGGGGTGACGGAACGGAAAGAAGCATAAAATCAGCATGCAAAGAATGTATTAATTGTGCTTATAATTTATACTTATAATTTGTTGTTAAAATAATCTAATTAAAAAAGGATAAAGCGTTTGGTCAAATTCTTTTGTATCTTATGAGGTGGCGTTTGGTTCAATATGAAAGAATGAGAAGGGAATGAAATCTAATAAGGAGGAGTGAGAAAAAGAAATCTATTATTATTATTTTTTTAGTGTTTGGTCCAGTCAAAGAATGGAATCACACTCTTGTGATTAACACAATAAGATTTAAAATTTCATAATTTTTTTAAAAAATTGCAATAAATTCAAAAGTAGTTATTTAAATTATAAATTTATAAAAAAATTAAATTTATTAAAATCATAATAAATTAATAAAAGTATTCATTTAAGTTATAAATTCATGATAAAATCTCAAAAAAACTTTAATTTTAAATTATAATAAAATTACAAAGGTAGTGGTTTCACTCATAAATTAGTAACAAAAATTTTCAAAATCATAATAGATTTTGAAAAGATTATAATAAATTCATAGAAGTAACTAAAATATCTATTGATTTCGCTGATTTCCATCTGATCATTCTCGAAAATCATTTCAATTTAAAATTAATTAAAGATTTTAAATTTTTAAACATCATATTGCATTTTTTATAATTATAAATTTATCTCACTCAATTCTAATTTTTGCAATAATGATATAAAAATTGATGTTTGAATACTTAATTTATCAAATAATTACATTGGAATAAATTAAAATTGAAGTTTCATAATACCAAATTAAATTTGTGTTGTTTATTGAAATTAATCTTAAAGCATGTCTTACATAATTAAATTATACTTTTTATAATATTTTACTATCTTTACAATAATTATCCTTGAAAAAATTATAATACTTAATTGAGATTTTTTTAAAAGTCTACTTCTTCATAATCTTAAGTTAACCTTAGAAAAGTACCATGAATATGTTGATTAACATTCTAAAGATACAATTTTTTTTAAATTATTTAAGTTATTATGTTTGAATTATGATTTTATGATTTCTATAACCCATTAAAAAATTATCAGACATTTATTCATAAGCCATGGTAATCTATATAGCTTTCTTGGTCCTCATTTTTGAGCACAAAACATGGGCTTGACATGTTGGCCGAATTGGAAGATTACCAGGCTTTGATGCTAAGGTCACGGTAATCTATATAGTAGAAGCATTTGGCTTGTCTTGGATATTGTCAAATTCAAGCTTTTGGATAGTTATATTTAAAAATAATTTATAATGATCAAAACATAGTTAGTGGGAGATACCAATCTTCACTTGATCCAAAGGGTATATGTTAAATGTAAAATGCAAGAATCGTACATGAGAAATAAAAGCTCCATAACCATTTCCAACTTCAAGATATAGGTTGAATAAATTTTAAACTCCTTTGCATAGCTCAGGTTCTATTATCGTAATTTATGCTAGTTGTATCTAAGAACAAAAAAATATGAAAAAATCAGGTTGTCAACCAAAGAAGTGGTCTACAAGTTTTGCCACAGAATTGGTGAGGAAACTGAAGTCAGATAAAAGTTGACAAAAAAAAAAGAAGAAAAAAATACAATCATTATGATTATTCAAATTAATCAAATAATATCTACAAATAAAAACAGCATCGAAAACTTATGATGCAATGAACATGGATGAAACACTTAACAATTGAACCTTTTGCTTTGAGACTGGATTAGCAGGCAAGAACATAATGTAGGAAATAAAGAAATAAAGAGTGTCTAAAAGAAGCTTGTACTTCTTTGCAACTTCCACTAACCAATCCATCAATGCTCCCCTCATATGAGCAGTAGCATCCTTCTAAACTTGCTTAAGTCAATTAGGCATTTGTCACCTCTTTGAATCTATCTAATAAAGAAGCCATAACCAAAATCAACCTAGATTCACGCACCAAAATACATTATCAACTCTCTGTTCTGCAACACTATGAGCTAAACTTTTGCCATCTCTCTAATCAAATGGTAGATTTTGAACCAACAAAAATAAAACATAAACTAATTGACATACATAGTAAAGACCTATTCCCTAAACCCCAAGCATCACTAAAGAGGGAAAAGGATTATGACGAGGTCACAAAATTCAAAAGACTGAACAAACCCATAAAATCAATTATCAGCCATTACATTAATATTTTAGTAATTGTATAAAATAGTTCATCACTCCAAATAGAAACTACATCATCTTCCAATAGCATAGGTTGACCTAAATAACTTTTGAACTCAGTTCAAATAATGACATCCTCTATAGAGCTGATGCAATTTTATTTACATGATAGAAGAGAGCATAAGTGTAATAATCATTTTAATCTATTAATAAATTAGCTCATGCTCAAATAACAATAGAAATATAAAAATTCATTTGTAATTACAACAACAATAACCTTATTTATATCATCACAAAAGTCCATTTTGGTAGTGGTCTTTGCCATAAAATTACTTAAATTGTTTTCATCCTAAAAAATATAGCACTAAAATCTGTAATCAAATGCACCATGTTGCCAGCATAGCTCTATAGATCTAGAATCAAAATCATTTTAAACAAACTATCACATTATGAGCTTAAACGTTCTTGCCTCAGTATCAAGATTAAGCCTTCTTTTGTAGATGTACTCGAATATGTTACTTGTGATTTCTTCTAAAAGTGTTTTGAACTTGATTTTTAAGCACTTTGAAGTAAGTGATTCTATTATCCTACACAAATTGCAACCATTTAGAAATTATAATTGAATGCTCATCTCTCCTTAATCAAAACATTGAAAGAATAGAATGGAAAATACTAAAAATAGATAAAGAGCTACCAAAAATACAAACATTGAAAATGGATGTAGAAAAATAATTATTGTTAGGAAAATAAACTTCCTTTTTCCGGTTGGAATAAAAAAGGAAATAAAACTTCAAACTCATATTGAAATGAAAAGGGAAACCGCATATGTAAAATAATCATTTATAGACAAACTTGAAGATAAATTTGCTACCAACATTTAGGACGAAAAAGAAATATAGACAACGAAGACATAAAATATAAACTGAACAAAGAGTTCACATATATTGGGTATGGACAAATAAATAAAATGAAAATGTTGATTAGATCATTTGATAAAAAAAAAATACAAATGTACCTCCATAACGTAGACAATGCAAGCTAAGGAAAAAGTAGAAGTTCACAACCAACAACACTAGCAAAATACAGAAACACTTCAAACTGAATGAAATAAAAACAAAGAGATGGATTATATATGGAAAAATATAACAATTTTAAGGAATTAAAGGGATAGGTCATAGGTAATACCGTAATATAAAAAAAATAATGATAGGTAATATAAAAAAATAATGACTTTCCACTAGTTTGAAATTCAAATCGGAAAAGCTATAGTTCTTTTCAAGTATATCAACAAAAGGACAAAAATACAACTAATAACAGTAGATTAGGAATAATAAATTATGTTATCAGACAATGTATAAATAAAAATGATTCTAATTATCAAGTAGGCCTCACCTTTAAATGTGAGTATTTTAGAGATAATTAGGGTTTTCAAATTTTCATCAAGAGATTTGAAAAGAAATGAATTAGGCATACTAAAACAAAGATGAAAAAAAAAATCAAATCATTAGAGTGAAAGATTAGACTAACAATAAAACAAAATAGAGTACCCAAATATAGAAATTACCCAAATAAAATATAATCAAATAAATTGCAATTACAAGAAAACAAGAAACACAGGAGAAAAATAAATAATTAAAATAATGAAAAAGCAAGCATGAACCATGCCCAAAACTTGAATTGTAGATTTGATACTATTAATGAAGAATCAAAACATAAAACAGTAAAATAAAGTGGATGATAATTTAAGAACCAATGACGATTAAAGCATATTTTATGAGAAGACAGAATGATGCGAATATGCAACTTAGTAAGCGTGTCGAATCGCAAGGGCAGGGTGAAGCAACTTACCGAGCTTGAACAGTGGTAGAAGTGCAACAGTGTTATTATAAGAGTTTTATTATATTATAGATTGTAATAAAATTATAACAAAATTGTCATTTAAATAGCGTAAAACCTTAACATCTGTAAGCATGACCAATCAACTATGTCAAGCATATGTCTATTAACAAAAACAACCAAAATAATAAGCACATGAAAATTTTACCAATATCCTAAAGTAAGCATAGCAGCCATCGAACAAAACTAAGCATCATATCTCTAGTAGCCCTAAATCTAGATCTTATTATGAAAGTCTAACATATATGACTTCCTCAAACTGGATGGAGCATGATAAAATAGTTGAAGCTTGTGCTTTTCTTCCATAAGAATAGTAGCCACTTCCAAAACTTCAAAAGGAAAAACACCTTTTAGTTTCATCACCTCTTCTAGTATCCTGTTATTTTTCTCATCTAATTTTTTCTTCTTTTCTTTTGCATGTGAGCATACACTTACCATGGTAGCAAGATGCACATTCATATTTTGAAAAATAATGTCAAAATTTTTGGAAACAAAGTGAAGAGTAGAAACCAAATCTCCACTATTCTCCATTTTCTTTTTCCCCTTTCTTGGGAGTCTTTTGTTTCTTTGCTTTCTTTGATTGGGGTCTAGAACTATATTCTTTTTACACTATTTGACTTATAGGTTAAGTCCCAGAATTAGTTTTACCACCACTACCACCATCATCATCATCTACAATTAGTGATTCATTTTCTAGCTTAACTTTTATATTTTTAACAATATCAACAAAATTTTCACTAGCTTCTCCTATTGCTTTATCTTTTTCATAAATTTCAACTGGCAAGTTATAGTGAGGAAATGGCACACTATATAATCCTTTTGCTTTTTCATGATTTTGTTATAAAACCAAAACAACAAAATGTTATTCATAAAACTGTGCACAATTTTAAATAGTAGAAAATCTTATAACAATTTCCTTGACCTATTCATTATACACACTTTTCTCTATTTGTTATAACTTCCTTTCATCATCCTACCTAAATGCAAACTTACTTAACATTTTAGCTAACGCACTATACTTTTTAGACTAATATTTAAGCTTAGATTCAATGTGTGATTTAGCTTTTAAGCCATAGATAGGAATTTTAGCGTAAATAATTTCTTCCAATCAACTTATGACCACTTTTAAATCCATCCTCCTTTTTCCATTTAGGAGTAGTAGCCAACTTATGTAGTGCTTGTATCAACACATCATCTTGTTGGAGAGTCCAAAACCTCTTATTTTTATCTTTACCTTGACTATTACCTTCTTGGATATATTTAGAAATTATTTCACTCTCCATCCTATCAAAGCATAAAATATTGTAATTTTAAAAATAACAAAAAGATAAAATAGGATGTACACAACACATTGGTATTAAAATAACAACACATAAAAAAAATTATAATATAAAAAGTTGTCAATAAGTAATGTGAAACCATTACAATTCAAATAGCTCAAGCAATATAACAAAAATCCATGCTTAACAAAGTACAAGAACACTAAATCATAACACATCCAAGTTTACAATTAGAAAATACTATCATATGATGCAAACTAATAACCACCACTTTCTAACCCTAGTTCTCCAACTATTAAACATGTCTTGTGTTAACGTGCTTTTGAAAGTAGTCTAATAATTAGGAGTTGCAATAGTTATAATAAACTCAACTTCATTATAATCATTGTCATTGTCATTATCATGCTTATCATCCTCATCTTCATTTTCATTTATGAACTCTTCTTCTTCTTCTACATTTGTCATGGGCAGGAATCTCTTTATTAGGTTATGCAAAATAATATGATCTTGAGTTTAGATAGGGAAAAATGAAGAAGTTCTAAGTAAGCTTACCTCATTTTCAAAATGCCATCTTTTAATCACATTTCTAACTCGAGCATGTTTCATGTTGAAATATTTTTTAGCACTTTATGTTTGTTGATCATCTCATTCTTTAATCTAATAGTGTTGCCATTTATAAGGAGTGAGAAATCCTTTACATTTGGTGTAACTACCATTAACCAAACATTAAAAGAATTTCAATATTTGATGATGGAATTTAGTGATGAAAATTTAGCAATGGAAAAGGCGTCGCAAATATATTTCCATCCTTAATTTTGAAAATGAAATTAAAATTGATCTTAACGATGAATTTTTCCTCATCACTAATTTATGGTTAAATAATGAAAAACTTTACTTATAAAATTGGCTATGAAATTAAAAAAAATAATTTACTAATGGATTTAGCAATAGAATATTATACAAATATTTGGAAATATTTATGCAAAAAATTTAAATTTTTTTTAAAAAAATAATGACAAAATATTATATGAAAATTTGAATATCTTTGGGCAAGAAATTTAATTTTTTTATCAAAAAATAGCGATGGATTTAGTGATGGAATAGTAATAATCCATCATTAATTTAAATGTACCATATCATTAAAATCAAATTAGCAATGGAATAATCAATCACTAATATTTTAATATAATCGGTTTGTGATAAACGCAGCCTATTTCTACAATGACTCATTTTTCTCCTTTCTCTTGCTGCCATTGAGTTGCTACCGCCTTTGCTACCATCCTTCACCCTCCTTGCTATTATTTGCCACCCTTAAAAGCTTTCTTGTTATGCCATTTTTCTTTTAATTAGTTGTTTTCAAATGAAGGGTTAGATTTAATACTTGAGGTTTATTTAGTTGTTTTGTGAGAAATTTCTTTGATTTCTCTAATAATTGATGTTTATCTTATACTTTTCATATATTATTTAAGTATTAAAATGTTTTATAACTTTGAATATTAGTTGAATTTATTAATTTGATGATTTAGGATTCGATGAAGGGAAATTGAGGTTTATATGTAATTAGGGTTTGTTTTATTTTGATTCTATTTGAATATGATAATTTATTATTAATTAAAGTATTATAATGTTTACATTTATTTATTTTTTTAATTTTGCATTGATTTTATTAATGTTATAATTAATCTACTCTTTAATGAGGAGATATATAAGTAATGTTTAATTTTAAAGTTAGAATTATAATAGTTGAGAATTTAGTATTTTAAAAATATACCTTATACATATATTGTAATATTGTTTTATTTGAAAATGTAGAACTAGAATTATAATAGTTGAAGATTTAAATTTTTGTTTATTATAATTAAATTTGTATATCAAACTATATTATGATAGTGCTGAAATATTTTTTTAAGAAAAAATTGTGCTATTTTTTTTTATTAAATGCCATATTATACATATGGATTTATTATTAAAATAAATTTTGGTCTTGCATTGACTTGGAATCTATTCATATTTTATATGTGTATTAATTTTTAATTTTTTATTTAATTTCTCTATTATGAATTTATGATATCCAATTTTTAATTATAGTTTTCTTTTATAAGCTTAAGGATTTGAGAAGTTACTTAAAAGACATTTTCTTAATTACATTTATTGAGTTTATTTTTCATATAAATAGGTATGTTCATGTTAATGGTTATGTTTTTGTTCATATTTATGATTATATTCATATTATAGTGTGATTAGTGGTTAATGAAAAAAAAACATTGTAACAAAAGTTAGATAAAATTATAATACTGATAATTTTCTAATGAAACAAGTTTCAATCGAATGACTTGCAAAATAGAGAGTGTTAATTAGATAAGATGATGGAAATACCATGAAAAGTGCTTTGATACTTCATCAATAAATGATGTTATTATTGTCTTCTAAGATGATAAGTAATGTAACTAATGGCTAACACATATTGAGAATGAAGGGATCTATTTATTAAGGGATGATTGAGAATCAAAAGTTCGATTTACTAAGGGATGATTCGAGATTTCTTAAAAAAATTAGTTGCACTAAACAAATTATGTGTGATGACTTGGATGACCTCAATAATTAAAAAAAACCTAGGAGGATGAGAAAATTGAAGAAGACTAATAGAGATGAAAAAGAAATTTAATACAACAATACAAAGTCTTTATCTTACATTAGGTTATCTTAATTATATGCAAATTAGGATTTACATGTATATGTCTTACATAATCAATGTAAATGGTATTGACTTAATATTGTTTTCATTTGTTGTAGATTATTAAATTTTTAACAACCACAAATTAAGTGGCATGATTGATATTTCAACATAATATTTTCACAAGTTAAGCATTTAAGAATAACCTCCAGATGATGAGCCACTACCTTATCGTGAAGAATAACATAGTGAAGAGTGTTAAGGGAGGAATGACAACAATTGACATATGGTTTAGGGCTTTCATTAGAAGTTAGAAATATTGGATTTAATTTTTTATTACATATAAGTTTTCATTATTTTATATTACAATTTTTTATGTTAAATGACCAAATAATTGATATTCAATATTATGAAATTTAATTTTGAAAATTTGTTAATTGAACTTACTATTATTGTTGTTAAATTATATTTTTATAGGATTATTTGTTGTATTGGCTGCCTAAAAAAGAGGTCACAAATTATCAATATTTTTTTTATAATAGTGATGAATTAACGATAGATTTTTGAATAATATTGGCAATAATTTTTCAAAATTTCACAAATCAACAATTAAATAATTTGTTGCTAAATTTAAGTTTAGTGATGAATGTGCTAGCAATAAAAATTAGTGACGAATAATTATGTCATTAAAGTCAAGTTCAGTAATAGATACTTTTTAGTAAATATAAGGTTTAATAATGGACGAATGCATCCCTAATTTTATTAATCATTCATTTTTTGTTGTCATTAGCTCACAAAATTATGATGGAAATAATGAAGGATATTATAATTTTATTGCTTATTGAATTACTAATGCATTGTTTATTGAAATTTTATAATTTGTCGCTAATTTTCTTAGTGACAAATTTTCAATTATTAGCAATGTATTTTTCCTTCACTAATCAAACCTTTTTTTGTAGTAAAATAGTAACAAACTTCACAAAAATCAAAATTAGATTCATTATTAAATCTATCGAATCAATTATAGTATTTTAATTATAAAATTATTAGTGCTAATTATAAACCTTGAGGAACTCATAAAATATCTAGCCTAGAAATAGCATTTTGAAGGATACGATCATCATGTATTGAGCCCTTGCATCTAGGTAAAACATAGATAAACTCCATGTCAGGTCTGTAAATTCCTAATACATTTATAACAATAATGCCTTTTCTTGATTGATACTTCCGTCTTTCTTAAGATGGCACTAACACACTAATGTATGTACCATTTAAGGCTCTTAAACAATTCTACAAAAAAAAGGACATAACTCATTTGCACATACTATTATTGAATATTAATTATGGATTAAATAGGTAGGATTGGTACCTTGAAACATTTCCACCTATCATCTTCGTATTTATCCAATATAGGTGTAGGCTTTTTGATTAATTGTTAATGCTACTTAAGGAGAGCACTAAGATAAATATTAAATTATCTACTCCTAATTTCTCCATTTTTGAGAAAATATTGTGCAATTGACTTGTTCCTCTTATGGTGAGCTAACATGTACAAGAACATAGCAACTATTTCCTTAAGTGACATACTTTGACTTCCACTTAAGCTCTAGTATCCCTAGGCATCCAATAAAGCACATTAAACTTGTCTATTTATACAAAATTCATTCTTACAAGATTTGTCACTCTCTCTTATTAACTTATTCAAAATTTCACATCACAATTTTTACTTAAATTTTTTTCTATCCTCTAAGTGGAAACTTTGAATAACAATAATGCTCATCATGTACCACATTGATGTGCAAGATATTATTTATATTATTTCTTTCTATTTTATACTTCTTACTGTATATATATGTCTAATAATGGAATTGGTCTTGTTTTATGATTGGATTATAATTTTTCAATGTTATCAAATTGTTTGATTAATGTTAGATTTTTACACTATTTCAATTTCTGACTATAACTTGAGTTTTAGAGATTCAAATTAGGTGATCTTTATGCTATTGAAGAGTTAAGAGGAAGCTTTAAAAATTTTATGTTTTACCTAACACCTAATTCACACATTTAGAAGGTTAAATATAGTCATGAAATTGAGCAATGTTTTTATCCTAATTGACCAAATCATGATTTTTGAGTCCTATTTAGAGTTCTAGAGGATCGATTAAGGTGAAACTAGCTTCTAAAGTTAATTTAGACCTAGCCCAACAAATTTCATATTTAGGATTTAGTGAAATTATGTTATTTGGTACTTAAACTTAGGTTGAAAGTTTACTTACAAAAATTTATTGTTGTAAATATTGTTAGTGATTCAATTTGTAAATTAGACTACAAGATTCCAATATATGCAAGGCCCCATTCTTTGTAACCTTAAAAGAAATATTTATTAGGTCCATTAGGTTTTCTAACTTAGGAAATCATATATAACTTAATTTTGTGCTTCTAGAGGCATTCGTTATGGACTAGACAACAACCATCATTTCTAAAGGCTTTCATTCTAGACTAGACAACAACCATCATTTCTTTAAATTTCTTATGTAAACCACCATGAATGGCCAATTTTCCTTTGAAGTTCAAGAGCTTAAGAAATCCAAATTCATTTTGACTTTGAGACTCTTCTTTTCAATCTATTTATAATTTGATTATCATATTTTTCAATTCTTCATTGATTATGACTGCTTTGATAATTTGCTGATAAGGGCCTATTTATTGATTATTCTTGGTGATCTAATGCCATATAATTGATTGTTGTTAATTCACACTTATAGAATTTGGATGATTGATTGTAAACTAGTATCTAATTTTCACTTATTAAATTTATGATATCTATGAAAAATAAAGAACAAATTTAACAATTGTCATTTATAGACTTATTAGATTTAGCTTAACTTGGTTTTGAATGCTTGATACTAATATTAATTAGATTTAGCCACTTGTTTTGAATTGAATAAGTAATAAAAGATTGATTGGTCGCTTGTGCTGATTAGTTCGCATTAGCAATTTGCACAATTATTGTCAGCTTTTTGGTATTTATAGTCAATTATAAGCATCTTTGTTGAGGGTCGATGAGAAATTAGAGTGTGAAATCTCTTGAACTTGATTCCCATCTTTTGTTATTTCAATCTAATCCTATTTTTAATTGTTCATTTAAAATTGCTTTTGAAACTTTCTCATTTTACATTCTATTTTGTTAATAAACTTTTATTCCCTTAGGTACGATTTAGACTTGTCTTTTACTAAGTATTTGAGCTAATTTAGTATTTAATTTTAATATGACTAATGCACATCACACATTAAGTACATCATAAGCATTATATTAACTTTTATCATTATCATTTCAAGTTATTGTAATTTTCTCTTCCTTCTTGGAGGTAGGCCAAAAAGAGCCATTCATATTCTAGGAAAGAGCCAGGACTAGTAACGGTGGTTCTAATCCTTGATGTGATGTGTCTCAACAGCCAATAGTAATGCAAACAATTTTCAAACCACATGGAAACTGACATATGAATTTTCCCAATCTGTGTGAAAATTACTTAGCTAAGTTGATTTGCTAGTCAAAGTAGATTTGTTGCCAACGTCTTATAAATCCTTTATTGCGCATAGCACATAATGCATAAATGTTATGGTCCACAATCTTCATTTCCTAACAAATCAAAATAAAGGAATATCCTTTTCTACCTAAGCCAATATCAATTATTTGATTCCAACAAAAAGAACAAACTAGAAAAATCATAAAGAAAAAATAGGAGAAAATATCAAGACAAAAAAAGAGCTAAACAAGGAAAAATCCATATTTTTGTCTCTTCTAAATACTAACCCAAAACATGAATTGGGGAAAAAAAGACCCTTTCCACTAAAAATTAAACTCAAATAATTGATCAAGGAATTAAAAAAATAACAAATTTAATTGGAAAGGAAAAAAAATCAAGATTAGATTGAATCCTATCTATTTTTTATAGTTATGATAGTAAACAAACAATATGCAAAAAGAGTATTGATCAAAACTAAAAGATAGAAATAAAGACTTGATTGTTATCTTAAGATTTAGCTATGATGATAACCCTTTGACCTACTTCAACCTTGATTTTGCATGGAGAGAGATGGGGGAGACAGAGGAGTGCAAAGATGGGGGATGATGAATAGATGGTGAACGAAGAAGGTAAGGAGTGTGGGCAATGGAATTAGGGGCAGGAGAAAGAGAGAGGTCAGGAGCGTTGGTAGGGGGCTTTTTGACCATAGCACTTAGGTTAGGAAAACAAATTCCCCATACAATACACAATAAAAATATTTTCCCTAAATGCTCAAAGTATTTTTTTTTTTTGCTAAAAATAGTGATCACGGGAAGGTGGAGTCCGTGATCCATTTATTTTTATTTAATTTATACATTTTTTACTTCAATTTAACACCATTTTTTTTAAAGTTTTACTTATTTATAATTTGATCTCCTATTTTTATTTTATTTTCAATTTTTACTTAACTTATATTTGATTTAATTTTTTACATTTTGAATGTTGCTTTGATACTAATTATTCAAGGTTTCAAATAATAATCAATAATTGTACTAACTCTCATAATATTATAATATATATATATATATATATATATATATATATATATATATATATATATATATATATATATATATATATATATATATATATATATATATATATATATAATACAATGAAATTAGTAATTATGAAAAGATCATTAGAATAATTAAAATTTTAATAAATACTATATTTTTACTTATTCTCTTGTAAATTTATTAGATGGAGGATTTAAATTATAAAATTAAATTTTTAGACTATGTTTTATCATAATGTGATGTATATATTTATAAAAATATTTAACTGAATATGAAATTAAAATATAATCTATAGCATGAAAATAAATATTTTATTAGTAAACTATATTAGTCTACAATGTGATGCAATTCAGTTTATAAAAAATTAAGTATATACATATTATATATTTTTAAGAAATTGCTAAATATGAGTCCTAATATAATAATATATTATTTATTTTTTATTTTATCACATATAATATTAATGTTACATAAATAATAAAAATAAATTATGCAAAAAAATTATTTAAATACTTGAAAATAATGTGTTGAATTGCATGCCAAAAAATAATTAAAAAATTAATAAATTAAAATGTTGTAATTATTGTATAAAAATAAAAAAATTACATCATTTGATAAAATATTTAATTAATTGAGATGACAAAATATTAAGTATAAGTTTAATAAAATTCAATCTATAAAGTTCAAATTCCTAAAATTAAATGACATAAAATTTAATTATTTTAAAGTAATTTAAATGTGATATTCGACCTTAACATCCAAAAGTTAATATTTAAAACAATTAATGAATTTAATAATCTAGGTATTACTAGTTTTATTAGATAATATTTTTCATAAAAAAATTATAGATTTATTTTGATAAAGGAGTAATATGGTACTTCTATCCATGACTATTAAAAAAATGATTCATAAAGTTATAGTAATAAAAGAAAGCAAATTCCTTTAAGGAAAAGAAAGTTATTTTGTCAAGTTCTTAATATTTAATATTAAGTGAATGAAATATTTTCTCTTATCTTTTTATCCTATAACTTGGTTCTATAAAAAGTATTTTTTGTTGAAACAAATAAAGCCTTAGAAAGAAAAGTAATTGAAGGATAGACACATAGAATATAAATATCTATTCTTAATTAAATTAAAATTACATGTATTTTAATATTTTATAAGATGAAGGATAATAATTTTTTTATTTCTTTTCTCTCAAGATGAGTAGCATTCGTAAAATTTATTTACCTAGTTTTTTACCTCTTGATGAGTAATCAGCACCATTTCCTATAGTTACATGCAAGCATAACATTAAATTAACAACATAACAAGTAGTATCTTAAAATGCTACAAGGAATTATAAATAAAAATAAAATGAATTGAATTAATTAAATGATATGATTTGGATTAATCAATAAGAGTGGAAAATTTTCTTAGTTTGTACAATTAATTTATAAAATTAAATAATATGATAAATGAAAGGTGATAAAGTACTAAATACAAGGAAAGAATTATGGATCAATTAAATAAATAAATTGGATATAACATTATACTATAATAATCAAATGTTCAATTACTAAAATAATGACTTCCAGTCCCACATCAAGGGTATCGCTTTGCTCATTGCGGTCATTGAGCTAAGGAATAATGCTATTCATCTTTATTATTATCGTCATCATTATCTGCATGAGTTGGGCAGGTTTAAGCCTTAGAGGGTGGAGAGTTCAAGTCTTAGGGAAAGGATTGAAATAATGGAATAGGATTTTTCGAGGTGAAAAATCTATGTTATTGCTGCTATGTGGATCCATTGGCATACTTAGTAGTAAATACAAAAAGGTCAGTAAATAATACTATTAGAGAACTAGGGACTTACTGAGTTGATTGTGATGGTAATAGGGTGAAGAACAATGACTGTGGAGCATCATAAGGGTGCTGTGGGGGTAACATTATATTGTATGATGGGCTAGTATCTCCACCTGTAAAGAATTGTGATAAGGGGGTATAAGTAGATGGACCTACACCTTCTATATCAGCCTGAATGGATGAAGGGGTGTAAAAAGAGGGGACATCTACTTGTGTCATCGATGGATGACCATAAGGGATACTTTCATCATCATCCCCTTCCTCTGACAAAATAGGATCCCTGAAAGATATGAAACTATGGCCTTTTCTACCACGCCTAGGCTTGAGAATAGGTGGTCTCGATAATTCATTAGCAGGATAAGCAGGTTAGGAATAAGTTATGTTTCGATGCTCTCCTAGTGTATGTAACATAAGGTGACATTCTTGGTCTATTGTCCCCCTTAATTGACTATATGATTGAGACCAGGAATTCTCAACACTGAGCTTGCGTAATCTCTCAACTACATCAGCCTATAAGGAAATACATTTTATTAGTTTAATATATATTATATTTTGAAGAAATAGGAAAAAAGTGTATGAACATCATTGGTTACCACAAATCCTAAATCATCGCTAGTTGGATGAATCTATCGCCTGATGTGCCTCCAGTGTCATGTCATATAGCCCAAGTCATGGTGAAGAGCATCTGTCTCTATCTCAGTTAATGAAAGTATATTGCACCATGCATTCTAAGCACTAATGAATATCGCATGCTCTTGCCGTCAGTCTTTTGACGTTTTACCTTAAAGCTATAATGTATGACAAGAATGCAAATTGAATGGCTCTTGTAGGATGGGCTACTACCTACTAAATTGGTGAAGCATATGATTTGTATGGTGCTATTTCACAATGTGAAAGCATATGATGGGGACTAATGCTAGCCATATATCATGTGATGTCAAGTAATACTTTAGTACAAGTTGCTGTACACTGGGAATGTCATAAAATTGTCAAATAATTTGCATTACATAAGTGTAATAAAAATAAGCATATCACTGCATGTGAGATTGAATTCATTAGATACAATAAAGTATGCCTTCCAAACTCATCAGCCTTCATTTGATCAAGTAGTAATCTATATTAGTGTAAGGCCCTTGCTAGCAACTAAGGCAATAATCCAGTATTCTTCCACTTACGATGAATATAAATTATGTATCATTTGTTCCAATATTTTAAGGTGTTATGAGAAATGTAATATAAAAATCATGTATAATCCATATCTAAAGTCTAATGGTGGAAGCACGGGGTACATGTCTAGCTGAGGATCAGGATACACTAGTCTTGGCAGCCCTAGAGTGGGAAATCAATCCATGCCTATAAATGCAATAAGTGCAAACATCTACCAATGTTAATGTCATCACATTTAGTGACGGCATACAATTCTCTATACAAGAATGCCAGAATTGCCAATCCTTAACTATACTAACTAGCATTTGCAAAATTTTCTAGTAACGGTAGATACTTTGATAACACTCTATGGCTTGAAATGTCGTATATAAGATAACTGCCTATGAGCCTTAAGATGTAAGCATGCGCAAAACGCTGTGTTTGTTTATTATCTACATCATCCGGTAAGTGTTTAAAATTTGCTACTAACTAAGTGATGCTTAGGCGCTAGCCTTGTAAGCATTCATCGAGCGGTCTGACCTTTAGTAAATTTTTGTACATCCCTGGCCAATCATATCCAGTATATCTAGAGATAAGAATGCCCTCATATAGTAAATCTAGTTGGATGGAGACATCTTGTAGGATAATGGTACACTCTTTCAAGGTGGTATGAAAAGTGTGCATTTCAAGACACCATCGCTCAATGAGTACGGACACAAGAGTAGCATTGAAATCAAAGTGACCAAGTTGGTTGGCATCGTAGAAACTTGCCAATTAAAGATATGGGACAATTATAAGGGGTGAATCGAAGAGACGATTCCTATAGGCGACGCGTCATAACTTCAGGATTCGATTCGCCTTCACATGCCAATTGAAAACATAGTTAGCACAATTAAAATGCAAGTAATTTTTTTAAAGGAATAAACTTACCCAATTAAATCACACAGCTTGCGAAATATGTCTAGATTGTAAGTATAATAGGGACTCATCATCGGATGCAAGGGTTATAACACGATGCTGACTGGCTATTGGAGTCAGGTTATATGAACCATGTTAAACCGGATGAATTCAGTCAATTGCATAACCATAAATTTATGTAAGTCTTCCATTACGTAACTAAAGAATGAATAATTTAATACAATAAGATAAGCACAATATAATGTTCAGATACAATAAGTTATCTAATTTTTATCAATTTGTCAACGAACTATGCATAATCTAGAGACATGTATAGTAATAATTTCAAAGAGAGGTTATCTGTTCATTTTTTGGAGTTAGGGGTCTCATGGCATGTTCTATTGATTGGACTAGCAAGTTAAGCGATTATGCCTATCTTGCTTACATAACCCACACTTCTGAGGTTCTAATGGATTCTCCTCTAATCCATTTCGTTTCTTATTTGTGTGGAATATGATCGACCATTGGGACACATTTGCACTGGACCTAGCGCTAGTGTTGGTTCATTCAATGCTGGCCAATACTCCATACTACTGATTAGCCGAAACTCACAATCATAAGCTTTTAGCATTGTCTAATCGAAAAATAGGATCGATATATTGTAATGGATTCAGTGAGACCTTTGCACATACAGTAAACATATGTTGGTAGGGCCAATACTCCACTTGGAAGTTGCTACAATCACATGTTTGATAGCACATGCTAACTTTATAAGTTCGACTAAACTATTTTCAAATCGGGTCATACAGTTTCTCTACCTCGAAGGGTGACCCTAGGTGGTCAAAATGACGCACATAGCAGGCAGATGCTTTTCAAATACACTTTTGAATCTTTTTTTGAATGTCCTCGCTAACACCTCTCTTACTTGTAATTGTACTACAATGGTCTCAGCTTGGTTAACAAAGTATGCATTTAGTCAATATACTATAGCTTTGATCAACTCGGTAATCGATAAAAATTTAACCCTTTTGAATATGTTATTAATGCATTTAACCAAGTTAGTTATCATGTGCTCCTATCGTCAGCCTTCCTCATCATAAGTATGGCTCCATTAACTTTTTAGGATATTATTAATCTAATTTGGTAGCTCTTAGGTGCAATTAGCGCAATTCATTTAACTTACAATCCATAACATGTTGCTCATATTGGTAACTTGTATCACACATCTTTGTGATTGAATAAATAAAATCATGATAGATAATGATAATTAATGACGTTAGTGTAAGCAATACCCACCAATGCTAGTGAACATCTTCTTTAGCCATATTATCTTAAAAGATGAGTTTAGATTGCTAGCGATGTGTCTCAAGTAGAACACATGATACGCATAAGGGGGTTGTCATCCTACACGTGGGTTTGCAATGGTAGTTAGCATTCCAAGATGTCTATCTGATATCAAGCAAATACCTTACTTGTCTTTAATGACATGTATCGAACGTTTGACAAGAACCAAGCCTATGTCTTGTATATTTTCCCTTTACCACGATAAATGCAAGAGGCATAATTTTTTTATCGCCATCTTGTGACATCGTGATAAGCAAGACCCTTTATACTTTTTATACAAAAAGGTGCCATTTACTTAGACTATCAGTTTCCAATGGTTAATCGCATCAATGCATGACTTGAAAGTCTAAAACACTCAATAGAATAGTGCAACCGGCTCGTCTTCAGAATTGTTTGACAGGTAGTCTCTACTAATAATCTTGAAGTAAAGATTAAAGTGTCGCATTACCACTAACCACCTCGGTAGTATGGAATATAACTTCTTCCAATTCTCAAATGCAAGAGCAATGGCTCAATATTTACCTTTTCACGCCTTCTTATAGGATATTGAGTACCCAAAAATATCATGGATTCATTCAATAACTTCTTGGACGGACACACTTGGATTTTCGATCACCATGGCCACAATATAGGATGAAATGACATCTGTGTCCAATTTTAGATGATCTCGGGAAAGTGAGACAGATATATATGTATGAGGACCATTGTATTTTGAAATTTGTCAGTAATTCTCTCTTAACTTATGACATGTTCTAACCCTCAAATTACATTGTACACCATAGTGAGGGCACCGGTATTCTTCATATTTGGCCAAAGAGTAATGCACACAAAATGTGTGGTAAGTCCGAATTGAGTATATTTTCATTATATGGTGAAATGACTTTTAGTCCATATATCTTAAATCCACATATGGCTCTTAGTTTTCATTTATATTTATGCCATCTCCTACTTCAGGATAATTATTACTCACGATAGCTTCTATATTTATCCATAAAAAAGGCAGTAGCTGATTCTATATATTGGCTCACAGTTGGTGTTGGAAATGTATTCGTAACATCTTTTCTACCACCATCATCATCGTAATTGTCATTATCACCACCAAACCCTTCAAGAACATCATCATATGCATCTTTCTCTTCAAATTCATCCATTATATCCTTTGTTTTCTCCAGAGAAGAAGGGGATTGAAATAAGCTATAGTTGGACTAAGAAAAACATGGCTTTGGAGCATAGTTGACAATAGGGGTGTGAAATTGCTGGCCATATTCAATTCCCTTGTTTATTAATTCTATACTAGCAAGGTATGGGTTGTAATATGATGGCTTATCATTAGTATCATGAAGTTAGCTGATGGATGGTAGTGTGTATGGGTCACTAGCATCAACTGGTTGACTTGCTATGTTTAAATCTAGTTTCACAGTTGAGATATGTACATACACTTTTGGGTAGAACAATTGAGTAGGGAATCTTACATTTGCTTCCCACATTCATTGAATGTCATTATCATCTTCTAACTCATACGCCTTATACCGTATTAGATTCAGTGAGTAGATGTCTGTATACCAACTCAATTATGACTTGATTTTCATTAAGTTATAACTTTCTCCTAACTAGATTCTTTAGTACATCTAGGGTTATGTCTAATTTAATTCTTATTAATTTAACCTTGTGACACTTAAACGTATTGGCCTCATTCGTCCCATAAATTTTTCCTTTTGCATAAATACAAATATTTTCTTCCCTGACACTCATTTTGATTCCTACCATATTCATGTTTCCAAGTCATTCCGAGATTAAATCTATATAAAGTATTGAAAGATGTACTATAGTTGCAAAAATAATTACACTTAACTATTACTATATAATTACTCGTATTTATTTCATTCTTATTACTTAATTATGATTATTGCAATATTAGATATTTACCTAATTTATTGATTAATGTCTAACTACAAATTTAACTTAAGTTCAATTATGACATTTAAATTTTATGGAACTAAATATACTAAAATAAGTTTGTAAAGAAGTAGCATAAACAAGTTTTTCATAAAATATATAGTGTAAAACATTATTTAATCAATATTATGTGTATTATGATATTTTTTAAAGGTCAAAGAGTCAAGGATAATAATATATACTTTTAATATTTATTTTAACATTCGAATTAGCATCGATAGCAATTCTCATAACTACAAAAATTCTAATTTATTTAAAGTATCCATAAAAATTTAAATATATATATATATATATACACACACACACACACACACACACACACACACACACACACACACATATTACTTATTGATATTAACATTTGAATCATAAATAAAAGACATAGACATGAAAAATAGGAAAATCTAAAATGAAGCATGTGAAAGGAAAAAAATAATAAATGAGTTATTAAAAAATATGAATTAATAATAAATTACATAGTAAACTTAAGTAATTTAATTAAAAAGTTTTAAGCCATTCAAAATATTTTTAGTATAAAAATGAATTTTGTTATTCTAAATTTACATTACTCAGTATTATTTAAGTTGTAAATAATTTTATTAAAATAATTAAAATAATACACAAGGTATAAAATCTTGATATAAATATTAACGAATACATACTTAATTTGACATGTAGTATTAAAAATTTGATATCAAGTAAATATTGATAAAAATTAGATAAATAAGTTGAATTTAACATTAAAATATTATTTTAAAAAATAAAATATGCTGTTAGTTAATTCAATCAATAATTTCTATTCAAAAATTTTAATTTGCTTAAAATATTTATGGAGAATTTAATGTAGAATATATAATATTATATATATACTATTTGGCAATATTATTATCTAAGTTATAAATAAAAGAAATGGATGTCAAAACTAGGACAACATTAAATTGTGCAAATAAAAATAAGAGAAATAATATTTGAATCATTAAGCTATGGGTAAAGTATATATTAAAATGAATTAATTTTATTAACAAAATTTTTTTAAAATATTTCTATAATAAAATTTTTAATTATATTAAATTCATAACATTCAATAATATTTAAGTGGTAAATAATAGAAGTTCAAAGAATAAAAAAAATACAGTGATTGAAATTAAAGGAGGATAAATAATATATGATTTATAAAGTTCTAACAGAACTCTGGTTTACTTATGTTTAATTTAATATACATAATTTAAAATTTAATATGAAGGAAATATTAGAAAAAAATGCTTCAATAATCATGATTTTAATTTTTAAATTCTTTTATTAAGAATAAAATATGAAATTGATTCATTTAATTTATATTTTCTTTTAAAATTGAAAATTATTTAATAAAATTTATAGTAAAAATAAAATATATCATGTAATATTTATGTTACTTAGTGATATTGGTGTTTGAATTATTAGTAAATAAAGTAGAAATATAAAATTTAAAAATATACAATGGAGAAAGTAAAAATTAGGAAAATAATGGGTCAACTATAAAGTAATAAGCATAAAAAATATAATATATTAATTATTAAAGTAATTAAATTAAATTTTTTAAATTTTAAAATATTGGTATAATAAATGAAAAATATATTGTGTTATATCTATAAGAGAATTTAAGTTAAAGGTTAAAAGAAATAATTTAAATGTAAATTTGAAAGAAAAATAGAGATTCAAAAATAAAAGATGATTTATTAGATGGAGAAAATTGGATAAAAAGTTGATAATGTATTAGAAAAAGGAGAGATGATAGCCTAAAATACTATTCAATTAGTAGATGCAGATAAATTAAGATTCAAGAGAATATAATATAAAGATAAAAATTTCTCTACTTTCTCCAATTTTAAATTTTTGAATTTTAACATGATATTATATTTAGTTTTATTAATTAGAATGTATCAATTTATATTGTTAATAGGAATAGTGATTATTATTATTAATAATGATTTTTATTAACGATAAACCCTAAAATTAACAAAAGGACAATAAAACAACAATACAAATAAAATTTTCAATCAGGATGTCATTGGAAGAAGAAAGTGTAGAGGTATTTTGGCAGGAAGATTTTTTAGTAGGTGTGGACACTTGGCAAAAATAAAAAAAAAGTGAGGTGCTCTAAAAATTTTCTTTTAGTAGTAGGGTACAAATTATATGTATTTAGGTCAAAAAGCCCTTGATGGTTTTAAAAAAATATTTTATACATCTCAAAATATTGCATTCTACCTTCAACTAATATTTCTTAATAATAATTAATTATTAACAAATATTACTATTTTTTTCAAAATTTTGAAGTTTACAAAATTTTTATTTTCTTTTTTGATAATATCCAACCTACAAGCATAATAATTTTAATCATAATAATATACACAAAATGCATAATCTAGATAGACTACATACATAATAATATGCATAGATACCATAATAATACAGATAAAATTAAAACAATATAGGCAAATTATAATATGCATAAAATAATGCAAGGAAACTAAAAAAATAGAGATACCACAATAAATAGATGAAAATAATAAACATAAATATACTACTAAAATATCTAATCAATTAGAATAACAATAATTTAGTCATAATACCTAATAATAATATAAAATAAAATTAATGAATACTTGTAATAAATATTACACTAAAATAATGCACAAATAAAATTAAAACAATATAGGCAAATTATAGTATGCACAAAATAATGTAGGGAAACTAAAAAAATAGAGATACCACAATAAACAGATGAAAATCATAAATATTAATATACTACTAAAATATCTAATCAATAGAATAACAATAATTTAGTCACAATACCTAATGATAATATAAAATAAAATTAATGAATACTTGTAACAAATATTACACTAAGTATACATTATATTTTTATATCATCTAAAAATATTTTTTTATAATTAAAAATCTTACTTAAAAATGCTAATAATCTGTACGGATAAAATGAAAGAGACATAATAAGCTTCAGAATAAGACTTCTCAGTTGGACAGGCATAGTGCAACAAAAAATACATGGGAGAGCTCCACTAGCTGCATGTTTATATAGAGGGGAGAGGGCTTCATAGGGGAATAGTACTCTGCTAATCACGGGTTGGGATAATGTGTGACTGGTTAGGAGTACAGTGCCTCGCTGGTCATGGTTTGGTACACCCTCTGATTAGTTAGGATCTGACCTGATTGGTCACGGACTCGCCATCCTCGTGATCAGTAATAATTAAAAAAAATTAAATTAAGTATTGTGAGAAATTTGCATGCGCAGAGTTTTGAAAAAATGTTTTTGGAAATTGAGTATTTGAGTCAAAAAGCCGTTGTAAGGGAGCGCTTTCTTGTTTATGATAGGTAAGGAATTCTAAAACTCTTGGGGGAGAAAGGAATTTAGATTGGTGGAATCAAATAAGGTTAGGTAAAGGGTAAAAGTGTCACCCGCATGTACCAAACACTTAAAAAAAGGGAATCAAGTATTTGATTCCATTTCTAACCCATTAAAGTCCCTTAACCAAATGCCCTTAAACGTCTCTCTCTATCCTTACCATTCTTTTTGTCTTAATGCTGTCAATAAATTTTTTTAGCTCTATCCATTGCAGTTAGAAAGTAAGTGGAACTGCAAATTTAAAGCCTCCTAATTCTATTATTCATATCTCTTCGCTACTGTTTCAGCAATTATTTCAATTTATTTTTTCCTCTACAAGGAGGTGTTTGTCCTAGGGCCTCAGCGTGGAGAAAAAACCTTAATCAAAGGCTATACTGGTGTATTAACGGGTTGGACAGAGAAGGGGTTGATGGGAGTGAGCAATAAGAAGCTGGAAAAAGGTGAAAAAAAATAACCTTAGCTTTTTGTTAGTAAGTAAATGAAAAGTTTACGATAGGACCAAAAGTGATACAATTAAATATTTAGAGGGATTAAAATAAATTATTTTAAATAAAGAGGATCATAATAAGGCAATTTATATTTTAAAAAGATCAAAATTGTATTTAAACCTTAATAAAAACCATTTAGAATCTGTCCTCTCTAATTTTTGTTTCAACTGCATTAAATTTGATGAGGGTAAATTTCATCAATCTTCCCTAAAATTTAGGTATAAATCATTCACCACCATATTATTTTCAAAAAATAATTCAAACCCCCCCCCCCCCGCCATTTATTGATTGGCAACGCTATTACTGATAATATTTCTTTACTGATTTTGCCTATTAAATAACAATTAGAATACAATTCCTATCTTCATTTTTACCCTAATCCCTTCTTCTCGTCTACGTAAACAAGAGCCCTAAAGGATGAAGCTTCTGGAAGAAGGAACCTGAGTTCCCTCTGTATTCTTATTTTTCGCAATCAAATGAAGTTTGTATAAATTCTTTGACTTTTAGTGGTAAGATATCCAAAGATCGAAACTTTTCTTCTGCATTTCACTTTTCAATGGGTAACAGCATTGGAAAAGTCTGCCTCTACTCCTCCAGCACCAGAAATATTTCATGCCGGTTTGATAGTTTTTCCACTCACAAAAACTTAGGTTGGTTTGGCATACACTTTTTCTAGAATTGATTTCATTCTATTTCAATAGAAATAATTTTAATTTATTTATAAATAAATTTTATTATTTGATAATTTTGTTAAAAATAATAATTTTAATTTATTTATAAACGAATTATTTTATTTATAATATATTAAAAAATACATAAAAATTAATTAAATAGTAAATACAATATTAGAGAAAGGTAAATTATTCATAAAATATATTTTTTAAGTTAAATGAAATGAATTCTAATAAAATTCTTGTAAAATTGAATGACTTTCATATGAAAAAGTTGTAATTAAAATGGAAATTGCAAATGAAATGAAATTTCTTCTTATTTAAATCAAAACATTATATTAAAAAAAATTAATTTGAAAATGAAATAAAATCACAATGGTTGGCAATTCCATTTGCTATGTCAGGCCAGGCCCATCATTTTCTTCACCCTTGAACACGTTTTCCGACGACGATAGTAGCATTCACATGACTTTCCGGTCAATTTCCAGCGCCTCTGTGAGAGTGCCAACTCATTCACTCCGTTTCTCTTTGACAACACTCTTCATCAAGCCCCCATATCCTATTTTGCTGCTTCGTTTCAGCTTAGTTTCACAACAATGCCTCTTCAACCTGCTTCTCGGGTTTTTACCTTTTGCAAGGAAAATGGTTTCTCAGGTCCGATGGAAAATGGCTTTTCTTCTGATCCTATCGAAAGAGGATTCTTGTCTAGCCCTTTGTCATTTTAACCCCTCATCAATTCTTATTCTACAAGCGTTCTGTGTTCTGCTTCATCCAATGTTGACAAGGGTTTCATTTTTCCTCTGTCATTTATTATTTGTAAGCCTAACTAAAGTGAATGTAAGCTTTCCGTGCCAAAGGAAGAGTGACAAATTTCATGGTAGATGGCCTTTTCATGACGGCCCGTAGAATAACAGGGGAGGTTCGAGTTATTTTTATAAATAGAGGGGAGGTGAATGATTAATGCATTATCTCTCTTTTCTATTTAATAATGTATTTCATTAATGATTAGTTTAATAATCATAATTAAAATACACTTAGTACAAGTAAAAATCTGTGACATAATTTGAACATTCTTGTTGCAAATATTTTCTTTCCATTCGGCTGAAATATCTAAACTCGAATTAAATAACAATAAAGTCAACATTGAACAACTTCAAGTTTTGTCACTGAAATAATCGGCGCCCCATTTTTTGTATTTATTAGACATCTAAAAATGTGTACAGAGAGTCACATTTAAGCCACATATGTCCCACTCTCACTTTGTAAATCAAATAAGAAGAGGTCAAAGAAGCTGCAATCCTCTTCCCTCCACCCCCCTTTCATTTCATTATACAGTTCTCTTCCAACCAACCATGGCGGAGGAAGACCGCGTCCGACCACTAGCCCTTGCTGCGGACGGCCACAGCAGCGATGGCGGGAACGCTGCACAACACCTCAAAAGAAGTCGTCGTAGAAGACTAAAGTATTGCTGTGTCTGCACCGCAGCCTTTTTACTAGTTTTGGTTATAGTAATTTTGATCTTAAGTTTCACCGTTTTTAAGGTAAAAGATCCCAAAATAACTATGAATGGGATCACCGTCACAAATCTTGAGCTCTCTCTCAACGCAATCCCTCAAGTTAAGATCAACATGTCCTTAAATGTGGATGTTTCCATTAAAAACCCAAATGCAGTATCGTTTGAGTTCAACAACGCCACCACAATCATATACTACAACGGCGTGGCGCTGGTGGAGGCGCGAAACCCGCCAGGGAAAGCCAGGGCGCGGCGCACCTTGAGGATGAATGTCATGGTGGAGATCATGGCGGACCGCCTTATGTCCGTCCCAGAGATGGCGGCGGACTTGTTCGGCGGGCAGCTTCCTTTGAGCAGCTATACGGTGGTTTCTGGACGAGTGAGGATTTTGAATAGTATCAAGATTCATGTTGGTGTGAAGATGAATTGCAATATGAAGGTTAGCATTTTAAGCAAATCAATTGAGGATATGAGTTGCCATGATGAGGTTAAACTTTAGTCCTTTAGGGTTTGGCATACCAGAGTTATGTTTAGGGTTCAGGACACATAATAGAGAAAGACAGTATTTATGTACAGTTATAAATTTTTATTAAAAATTGTAGTTTTTAATTAAAATTATATAATTTCCCCCTTAAAGATTGCAAATTTTCAATAAAAGTCCAAAATTTTCAAAAATGTAAACATAACATTTAATTCCTTATTTATAAAGAAAGTGATTATTATATCACTCAATTTTCCTAACTATTATTATTAGTATTTTATTTTTACTTTTATTATAATTATTCATCTTTTCCTTCACCCATAATATTTAATAATATATTAAACTAAATGGTGAAAAAGAATATAATTGAATAGCAAACATATATTTAATATTATTGAGGTTAAATTTAACAATCCATTTCATTATTTTTTACTTTATTTTAACATTATAAGTGAATGAGAGATGAATGAAAATTGTAAAAAGAAAGGATTGATAATGCCAACTATAAAATTTAAGGGACATAATACTTATTATATTTATAAATGAGAGGCTAATTATTATGTTTTACTCTTTTATAATTTTTTATTATTGTTGCAAATTTGAACAATGAAAATATTTATGAAACTCACTAAATTGGCACATATTCATGAAATTTTATGAAATACGTAGAAAATTTTATATAAGAAATTATAATTATAATTTTATGGCTTTTATGTTAAACTTTCATAAAAAATTTGTAAATTTCTTTTTCACAAAACCCTTGATATTAATATCGCTCATAGCAGAGTTTAAACAAAACTCAGTAGAGATATATTATTTTTAATTTGTCTTGCGGGATAATATATATGTATTATAATGTCATGTGCACAAGATTATGACGTGGGGTTTGAAAATTCTTTCAGAAATTTTATTCAATGTCTAATAAAATTAATTATGGGTTCAAATTTAGTCTATTGTTATTATAAAATATTTTAGATTATAAGTGAATGAAAATAGGATACATTATTAAAAAATAATAGTAACTAATAATTAAGTTTAAATTTGATATACTATCAATGTAAAATATTTTATACTATTAGTGAATAAGAAGAATACATATTATTAAAAAATTACTGGTAATTCAGAATTTTAATAATAATAAAGAAGTTTAAACAAATTTTCATTAATATAGCAATATATGAGTGGATGATAATATAAAGTTAATTTAGATTAATAAATTTAAATCTTTAAAATTTTTAATAATAGTAAAAAAAATTTAATAATTTTTTATTGATATGATAATATATGAATAAATGAAAGAATAAAACTGATTTATATTAATAATGAATCAAATTTAAATTCATTAATTATATGCCACATAGTGAGTATAGAATTATTTTTGTTATATATTTGAAATATGTGAGAGTAACTTAAAAATCATATATGTGAAAACCATACTAATTTAAGATAATTTGTAAGTATCAATCTAGAAAACTTAAAATATTAAAGAACAATAAAGTAAGGAATTACTGAAAATTTTTTTCCGGTGATTTTTCTTAACCTTATTTTAGTAAGGACAAGAACATGGAAATATATACATTCTTTGGTGAAATAATGCATATTTATATTTCACTGCGCCAACGTACCTACAATATGAACTGTATTAATAAATGAAAAGGTAGACAATTCAAAATTTCCAACCTAGTTCCAATGGCTGCGCCTGCCAAAATAAGTGAACAATTATAGGCCTAAAGCCAAGTGACACAACGTGAAAATAAACTTAATTCCAATGTTGATTCAGAGGTCTATACCCAAATTCACAATTGTTGAAGCATCGTCCAGTCATTATATTTAACTTCACTAAGCAAAAAAAAAAAAAAAGGAAAAAAAGACAAAAGATTCACTCATATGTATAAAGTGAGATTAATTTTTTGGTCCAAGACTCCAAGGTTATATATGATGCATTTTTTCATGATAACTAAAATGAGTGATGCAATAACATGTATGTCTTTATGTTTGGGTGTTATACAAGCTTCCTATGCGATTGTAACCGATCATGTTGTTTGGATGTTAAATGGTTGAAAGATTGACATCCATATATGTATGTGTATTTTTATTGTACATAATTGATAGAGTTACTTACTACAAGTGCTTTGTGTTCGAAAATAGATTTTAAAAACATATTTATTTATTTTTGGGTAACTTCAAAAGCTAAAAATAAGTGGGACTTTTTCGCTTAATTTCAATTTTCATTTCTATAATATACATTTTGTTCATATTTGATCATTCTAAAATATAAAAAATTATTTATTTATTAAAATAAAAAATGAAAAATAAAAGCAAAAAAGGAGAAATAGTTAAAATATTTAATTAAAGATTGTAGTAAATGATATATCAAAATATTTAAAATAATATAAGATTTTAAGAATTTAGAATTTATTAGAATATATTTAAAATTATATTTTATCATACTTGATGGAATAATTAATCATTAATAAATTTAAGTGTATAATTTATTTTATGTTTAAATGATAAGTTATGTTTTATAATTTTTCATCAAATTATGAATTTCCTTTAGGAAAATTTTTATATCAAATACCTCTCAAGAAAATAAATTATTATTAAAAGTGACCTCTAATGTGAAATCAATTTACACATTCTAATAAATTATTAATCACATATTTTCATTGCTACACCGAATAAGAATACTTTTTAATTTTAATTTATTATTTATGAAATAGACTTAAATTGTTTCAAACATATATTTTCTCTCTTTTTTTATCATTATTTTATTTCTTTTTGGTGTGTTCAAACTCTCTTAATTTAAGTATATTTAATTTATAACAAATTAAATTTAAAGAATATACTTATTTAGTACAGTGATGAAAATAAGTTATTAATGATTTACTAAAGTGTGTAAATCGATTTCTATTTGATATTTTTTTAAAAATGATTAATTTTCTTAATAGATATTTGATGTAATGATTGATAGTAACAAAAAATTTGTAATTGGATGAATAAATTATAATAAATAAATTATTTTTTAGACATAAAATAAATTATACACTCAAATATATTAATCATCAATTATTTTATCTATTAAATAGAGCTTTAAATATGTCGTGATAAATTTTAAAATTTTAATTAATATGATTTAAAATAATTAATAATTTTATTAATTACTTTGAAAAGTAAATTATCTATTGTTGTTTTAAATATTTTGATATATTATTTACTACATTGAGTGATTAAACATTTTGATGTTCCCTTTCTTCTTTTATTTTTCTTTTTCTCATTTTAATAAATAATTATATATTCAATTTAATTTTTATTTTTTCCTCCTTTTTATTTTTTCATTTTTCCGAAGTCAATTTCCGTTAATCATTTAATGGGAATATAATTTTGGAACCAAGTGTTCAAATTTTAATTTTAGAAAGAGCAATATAGATTTTTATATTTTAGAAGGATCAAATGTGAAGTAAATGTATATTTTAGGAACCAAAAATAAAATTAAGCCTATATTTTTCTCCATGAGATGAATTGCATGCCTAAATTCATTTGGATTTGGATGAGAAAATTGATTTTAAAATTAACAGTTCAAAATAGTATTAGAGTGAACATTATAAAAATATCATTATGCTATTATATATATATATATATATATATATATATATATATATATATATATATATATATATCGATTTTTATTATAATGAGGTGATGTTATAAGATAAATATGTAACAGTGAATAATTCAGGAAAATATAATTTATATTACCTTAATTTTTTAAAGATAAGTTCACCCTCCAATAATCATCCAGCAGTTAGAACAGAGGTAGCAAAAACGTGGAAAACTTTTTTAATTTATACATGCAACGGACAATATATTGGAAATATATTTTTACTTTATTACCTTTGAAAATATGGCTAGGAGTTGGAGGTACAATCTCACTAGAGAAGGTTCCATGGCATTGTTGTTGAGAATTAATGTATCTGGTTAGTAGTTGGTGTGGCGAGTGGTGACACAGTGCTTGGGCGTGGTCACGATAATGGCCGCATAAATTCTCAATGCCATCCATTGCCAATATTCATCCCTGCGAGTTAATATAGCAGCAACCTGCCCATTTCAAGATATCTACGCCGCCAGATAATTTCTGGCAGGTGCGAAGTCAGGATCTGAAGATAAATTTATATTAATATTTTAATGAGAATAGAATTTAAAAATTAATGAGAGTATTTTAAAAGATACGTATCATTTTATATATATTATTGAGAAAGTCGGAAGATATATATGCTTTGCCCTTTCAATTGGAAAAAAATTATAAGAAAAAATGCAAATTATCTTCAATTTTAGGATGTTTGGATATTACTCTTTTTAACTTTAAAAATTTAAAAATCACCTTTTAAACTTTATAAAATTTGAAATTAACATCATCATCAACTTATTTAATTATTTTATTAAATTATATATTTTTTATGAAATTTTTAAATAATAATTATAATAGTACGTTGATTTTTTCAGTAATTTTTTCAAATATAATATTTATGTCTATATAATTAATAAAAATTAAATTATATATAAAGAATTTTAGTTAAACTGTTGTATATAAAGCACAAAATTATTACTAAAAAATAACAAAATAAAGCAAAATTTTATAATATTTTGATTATTTTTAAAATCTTCATAAAAAATCATATAATAATTTGGTAGATCGGTTAATTAAGGAGAAAATGAGTATTATTTTCAAATTTTGTAAAAATTAAAAGAGTAATTTTTAAGTTTTTAAAATTGAAAAGGATAAAATCTAATTATTTTAAAATTGAAAGAAATAATTTATATTTTTTAAAATTATATTATTAATTTAATTATAATAAAATAATAAAAAGTATTAAAGTTAATTGATTATCATTAATAATTTTTTTAATTAATGAGTATATTTATTGTGAATATAAAAAATGAATAAAGTTAACTTACATATTTTAAATTTATATTTTTTAAATAAAATTAGTTATAAAATTTTATTATTTTTATTTTTAATAAATTAACGGCATAACTTTTTTCCACACGAGTAAAGATTGTTACACTCCACTTAACAATCTCCTTTGATTAAAAATAAAATTATTTGTCTTACAACCCAAAGGGCTACCCACGATTCAACCGGTCCAGTCTAATAGTCTATTCTATTAGAACGCCTACTCCCCACCATAAAACTCAATAGAAGTTGGGAGGGGACTTCCATCCCTGATGGATCCGGGATTAATAAACCCCGGACGTGTGGAGCCACGAATTGCCTTTGCTTTAAGGTGGAGTAGACATATGAGATCAGTTGTTTTATGGTTGCCGACCATCATTGGGAGCGATTGATGTTCAATTTGTAAATTAAAGCCTCAGAAAATAATAATTATAAGGTAGCCCTAATGGTGCAAGTGGATTGATAATGTCCAAAATAAATAAGATTTTTTGACAAAATAATAAAACAAAAACACTAAAAAGCATTGATCAGTGGAGACTAATGATGGGTAAAAAGAAAGAATTTATTTGGTATTCAAAAACTTAAAATAAAAAATGCTTAAAATTTTAACTATGATTTATTTATTGATGTTATTAGTAAATATTTAAAATATGCCTAATGCATTAATAGTTATTTTAATTGCGCAAATCCTTTATATTTTAAATATTTAATACATGTAACTATATCGAATACAACTCACTTAAAATATCCATACAATATAAATATAAAAAAAATAACTATTTAATTTAAATGTAAGTGTTAATTATAAACCGTTGAAAAAACTATATATGTAGGCACTTGCCTATTATATCATCTTTTAAGTATTATCATTCAATTTAAATGCTGTAAACTAATAATGCATAAATTTATTTTATTTAATAATCAATTAAATATAAATAGTAAATTAATAATGATTTATTATTAAGTACAATACGAAGAAAATTTAAGTCAATTCATAATTAATTATTAAATAAAAATAGAATCATGCATTATTAATTAACAGCATTTTAGTGATAATATATAAGAACGATGTGACAGGCAATGCTGTAATTATTTCTCATTTATTCTTACATCTTTTTTGCTTTTTTATGTTAGTTTTTATACTTTGATTCTGCTCTCTTCATTATTATTAAATTTGTTGTAATCATGAAATTTTATATTTTTTTTAAAGTTTTATTATTATTTCTTAACCTTACGGATTCGAAACAATAAATTAAAGAATTTGAAATGATTTAAAAGATTTAATTTATTTGAATTATTAATTAATTGCATATTTCATTTTAACTCTTATCGATTTACAGCCAGTAAATTATTTCTAATTTTTAGTTCTTTTTATATGTTTAGTAGTATGTTTTTTCTTTTTACCTTTTTATATTTATTTTTATTATTTACAGTTTAAGTACGAATATTATTAAATAATATATAATATAGTACATTTTATTTTTATTATAAAAATATTTTAAATAACTTTTGTATAGGGAATATTAATTGAATTTATTAATTTCATATTCTTTTATTTTTCTATCTATTCTTGTTATATATAGCTCAAATATTAATATTATTGAGTAATATAAATATAATATATATTACAATATTAAAAATATTTATATAAATTAAAATTTTAATTTAATTGATCTGATTGACTACATGTTATATTTTTAATAAAATATATAAAAATTTAAATCTAATTTTTTATATGATACTAAGTTTTAGTTGCCATATTTAAAATTAGATTAGATATCCCATTATTATTTAAGATTTTCTTAATGCTTTAATAGAAAAATATCGATTTATTGTTAATTAATATATTTTATAAAATAAGTCAAGTTTTATAATTTAAAAATATTCTTATTCTAAAATTGACAAAAACAAATTAATTTACAGTATTTTTACATGATAGAAAATATTTTATTTGCGAATTAATTTGAATATATAATTGTAAAACAAATACAACAACTTAAATTTCAACTTTTTTATAACATTTATTTTCTTACATACATATTTCTCTTTTGTTAATTGAAAAAAAAAAGGCATTTGTATAATAGCACAAATCAAAATGCTAGTTTATATAAGCCATTGAATAGTGGGCCAATGGTGAGGAACATGATAGTATGCAAGAGGTTACCTATAAAAGGGCATATATATAAAATATATTAAATGGGAAGAGTATTTTTATGTAAAATATAAGACGAGTATTTTTTTTGGAAATATAAAATTATGAATACAATTAAAGATAATAATATGAAATGTGAGTTATTTGTTCCGAAAGAGAAGTAAAAATGTTATGATACCAAATGTGACTAAGTTTGGATTCTTTAAAAAATGGAAATTTACATATTTTTTTTTCAAAAATTTTGTTACAATGAAATTTAGGCAAACTATGGCCCTGTTTGGGAAACAGCTGATAGCTGGAGCTATTAGCTGGTTTGATTAGCTGTTAGCTTATAACTGATTGTATTAGCTGATTTGACTAACTGATTATATTAGCTGTTTGAATAAGAGTGTTTGGGAAAATTAGCTGTTTATATTAGCTGTTTGTATGTAAAATGACATATAAGGGTATGAGTATATTTTATGAATTATTTGAATATTTTTTATTTTAATATTTTTAAATTTTATATATTAGTCAATATATTTATTATATATTTATTCTATTAAATAATTTTCAAAATTATTATAATTTATTATTAAATTATTGGATATTTTTAAAATTAAATAATTTTTATAAGTAATATTATATATTTATTCTATTAAATAAATTTTAAAATTATTATAATTTATTATTAATTTATTAGATATATTATAAATAATATATTATTATATATTAAATATTTTTTAAAATTAAATTAATCTACTTTTTATAATTATTAAATTTTTTAATAATTTTTAGAAAGGATAAAATGAAAACTATGAAAATTTATTTAGGGTAATTTGGTCATTTTTCAGATAAGCTAATTAAAAAAGCTCCTTTTCTTAGCTTTTTCGTTTTTAGCTTTTTGGGACCAATCAGCTGATTTAATAAGCTGATTACCAAACACTAAAATCAGCTTATTGGCAAGTCAACCAGTTGATTTTGATCAAATCAGTTAAAAGCTAATGAAAAAGCTGTTTGCCAAACACCCCCTATATTTAGTTTGAAGCAAAACGCTACTTAAAATGCAGAAGCCCATTGTTTAATGTAAGCAAGGGAGCTAAGCCTTAATAATAATAATAATAATAATAATAATAATAATAATAATAATAATAATAATAATAATAATAATAATAATAATAAACACAAATAAATGTTTGGGTATAGGATATATAAAATAGTGTGGAAAATTTTCCTTATAAAAATGATTTTTGAAAGAGTAAGTTGCAATTTTGTAAAAAATGAGCATAAGGTAATGTTTAGTTTATAAAATTTTACATTTTCAAAAAAGTGTATATTTTTTAAAATATGATTCTTAGGAATTTAATTAATAGGGATGTAACATTCTTATATTTAATTTATTATAAATTTTTTTTAAAATATTTTACTAAATTCCTGTATATGTTATATTATTATGTTTGATTCATATTTAATATTCTCGAAAATCTTAAAGTTACTTTAAAAATACCCTTATTAAGTTTTTTATTATAAAATATAATATAACAAATCATATTTTTATTTAAAACTACAAAAATAATTAATTGTTTTAACATGTAATAAATTAAATCTTAATATTTAACATCAAAAAATTTATTGAAATATATGTAAAAATATTTTATACTTTATTATATTTTAATATTTAATGTATTAGAAATAAATAATATATTGATTATTAAAATATAATATGCTATTATTATTAGGTTGATTTTCAAAATAAAGTGTGTGTAATTTATCTAAGTTATTAATATATTATTAAAAATACTTGACATTTCTCTTTTTATAAATTATAAATTTTCACCATTAAATCATTTTCATATTTATATTTTATACTGGTACCATATTTTACATTATAGTTTCTTCTTTAATATAAAAATATTATTATTTTATATTTTTATGTATAAATATTCTTCTTGTAAAAAATTCCACGCCTATTGTATTATTCTTCAAAGAAGAAAAATCATATATATATATATATATATATATATATATATATATATATATTAAAATATTAGGAATAATAATAAAAAAGAAATCATAGTTAAAAAATTAATGTCATTGTATTTTTAATAATAATTTTTTAAAAATAAATTTATAATTATTTTCTAATTTAAATTAAAAAATTATTTAATAAAATGATAAATAAGAAGGAAAATTAAATGTGACAATAATTTTATTTTTTTATTTTAGTATTAATATTTTCATCCTATGGGAATCTAAAATACCTACTATAAGAATTTGAGATGTCCACCTCTCTCCATGGTAATATTTAAAGAGAATATTAGGCCAAAAATATTTTTGAAAATGTGACATTTTTAAGTATTTTTTTTCAAACCTTGAACCAAATATAGAAATATAGTATTCCTTAAAATATTTTTAGAAATATTAAAAATATTCTACCAACCGAATGTCATAGGAATGTTACATTTCTATGTTTGATTCAAAATTTTAAAAAATTTATCTAAGAATGTAACATCCTTAGGAATATTTTAAAATTCAACTTTTCCTCCAAATATTCCCATAGAGAAGGTGGGTATCTCATATTCCTATCATATGGGAATGTTGATACTAAAGTAGAAAAATAAATTTACTCCTATTCTTTTATGCCCTCATTTATTCTAAAATTTTTGTATTTTTATTTTTTAATTTTAACTTATATTTTTTATTTTTGATTTTTTATAATAACAAGTGTAATTATACTAAATAAGTAAATAATGATAATTTCTATATTCCAATTCTAATTTAGTTTGAAAATTTTTCATTTTTATTTTTATGATAATAAGGATAATTATATTAAACAAATAAAAAAAATTCTAAATTTTAATTTTTAAAAGTATGAATAATTTGTGTTACAACTTTTTAAAAATAAATTTCTATAATTTTATTTAAAGTTTCATAATTTTTATATTTAATTTATAAAAAAATATAATATCTTAAATTAAATTATTAAAAATTATGATTCTCTAAGTAATTTTTCACTATAGATAAAATTAAAATTTTATTTGATTATAATTGGCTTCTAACTCTAAGTCAAAGTTCTTGAGTCTATTAGAAAATATGATATAATCCATTTAAGACAATATTAGGCCGTAGTCTGAATTTGTTATTCTAATTAACTTAACTAACATTTTAACTCATGTTTCATATGAGTATTTATTAATTTTTTTTATTGTTAGCAAAAAAATAATTTATATGTAATAAAAGAAAAAGTTACAAGGTGTTGAAATTTATTTTAAAATTATTCATTTAATTTTATAAATAATAATTTTTTAACATTTTAGATATTAGAAGTGAATTATAGAACATTAACCAAATTTTAATTTATATATATTTAATTTGAAATATAATTCTTACATTTCAATATAAAAATATTAATAAAATTTAAATAAATAAATTTTAATTTTTAAATAATTTTATAAGATATAATATATAATTAATTCAATTAAAATTTTATATTAAAATGAAAATTTATTTAAAATATTTATCTATATAATTTAATTTGAAATATAACATTGAAAACTAATAATAATTTAATATAAATATGAAATATTTTATATACATTTTAGTTGAGATTATACAAATTTAGATTATAAGCAAATTAATTTATATGATCTGAATAATTAATAGATTAGATTAGAATTGATTCAAAATGTTGATTTGCTAACTTATTTAAAAATTAAAAATTACTTTTTTCTATATTCAAATTCTTAGATATTACTTTTTAATCATCAATATAAATAATATCTCATCCCTTTATATATATAAATAATATTTTTATAAAAAATATTTTTCAATAAAATAAATAAACACTTAATTTTTTTCTCTTATTTCAATGAAGAAAAAAATAAAAAAAGAATATTTAAAGATAAAATATGTGATTATTATATTTTAATTACTTGAAAATTTTAAAATTTTTATTTTCTTTTCAATTTAAATTTAAAAGATATTATTTCTCTTCTTTTTCTCTTATTTTCTTGTCAAGGAAAACAAAAGCTTCTTGTCAATGATGGAAAAATTACTTATTTATTTTATATAATTAATTATATAAAAATTTAAATTCTTAAAAATTTTAATATTTTATATATAAAATTATTTTTTATATTTTAATTGAATAGAATATAAATTATTAATTTTATTAAGTTTTTAAAAGTCTTTATTCATATATTTTTTTAAAATTTATAATTTATTACAATTTATAACAAAAAATTGATAAGGATATTTTTTGAAAAAATAATAAAATTTTTAGGAATATAAGGTGTGAACCAAATATGAAAATATAATATGATATGAAAATATAATATATTTGAGAAGGTAAAAAAATATTTTTACGAATATATATATATATATATATATATTAAATAAAATATAAAAATACTATATTCCTGAAAATTATATTTCCAAAAATTTATAATTTTCTGAAAATAAAAAATTTTACAAATCAAATGCCGTCTAACTGTTAAAAGATGAAAAATTTTGTAGTAAATTATTGATATAGCAGTGGTGCACAATCAGATTTGATAGTTATTCAAGGATACAGAATTTAACTTTTTAAAAATGTAAACTTAATCAATAGGTAAATCTAATAATACATCGATACAATAATAGGCACCATATCTCCCCCCCCCCCCCAGTCAGGTTTGTGCAACTTGCGATTGAGGACTAGTCAAACTAGTTGGTTGGGTTAATAAAACCCAAAAGTTTGGATATTGGTCACTCGATCCAATGACAAGCGGCCCAGTCATCAACATCGAGTCATGCTAAGAAGAATGACACTCTCATAGCACTGTACTGAGCTGAATATAAACAAGAATCACACCACAGTTTGGCTAGCTGTACCAGCCACTGACTCAGAATTTACTTTAAACGTCGTATCTTCACTTGTAAATCTGACAAAAGTGCTGCACGTTATGAGATTTAGAATTGAATTTTAAATTTTTTATATTTATTAAATTAATTTTTATACATTTATTCAATTTTTATATATTTAATAATATTTTCTGATTTTATATTTAAAATTTAATTTTAAATTCTATTTTGAATACATATAAATATTGATGAAATATGATATATTCCTCCTTCTTAATTAACCTTACTTATTTATATCTGAATTTCTGAGAAGTTAACTTGAGTAAAAAATAATGTATGAAAGAATAGGCCAAGTGAGTGATCTCAAAGAAGTGCAACAAAATTAGCATCATTGTAATTTTTATATTTCCGAATCAAAAATTTTATTTTTTTATTTTTTATTTTTACATTTAAGTATACTCACACTTTTTTTATTAGACATGAGTCTAATCCTGATTAAAGTGAGAGTAGTAAATGATTAATCTTTCCCAATAATAGCAATA
This sequence comes from Sindora glabra, assembly GCA_020226215.1. Classification (NCBI taxonomy): domain Eukaryota; kingdom Viridiplantae; phylum Streptophyta; class Magnoliopsida; order Fabales; family Fabaceae; genus Sindora; species Sindora glabra. The sequence goes on along the minus strand of CM035235.1, from coordinate 54,129,212 downwards.
AAAACTTTAATTACATTGCCAAAAACTAACCTATGATAATTTTTTGAATTTTTCTTTTTTGGTATTTTGCGTCGATTCTGATATTTTTTTTATGTGGTATAATCGCTTCAATTATTAAAAAAATTTTTAAATTATCAAAACAAATAATTATCTCTGGCTGCTGGCAGATTCCGGAAGCATTATGATAGGTTATTTAATTTAGGTATGTCGCACGCAGATGAGTACCATTTACCTAATTTTGTCACATCAATGTATTATTCATCTATCCATTTAATATATAGTTTTTTGTGGCTTTCATTTCATACCAATTCACGGCTCTATTTATTGGAATCAACTAAATCTTTTCAAAGCTTATTTTTTCTTAAAATTAAGGGGCATCTTTCCTAGCTAACTAAGGGGAGTCTCGCTAATATTATTATATCTTATATTTTGATACCACAATTAAGAGAGTGTTAAAATTAAGAAAACATTTCTTTAATTTTTAAAATGCAGAAGATAATCCAATAATGCTGTATACACAAAAAATATGATTCAAAATTGAATTCTGAATACAAATTGAAAACTATTATTGAATACAAGATTATAGAAAAATTTACAAAATTCAATACAATTAATATAAAAAATTTTAAATTTTATTTGTAATATATATAATATTTTTTTAAAGATAATAATACTGAAATTCCTAGTATTGTGATCGGATTAAAAAAATGTTTATATATGCCTCTCAATAATTATGTGCTTTGTTGATTAGTTAAAAGTTTAATTTGTGCGTGTGTTTCTTTGTATATTTAAGTGAACCGCTGCCGGTTAGTTGTTTTACAGAAAGATAAATTAGACATGCTTGCAAAATTTTTAACTTAAGTGACAATTTTTTTTTTATTTTTGGACGTTTTATTTTTCTCCTTGTATTTGCGTTGTATTTTTGCTTAAATCAATTTAGTGACTTTATTATTTATATCTTTAAAAAATATAAATTAAATGTGTGAATAAAACTTGTATTATAAGCTCAATTTTTATCTACTGTAAACTTGATATCCTATATATATATATTAAAAATTTTATAACAGACATGAATTATTTTTTTTAGTTCTTATAATGAAATAAATTAGGTAAATTGTGGCGCACGGTAATCAAAATAAAAGAATATTATAGTCAGCAAATTCACATGAATTAGAAATTAATGAAAGAGTAGATCTCATTTTTATCCTATAAAATTCAATTTTTCTCACTTTCATCCCTATAAAATATTTATTTATCTAATTTTATCCTCTTGCTATTGTTCACATATAAAGTTTAATTTGTTCGATTTCATACCTATAAGTATAGAATTGAACAAATTAATATTTCACAAGGCCAAATTTAATATAAAATATTTTAAAGGATAAAAATGATGAGAAAAATGAATTTCACCAAAAAAGTATTTTATTAAAAAACAATTAACAAACAATTTACTGTTAACCTTAAATATTAAGTCAGATATATAAATCTGTCTCTGAATATATTCTAATTTGAGGATTGCCTATAAATTTAATTACAATGATGCGAAAGTGTCTCTTAAATATTTTTTTTAAGCAACAGTTTGCAAGTGACGCAACAATTTTTTTGACTTAGAGAAGTAAACCAAGTACGTATAATGCAGTCTTTTTCTAGCTCCTAACTGAGATAGTGATCTCTTCCATTTCTTAATTAGAGAATATATACCAACCTCTCTGGTATTTGGTATCCTCACAAAACTTAAAAATTGGTTCTTATTTAATAAATTTGAAGTAAAAGTTTAATTCAAAACAAAACCTATATATGAGAAAATTATTGGGTCTCCTTTCGCTAAATCAGTTTTTGTTTGAAACAGCTTTCCTTATTTTTTTTTCTTATTTTCTCTCTTGTTACCTTAACATATAACCAAAGGGCATAACTTATTTATACACAGAAATTTTTATGTAAGTCCAAACTATTTTTTCTTCTTATCTTTCTCACGACAGAAGTAGCCTCAATTTTAGAAGACGAGTTTTGTAATTCTCACTAAGTTATCTTTGGTTGAAAGCCAATTGATATATAAAATTGTTAAATATTTATTAAGAAAATCGGAATAAATTTTAAAAAAATGCTTTCTTAGATTTATAAAACGATAAATAAATATAAACAAAAATTAATTTCTAAAATGACAAATAAAACAATAAAAATTAATTAAATAACAAAAAAAATTTTGTCCATGAATATGAAAAACCAACAAGCATGTAACACGTTGCCAACTTTTTATGTTACTGCCTCAAGGGACCACAGAATAATGACACATATCCGCATTGCATATAATTTCACATCGTACTAGTCAATTGCCATAACATTTGATCAAGAAAAACGACAAAGTTGAGGAAAATAGCCAACAACTTAGGAATTTTGGCACTAAAACAATTTAATGTACTTACAGCAACATTTTGAAGGAAAAAATGAACCACCAACCCCCACCCCAAAAGTCCAGCATTTGCTATAAATGAACAAAGACAAAGCAAGCAATTCCAATTCCACGACTTAATTCCCTTCCAAACTCCTCCACTGGCCCTTCAAATTCCACAGCCATGGTGGAGAACGATCAAGTCCGACCGCTTGCGCCGGCCCGCGACCGCCCGAGCAGTGACGAGGGTGACACCGCCGCCCTGAATCTTGCAAAGCTTCGGCGGAGAAAATTCATCAAATGGTGTGTATGTATAACAACTGTTTTACTGCTTCTAGTCACAGTGATTGTTACCTTGATATTCACTGTGTTTAGGATCAAGGACCCCATTATCACAATGAATGGGGTAAAAGTCACAAAACTAGAACTCATCAACAACACAATCCCTAAGTTAGGGGCAAATATGTCCCTAATAGCGGATGTGTCAGTCAAGAACCCCAACGTTGAATCCTTTAGGTATAGCAACACCACCACAAATTTGTACTACCATGGCACGTTGGTCGGCGAGGCGCGCGGGCCGCCGGGGAAGGCCAAGGCCCGGCGGACGGTGAGGATGAATGTGACGTTGGATATCATCACTGATCGGCTCATTTCTAGTCCAAATTTGAGGGAGGATGTGGGGTCAGGGCGATTGACCTTAAGCAGCTATTCAAGAGTTCCAGGGCAAGTGAAGATTTTGAACATCTTTAAGAGACATGTTATTGTGAAAATGAATTGCACCTTCACCGCCATTATAGCCAGCCAAGCAATTCAAGAACAGAAATGTACACGAAAAGTCAAACTCTAGCTATTTAGTTTTTCCTTACGTATAGTTAGAGAATTTTTTGTGTGCTGTGATTATGATATATATCCTTGTTTATAGCTAATAAATAAATAATAATTATTAGTTTTGTGAAATTTATGTATTATAATTTTTCAACATTCTAAAAATTAAAAAAATTAAAATTTTAATGTATATAAATTTTATAAAATTGACATTTAATTTTTATTTATTAATTATAAATAAAGATATGGGAGATAATTTGAACATATAAAAATTCTCTCCTTTATCTTTTTGTGTAAACATTGCTACTTTCCTGCTCTTTCTTTCTCTCTTCCCGAGAAAATTTTATTTATTTTAATCATACCACTTATGCTTACTTATAATTAATAAATAAAGAATAATTATTAATATTATAAAATTTATGCACTTTAATTTTTTGATATCTTAAAAATTAAAAAATTAAATTTTTTAAAAAATATAAATTTTATAAAATTAATAATTATTTTTTGTTTATTAATTATAATTAAAGATAAATAATATAATTAGGAAATAGAGAAATTTCCTAATATAGTTGCAAGAGAAAGTTAGATTCACAGTACAATACAATCACTTCTATTCATCTCACACTAGGAAAGAGAGTGTCACACTAGAAATATTCCTCACGAGACACTTTATATGAGATACCGCGCATTTTGTGATAACTCACATTATAAAAAAAAAAATTACTTTTGAATGATTCGAGGAAAACGAGTTTATTATTTCATGGAAAGAAATAATGCATAAATTATTGAGATATTCACATCCTCGTTATCACGTGAGGGAGATCACATTGACATTGTACGTCAAACATAACTTTAGCCCCACTTGATTTGGCATAATTAAGAAAGAAAGATGGAATTACGGTGAATTACGGGTGTAGGATTGAGTTCTTTTAAAGTACATTTTATATTTTAAGGGATAAAGTATTAAAATTTATCATTAATTTTAATTTATAATTTTATAAATAAAAAAAATTAATAATAAATTTTGACACTCTATCATCTAAAATATAAAAAGTACTTTAAAGGATTCCAATGATCTAACCTATTTTTGTTCATTTGGGTTATGTGATTCTCATCACGTTCTTTCTAGTGGATGGAAGGAAGAAAGAAGCATGAGTTGATTTTCCTTTGTTTAGGAATGGCGTCGCTATTCAGGTTGAATTTCTGGGGGTGAAATGCGTCATAATGGTCCCAGATTTGTGGCGTAGAGTCAATATGCTTGCCTCGCCCAAGAATTTGAAATGCTACACTTTAACATTTGAGGGTGTTAACGTCAACTTAACTCTTAAGGGCCTAGTAATTATAATAAGAATAATTCTTTTATACCCAAATTAAAAATCTAAATACCGATACCTTGACTAATAAATTAATAAATAAATAACACATATCTGTATATAAAATAAATTTTCAGATAATTTATTTGTTTGTAACTCTTATAATTTGAGTTTTAAGTTTATTCTAATTTCGTTTCCCTCCTATAACTTTTTTTATTAAATTTATGAGCTTATAAAAACAGATTGGACCAAAATTTTTTTTCTCAGTATAGATATAAAGATTTGGGGTAAATTTTTTCTTACAAGTATCTGAAAATTTTTAATAGCAAAACTAAACTTTCAAAATAAATTTGAAGAAGAAAATTAAAGATAAAAGGTTTCATTGTAACTTTTAATAACTTTGACAAAGTTAACTTCAACGACAAATAACTTTGACAAAGTAAGCAACTTATTTTCACTGATCTCAAATCAAAATTCACAACGTAATGCATTGAAATTTCATCTAATTAGAATAAATTTAAACTAATTTGTTATAACTTTTTAGATATTTTAAAATAATAAAATTATCACCTAATTAAATAAGATAATATATTAATTATGATTAAAAATTAATTTTGCAAATTTAAATATTATATTAATAAATAATTTTACTAATCAATTTACAATGCATTAAATTACTAATATTAATCAATACCAAAAATCATTTTTGCATTTTAAACATTATATGAATAACTGATTATGCTTGTTAATTTGCAATATATCAAATTAATTCCAATTAAAATATTGTAACTTTCATACATCAATTTGCTAAAATTGTAATGAAATAGGTTAACATATTAAACATCATTAAAAATTAATCAAAATTAATTTTCGTTAAGTTGACATTGTAAAAATGAATCAATATGCTAGATTATGATGTGTCAAATCAATTGACATCAAATTGGTTCAACTTTGATGTGTTAAATTACTAAAATTATCACCTAACTAAATAAAATAATATATTAATCACTGTTAAAAATTAATTTTCTCTATTTAAGCACTCCATAAATAACTAAGCATATTAATTTATGGTATATTAACTTAATTCTCATCAAATTATTGCAATTTTTTTATATATTAAGTTTCTATATCTCATATTATTTTAACCATTATTAAAAATTAGTTTTATTATTTATAGATTTCATTAATAATTAATTATGTTATTATCACTAATAAAGTGTTACTAACTATATATTATACAAATATATCATGACTTATTTGGATTATTTTTTACAACAAGTTTCACAATGGTGTGATATTTTTTGTCCAATATGCTTTATACATAATCTATCATTTATAATTTTAGCCTAATATAGATAATTTATTTATAAATCAAATATCTTAGTTGTTGAATGTATTTTGTGACTTAATAAATTATTATATAAATAATTATTAATCCAATAATATTAGCCCAATATTGATAGTCTATTACAAAAATCTATTTTAAGTCAGTGCTAAATATTAAAATAAGTTAAAATATATGAATAGAATAAAAAAAATACCATATCATCATTCTTCACAAATTAATCCCTTCTCCTATCAATCTTTTTTTATCATAAATCTAAATAATATTTTAATTTAATAATGAATAAAGACAATTGATACCCATACTTACATCCTTATTTTCCCTTTCTTAACCACACTTTTTCATATGCGGTAGGACCTAAAATTCTAAATCCCACCCATATATTAAAGGGTGTAAATGAGAAATAGGAAAAATGTGGAAGAAGACTTATTCTAATAATCATGATCACTTCCACATGTAATAGTTTTTTTTTATATATGAGTGTTTGGACGAGAACTTGTAACATACATGCAAACAGAGTTTCAATGTGATTTATTGTTAATGTAAAATTTTTTATAATACCAATGAATAAAAAAATGATACATCATTAAGAAAATAACAATAATGAATAATCTTTTACTAATAATAAGAAAGCCTTAGCGATTTTATTGATGTAAAATATATAAATAATTAATAATATAAAATTTATTTACATTGATACTAATAATTCATAGTTAAGTTACTGCCTATCGCCCCAATTGGGCTTGATAGTAACATTTGAATAAGCCTTTGCTGGGAGACATGACATGTCACTCGTGTCTTATCCGATAAGATTAAGGGAATCTCTCCTTCCTGCCATTTTTATTTATCAAAAGAAAAATTTTAATTTATTACACGTGTGTGTATTTGTAACGCTCTGCAAACCTTTTATTGTTCCACTTTTGATGATTTCAAAGGAAAACTACTGGAAATTCTTGTATAATTTAAAGTCTAAAATAGGTAGTTTAAACTCCATTTATTTCATTAGAAAATATTTTTTATAAAAAAATAATAGTTATATATATGTTAATAAAAAGTAATATACAACTTGTATTAATGGTTAAAAAATAATATTTAAAAATATGATAGCATAGGAAATAATTTTTTTAAATAGAGAAGATTACTTTTTCTAAATTTTTTATTTTCAATATTAAACAAATAAAATAACATTCCTTAACTTAATATTTTATAATCATATTTTATAATTTTTTTTAAAACAAACGGATCCTTAATTAGTAATTTTAACTAGTGATAGTTACTAACTGTCAAAATTTTTGATCATTTTAACTATAACTTTTATTAACATTTTGATTGATGAAAATAATTACTTAATAAATTTAATTTAAAATTATTAGTGATATTCACCAACCATCAACGTTTAATGGAGGCACGATTGTGTTGGACAGATACATATCAGGGACCTATGTAATTCCCCCATCTAAAGTACAAGTATTTGAGAACTCAGTGTGCTTTGTCCGCACCAATTTAATATTTCCATGTGGTTAAAAATCTACAATAATAGCATCTATAATTTAATTATGTTTTAACTTTAACAGTATCAGAATAAAAGAATAATAAATTATAAAAAGCACAATATATAATTTATGCTTTCTTTTATTATGCTTACAATTTTTTTTCAGCCATGACATATTGCAGGCACTCACAGTGTGTTTGTCGCTATTGCTATATAAAAAACTTACAGAAAAAAATATAAAATAACTCCTTCAATTTTGAGGTGATAATTGGATTATCCTCCCTTTTATTTTGAAAACTTGAAAAATGCCTCTTAAACTATCCAAAATTTAGCATTAATGCACATCACCAATTTAATGAACCATTATATCAAATTTCATAATTTTTCGTGAACTTTTTAAACCAGAATTATAGTATTATAATATATTAATTTATTTTATTATTTTTTGCATATAATTTTACAACTCATTTTGAAATATTTAATTAAAATTCTATATATCTAATTTAGATTCTATTAACTATATAACATAAAAATTATTAGTGAGAAAATAAAAAGATTAACTAACATACTATAGTATTATAGTTTTTATTTAAAAAGTTCATAAAAATCATAAAATTTGATAAAATAGTAAATTAAATTAATAACATATGTTAATTTTAAATTTTATATAGTTAAAGGAAGTGATTCCAAATTGAAGAGAATAAAATATAATCACCCAAAAGTTGACGGGCATATATTTACCATCCCCCCCCCAAAAAAAAAAATTAAGAGAAAAATACATTAACTTCCCATAGATTTAATCAAAACTATGCAGGTCACATCTCTAATTTCAAAATATGCATATGCTTCCCTGTAATTTAGCCCCATTAGGAATATTCTTTAAATAATAATGTGATACTCTTTTATTTTATTATTTTTTACAAAATTTAATTTATTAATTATTATTTTACTAAAAGATCCATAAATATTAGGGAAATATTTTAGAGTTCTTCCATTTGTCCATCTCCCTACTTCAGCATTATAGTCAACTCTCCTTTGGAATAGGTTAAGCTTGCATATGAAACTTTCTCCTTTAATTTTTTTCCCATTCATTTTACTCCAATTGCATTGGTGTTTTTTAGGCTCTTTCACCTTGGTTTTGATTTATGATTTGTTTCTACAAGTTGCGTCGCGATTTGGGTTTCGTTTATGTTGTTGCAATTGCACCTTTGAATTCTGAGGCTTTAGCAAAACTTGAATGCGACAAGATATGATTAGAAGAACCAAAAAATTAACTATTCAAAAGGCTCATAATTTTCGATCAGTATTTTCAATTCTCACTATTTTCTTTATTTCTTCCGAACCATCAAGCTTTTTATTAAGTAATGTTTCGTGATTTTAATACATGTACATGGTGATTAGTTTACTGCAAAAGTTTTGGATATTTTTGGTCGACTGATATGAACATAGCAAGAAGCCAATCTGCAATACAATTTCCCATAAAGAAAGTAAAGGTACTTGTTCATGAATTTGATGATAAGTTTACTAATCTACTTTGCAAAATTGGAAAGATAAAAGAAAAGTAAAAATAGTAAAGATTTGATGAATGGGAGAAAGGTTAATGTCTTAACAGCAAAAACAAATATAGATAGAACACAAGACATCACTATAAATAGAGAAATAAAATTAGTTTGATACTATCTTTGCATCTACAAGAATGAGATATCTAAGAAATTTAGTGGAACAAGGTCCACACATATCCTTAAAACATGAATTAAATTGATGAAATATTTAGGAAAAGTCATTTATATTAAACGTCAATCCAATTTCTTCTTTTTCACATAATCGTATCACGACCCATTTTGCCGTAACCAATAAGGAATTGTTAACCAGTTTCACTATTCTAATGGATTCACTGCTTGACTCCATTGAATTTGACAAAATTGGCATACTTTTATTAGCACAACCCATGCTTCCATAAAAGCTAGACAGAACAGATAAAGTTTTCTCTATCCCTAGACACAGGGAAATACTTTTTCCCACAGGATGCAGACTTGTAGTCCTATAATTATGCAACCACAACTTCAAAGTAACTATGACATACAGAGATAATCTAACTCATCTACAACTGACACCATTTTTCCAATTATCAAATTCTTCATCCGGGATGCTTGGATTTCCAAAAAGCATCTTTGTTTGATAATTCAAATTATACCTGTAAATGCCCATAGACAAATTAAGGAATGAGTTTTATAACTCAATGAATATATATCTTCATAAAACTAGTTATATAATAGTTTGCACAAGTAGATGGGTTCCAAACTAACCAAATGGCAATAAATAAAATAATAATAACAGAATCCGTGCATAAGCTTTACCAATCATCATATTAGCAAATAAGAAGAATCCACAATTTATTCATAAATCATCAGTAAAAATCACATTTACTAACACAATCTATCATTCATACGATCACACAAATCCAATGATCAAAATCAAGACAATTAAAACTTTTTTATAACTCTCGAGTCTTCCTTATACTTCTTACAAATGCCATCCTTATCATTCAAGATTCTTCCTTATACTCCTCAGAAATGGACACACAAATCGTCCACAATAATTACGTCATAATTCGAACCCATCATCACATTTCATTCTTATTCACAACAATACGAATTAATCCTAGACATGATCACATTCAATTTCACTAACATTATAATAGCTCAATCATCATCATAATCATACTTCACAACATTCCCAGCATAACTATGTCACAAAATAAATAACACAATGACATCAAACAGCATACATGGCCACAACCCAACAGTAAACATAAATTAATATCTACGTAACTAGAATGTGCTTTTACTCATTAACAATAGCTAAACCATGCAAGGATTCACAAGAGCAACTTTCAATGCATAGGGAATACAGTTAATAATTACAATAGCTTAACAAATAATAAATAGTCTTCGGCATAATATTCAACATCACAAAATAAACAAGGCAACAATAGCAAACATTAACTTCCAACTTTGCATTCATGGGCCACCTTCTAAGTACAATCATAATTTCAACCAATATATAGAACTTAACAATACTGCTAAGCTCCACTTCTACGACCTATTTTCTAGGAATTATTAAACAATGATTCACCAGCTTTAATTATCAATACATAACAGATATATTTATTCCTCTATGTAAACTCAACTATTAGTCTCTATTGCATTATTCTATATTGTAACCTAAATGGACAATTCAGTTACTTCCTTAGTGTGCTACGACATATTAAATAGAAAATAATGATTAAGAATATAGGCAACAAATCATGTGAATAATTATTTAAAATAGTGTATTAGGTAGATGTGCACTCACCTGGTGGAGCCAATTCACTTCGAGAAATCCAGAATTCCTATGTTCATCTTTTCCTCCTTCTCGGATTCAATAATATACAGTGATAAGTTATAAATATAATGATGCTATTTATTTTCTTTCTAAAAAATTACTGCTCTAAGCTCTAATCACATCATTCTAACATTCTAAATCATAATTTTCTAATATTCCTATCTAGAAGAGAGAAATAAAAAATGTGTTTCTACTTAGGTGTTTCTGAATCTCGCTTACGCAAGGAGAAATATTAAAAAGTTATGCTCCGAATTGACTCACCTTCGACCGGGGATGCCGTCGACGACTTGGCCGGCGAGTGGAAGTGCTGAAATTATTTAAATTAATTTTGAAAAGAGAAAGAAGAAAACACATGGTGGTAGCCTATAAATTGAGACGGTATAGCAAGTTGTCTTGTGGCAGCAATACATAAGACGGCAGCCGCACTGAAGGGATAAAGCTGCATTACAAGGAGCATGAAGCAGTAGCCCAAATCATTGAAGGAGCAGACATTGGAACTTGAAAATTCAATATTTTAATACAAATTATTTTGTAACTTGACTGACTCCAATGTACTATATAATGCCTACTGCTTCTTGCAATCAGTTTCAGATTGTCTAATTGAATTGAGAGTGGGAGAAAGCCTTTTGTAAAAGCCAGCAGTATTGTTCCGCATATTTTGTGTGAGCGTGAGAAAGATATGGATTTATTTTTGTATTAGCGTGAGAAAGAAAAATTACAGTGTATTTATGAAAATTATAACAATTTTGATAAAAAAAATATTTTCTTTTATTTCTATTCTTCCTTCACAAATTTTTTTTAGCTTTTAAAATTAATATTATTAGCAAATATATTGGTTGAACGGAAAGCGGCCTAACGCCAGCACTCAGAAGCCCACTGTAAGCTTCCTGTTCATGACAGCACAGCAGAAAGCGCAGCTGTTTCCCGTTGTCCCACTCGCATCAACGGCAAGTGAACGAAACAGGTGGGCGGCGCGACACCGGCGAATTCCCGTGAATTCAATCGGAAAGGGAAATGAAGGAGGGGAGGACGGAACCGTGCGGGAGAAATGGAGCAATGCGGATCATGGTTTTTGTTTTTGGAGAGAGGAGAATATAAAAAATCTGAATTTTAAGTTGAAGAGTGATTTAGGGGATTTTATTGGGTGTTCTGTAGTAGGTTCTGCCCCCCCTTTTAATCCTAGCCCTGGGTTTGTGTTTTTTTTTTTTTTCCAATAAAACTAAGGTGAAATAAAATATACAATGTATTTAGGAAACATTGTATCCATAATATTTTCAATCCTAATCATCCACAGTAATTCTCACAAATATTCAATAAATGTGAAAACTTGAGAGTAAATATTCTTATCTTCTGTAAACTATGAAAAATCACTTATTTGAACATGCTCAAATATTTTGTTATTCATTATCCTCATAATTGTTTAAGTATAAATCTGAAAAAGGTTTTAAACTCCCCGAATTTTATCATTAAAGTTAAATGAATGATGTTTTAAACAATAAACATACAAATAATTAAATTTATTTATTTCAAAAGGTTGATCAAACAGGAAATTTTTTTAATAGTTTGATTTGTTTAGAATAAATACTTTGAAACTCAAAAATTAAATAAATTTAATTTAAATAAATCAAGAAAATTTTAAATATTCATTTGGTCATTATAAATTGTTCCTTTCAATAGAAAAAAAAAAGGAAAGGGTTAAAATGCAATTCCGAACATATAAGATAAACATAGTCTAGTTAGTTTAGTAACCAAGTAATTTTTTAACGAATAAGTTTGTCCTAATGGTTAAAATTATCAATCCCTTAACGAAAAAATTTTAAAATAGACTTAGTTATAAAGTGGAAACCTCTCTGTGTATATTGAAATCAAAGGAAAGATCCATATAACTTGATCTATAGTTTTGTTTGGCACAATTAATAACTGATAAATTAATTGATTGTATTAAAAGTGTTTAATAAAATTAACTGTTGAATTAATTAAAAATATAAAATAACATAAAAATATATTATTATAATTAGATATATCAATCAAAATAAATTCATATTTGTTTTGAGATCAAAATATATTAATTAAAATATTCAAAATAAGAATATAATTACTTAAAATTTAATTAATTTTATTATGATATTACATACTATTTATTTATTATTCAAATAAAAAATAACAGCTCAAAATTTAATTAATTATATTTCATGACATTACATATTTATTTAATTACTTAATTTTTTATTTATTTATATTAAATTGATAAGGTTATGTCAAATATTTATTTATGTAATTAAAGTATAGATTGTCATTTAATTTAAAAAAAGGATGACTTTAGAAGAAAATTTGACAAATTACTATTTTATAAGTTATAAGCTATATTGAGAAGTTTATCAAATAAGAGTAATAAGTTATAAGGTAATTTATTTATTATATCAAATACATACTAAAGCCCCATTTATTTCATCAGAAAGCATTTTTCATAAGAAAATATCATTTTGTATACATATTAATAATGAGGTGGCTGCCACTTTACTACAAGAAAAAAAATAATTAGCAATAGAAATATCCATCATTAACACTCGAAAATTTATCACTCAAATAATTAGTGATGGAGACAAAGGCATCAGTATATATTGCATCAATAATCTTTTTAGCGACAAATGTAACTTATTCGTCACTCTTCCATTGTTATAATTCATCAATAACTTTAGGACACAACAAGTAACAAAATGAATGATGAGTAAAATTAGCAATGCCAATGTCCATCGGTAAATTGACATTTATTGACGGGCTATCCATTGATAAATTGGGATTTAGTGATGGAAATATTTGTTGCTAAACACATACCTCAGTATTTTTATTGGTAAATGTGAGATTTGCTATGGATGTTTTTGTTGCTAAATTCTTAGCCAACAGTAAATCTGTCATTATTATGTGAAAATCTTGAAATTCAATAGCATCATTATTTATAAGTTCATTGCTAATAATGCGATTATGGCAAATATTTTACCTTATTTTAGAGCAACCTATACACCAAACATCCTTGTTTTAATGAATAAACTTTCTGATATTGAATATCAATTATACAACCATTTAACATTAAAAAAATGTCATATAAAATAGTAAAACTTATGTACAAACTAAAAATTCAATCCAATATCTCTAATAAATGACAAAAATTTAAGAAGTAGAGCTTGGGGATTCTTGATTGTGTCGCTTTAGCCTTTTTAAATGTTTTTTATTCTTGTGTGAGTAAGACTTCTGCTTGTTCCTCAATTCCCAAGGCAATTAAATGTCTTCATATTTAAACTTTATTTGTTATAGATTGCATTATGATGTTTGTGGGGATTAGGCATCTAAAAGCTTCCACCAAAAAATTACTTTACTACTTTTAATCATATTATTTGTCATAAAGTGAAGCATGTAAGATTAGTTTCTTTAAAAAGGACAACCTATTTAAAGATTACAAAATTCAATAGATCTAGGGTGCCCATCAAAACCATGCTTCAAAATTAAGCACTAGTGTGTTGTGAAACCTTCTTTGGTAGGGTTTACCATTGTAAATCTTGATAGCACAGTGAGGCCTAACCTATTTAAGACTTAATTTAATTTGACTTATTTAGATAAATAGGTAAGGCTTTTTTTTCTTTTTGAGCTTGATTTGTAGGCCTATCAAGTAGGATATTTAATTATAAATATATTTATAAATAATATAATATAATATATATTATACATATAAATAATATAAATATTTTAATAAATATATATATATTTTTATAGGCCTAATTAGGCCATTAAATAATTTTGAGTTTTAAAAAAATTTTAGTTTATTAGCAAATTTAAAAACCTATTTATTTAAAGAGATTTTTATATAGGCTAATAGGCTGAGGCAAGTTTTTTTTAATAGGTTAGGGCTAACCTACTTAAGGCCTAATCTAACTTGGCCTATTTATCTAAATAAATTAGACTTAGGCTAATAAATTGAGCTATTTAAATAAATAGGTCAGACTTTTTTTCTTTAGGCTTGATTTGTCAGCATATCAGGTAGGACTATTTAATTATAAATATATTTATAAATAATATAATATATACTATATATACAAATAATATAAATATTTTAATATATATATATATGTATATAGGCTTAATTAGGCCATTAGATAATTTTGAGTGTTAAAAAATTTTTAGTCTATTGGCAAATTTGAAAGCCTATTTATATAAAAAAAAATTTAAATAGGTTAATAGGTTAAGTCAAGTTTTTTTAATAAGTTAAGTTTAACCTATTTAAAACCTAGTCTAACTTCGCCTATTTATTTAAATAAGATAAGTTTAGGCAAATAAATTAGTTTATTTAAATAAATAGGTTAAGCTTTTTTTTAAGCTTGATTTGTAGGCCTATCAGGCTAGCCTATTTAATTATAAATATATTTATAAATAATATAATATAATATATATTATACATACAAATAATATAAATATTTTAATACATATAAATATATGTATATAGCTTAATTAGGCCATTGAATAATTTTGGGTATTAATAATTTTTTAATTTATTAGTAAATTTAAAAGCATATTTATATAAAAAGACTTTTAAATAAGTTAACAGGCTAAAGCAAACATTTTTAATAGGCCAAACCGAGTTTGAATTTGGACCTTATATAGATTAATAAGTTAGGCTCAAATTAATGATTCAGAAAGTAAGGCTGACCTATTTAAGGTAAAACCCAACTCAACGTGGTTCACTTACACTCCTAGATGAAATTGAGAATTTTCATTATATTTGGTTATAAAATTTTAATTTTTTTCTCATTTTTAATGGGATTGTTTTAAATAGAGTAATGATAATTTCCCTAAATTTTTAAGAAATCAAATTCTCTCATTTAAAATTTTAAGATTATTACTTTTGATAATAATAATAATAAATGATCAAAAGTATTAGTAAAATAAAAAAACCAAATATTAATAATATAATAATAAAATAATAATAAATCATGATATTAAAAATAAAACATTAATAATAAAATATTAATCATCATCAATGCTAAAATATTAAATAATTATAAAAACAATATTATTAGTTAAAAGGGCGATAAAAAGATAACAAAATAATCAATAATATTAATAAAATAATAATCCTAAATACTAATAATGATATAATGATATAATAACAATTATAAAATAATCACAAAAAATAAATAACAATAATAATAGTTAACAATACTTAAATAATAAACAATTATAAAAGTTATTTTCTTTTGGTACCAATTGTTAACAAAGTGTATAAGAAAATTTTAATTTTTTCTTATTTGAATGAATCATTATGAAATATTGATTCTCTTTTCTCGTAATTTCCTTGGTTGATTCCTTTCTCGTTTCCTAGATAAACCAAATGTCCCTTAGTTTTTTTTTTTTTTCCCATAAGGTATATGTTGATATTTTTGTTCACTTGGGTTATGTGATTCTCATCACGTTCTTTCTAGAGGATAGAAGGAAGAAAGAAGCATGAGTTGATTTTCCTTTGTTTAGGAATGGCGTCCCTATTCAGGTTGAATTTCTGGGAGTGAAATGCGTCATAATAGTCCCGGATTTGTGGCGTAGAATTAATATGCTTGGCTCGCCCAAGATTTTGAAATGCTCACTTTAACATTTGAGGGTGTTAACATCAACTTAACTCTTAGGTAACGTTTGGTTTGCGAAATTTTACATTCTAAAAAAAGTATACATTTCTGAAAATGTGATTCCTAAGAATTTAATTAATGGAAATATAATATTCTTATATTTGGTTCACTATAAATTTTACTGGAAATATTTTATTAAATTTCTAAATATATTATATTACTATGTTTGGTTCATATTTGATATTCTTAGAAATCACGAGATTGTTTCAAAAATATTCTTGTCAAATTTTTTATTATAAAATATAATATAATAAATTATATTTTTATTTAAAATTACATAAATAATAAAAAATTTCTAATGCCTAATAAGTTAAATTTCAATATTTAACATCTAAAAATTTATTAATATATATATAAGTATTTTACACTTTATTATATTTTAATATTTAATGTATTATATTTTTATATATTATACTTTGTTATATTTTAATATTTTATACTTTATTATTATAATTATTAGTATTATTATTATTAGATCAATTTTTAAAATGAAGTGAATGTAATTTATTCCATTTATTATTATAATATTAAATATATTTAATTTTTTTATAAAATTATAAATTTTACAATTAAATTATTTTTACAATTATATTTCATACTGATATTAAATTTTATATTATATATTTTTTAATATAAGAATATTATTATTTTATATTTATATGTATAAATATGTCTTTTTTAAAAAAACTCCAAGCCTATTATATTATTTTTTATAAAAAACTCATATATATATAATTATATTTAAAAAAATATTTCAAATATTAGAAATAATAATAAAAAAGAAATTATAGTTAAAAAATTAATGTTATCATATTTTTTAATAATAAAAAATATTTTAAAATAAAATGATAATTATTTCTCAATTTAAATTAAAAATTATTTAATAAAGTAATAAATAGAAAAATAATTAAATGTGAAGATAATTCTGTCCTTTTATTTTGACATCAACATTCTCATGTCATGGGAATCTGAAATTCTTACCTCCCTCAAAGGAATATCTTGGGGGAAAATTGGGCTAAAAATATTCTCAGGAATGTGACATTCTTGAATATTTTTTTCTCAAATCTTGAACTAAACATGGGAATGTAATATTCCCCTGCAACATTCCTACGAATGTTAAAAATATTCCATGAATTAAATGCCACCTTAAGGGCCTAGTAATTACGATAAGAATAATTCTTTTGTACCCAAACTAAAAATTTGAATACCGATACCTTGACTTAAAAATTAATAAATGACACATATCTATGTATAAAATAGATTTCTAGATAATTCATTTGTTTGTAAATCTTATAATTTGAGTTTTAAGTTTATTCTAATATTATTTCTCTCCTATGACTTTTTTTAATAAATTTATGGGTGTATAAAAATAGATTGGGCTAAAAAAATTTTCTTAGCATAGATATAAAGATTTGGGGTAAATTTTTTCTTACAAGTATCTGAAAATTTTTAATACCAAAACTAAACTTTCAAAATAAATTTGAAGAAGAAAATTAAAGATAAAAGGTTTCATTGTAACTTTTAATAACTTTGACAAAGTAAGCAACTTATTTTCACTGATCTCAAATCAAAATTCACAATGTAATGCATAACAATTTCATCTAATTAGAATAAATTTAAACTAATTTGTTATAATTTTTTTAGATATTTTAAAACAATAAATTTATCACCTAATTAAATAAGATAATATATTAATTATGATTAAAAATTAATTTTATAAATTTAAATATTATATTCATAAATATTTTTGCTAATCAATTTACAATGCATCAAATTAATTTCAGTTAAATTATTAAAAATTTAATGCATTAAATTACGAATATTAATCAATAGGAAAAATCAATTTTGCATTTTAAACATTATATGAATAATTGATTATGCTTGTTAATTTGCAATATATCAAATTAATTTCAATTAAAATATTGTAACTTTCATACATCAATTTGCTAAAATTGTAAAAAAAAAAATAGGGTAACATATTAAACATCACTAAAAATTAATCAAAATTAATTTTCTTTAAGTTGACATTGTAAAAATAAATTAGTATGCTAGATTATGATGTGTCAAATCAATTGACATCTAATTGGTTCAACTTTGGTGTGTTAAATTACTAAAATTATCACTTAACTAAATAAAGTAATATATTAATCACTGTTAAAATTAATTTTCTCTATTTAAGCACTCCATAAATAACTAAGCATATTAATTTATGGTATATTAATTTAATTCTCATCAAATTATTGAAAATTTTTTATATATTAAGTTTCTATATCTCATATTATTTTAACTATTATTAAAAATGCAATTAAATAAATATAATTTAAATAAATCAAGAAATTTTTAGATATTCATTTGGTCATTATAAATTATTCCTTTCAATAGAAAAATAAAGAAAGGGTTAAAATGCAATTCCGAGCATATAAGATAAACATAGTCTAGTTAGTTTAGTAACCAAGTAATTTTTTAACGAATAAGTTTGTCCTAATGGTAAAAATTATCAATCCCTCAACGAAAATTTTTTAAGTAGACTTAGTTATAAAAGTGCAAAAGTCTCTGTATTTTGAAATCAAAGGAAAGATCCATATAACTTGATCTATAGTTTTGTTTGGCACAATTAATAATTGATAAGTCAATTGATTGTGGTAGAAGTATTTAATAAAATTAACTGTTGAATTAGTTAAAAATATATATAACATAAAAATATATTATTATAATTAGATATATCAATCAAAATAAATTCATATTTGTTTTGAGATCAAAATATATTAATATAATTAAAATATTCAAAATAAGAATATAATCACTTAAAATTTAATTAATTATATTATGATATTACATATTATTTATTTATTATTCAAATAAAAAATAATAACTTAAAATTTAATTAATTATATTTCATGACATTTCATATTTATTTACTTACTTAGTTTTTATTTATTTATATTAAATTGATGAGGATATGTCAAATATTTATTTATATAATTAAAGTATAGATTGTCATTTAATTTGAAAAAGGATAAATTTAGAAAAAAAATTTGACAAGCTACTAATTTATAAGTTATAATCTATATTGAGAAGTTTATTAAATAAGAGTTTAAAAGATTTTAGCTTTTAATGTATTAAACACCTTTATAAACTGATTTATAATTTATTGACTTAGTTAATAAGTTATAAGATAATTTATTTGTTATGTCAAATACATACTAAAGCCCCATTTATTTCATCAGAAAGCATTTTTATAAGAAAATATCATTTTGTATACATATTAATAAAGAAGTGGCTGGCACTTCACTACAAGAAATAAAGATAATTAGCAATAGAAATATCCATCATTAACACTCGAAGATTCGTCACTCAAATAATTAGTGATGGAGACAAAGGCATCAATATATATTGCATCAATAATTTTTTAGCGACAAATGTAACTTATTTGTCACTCTTCCATTGTTATAATTCATCAACAACTTCAGGACACAACAAGTAACAAAATGAATGACGAGTTAAATTAGCAATGCCAATGTCCATCGGTAAATTGACATTTACCGACGGGCTATCCATTGATAAATTGGGATTTAGTGGTGGAAATATCCATCGCTAAATACATTCCATTGCTAAATACACACTTGAATATTTTTATTGGTAAATGTGAGATTTGCAATGGATGTTTTTGTTGCTAAATTCTTAGCTAACATTAAATCCATCATTATTCTGTGAAAATCTTGAAATTTATTAGCATTATTATTTATAAGGTCATTGCTAATAATGGGATTGTGGCAAATATTTTAACTTATTTTAGAGCAACTTATACAACAAACATTGATGTTTTAATTAATAGACTTTTTAATATTGAATATCAATTATACAACCATTTACCATTAAAAAAATGTCATATAAAATAGTGAAACTTATGTACAAACTAAAAATTCAATCCAATATTTCTAATAAATGAAAAAATCTTAAGAAGTGGAGCTTAAGGATTCTTGATTATGTCTCTTTAGCCTTTTTAAATGTTTTTTATTCTTGTGTGAATAAAACTTTTGCTTGTTCGTCAATCCCTGAGGCATTTAAGTGTCTTCGTATTCAAACTTTATTTGTTACAGATTGCATTATGATGTTTGTAGAGATTAGGCATCTAAAAGCTCCATTAAACAATGACTTTACTACTTTTAATCATATTATTTGTTACAAAGTGAAGCATGTAAGATTAGTTTCTTTAAAAAGGATAACCTATTTAAAGATTATAGAATTCAATAGATTTAGGGTGCTTATCAAAATCATGCTTCAAAATTAACCACTAGTGTGTTGTGAAACCTTCTTTGGTAGGGTCTATTATTGTAAACCATGATAGCATAGTGAGGATTGTAATTAGGCCTTGCTAGATAAGGTTTTAAAAGATACTAGTGGCTAATTTTATTGCATAATTTTTGTAGGCTCTTTAATTTTGTTGAATTGCATAATCTTTAGACAAGTTATCCTCTTTGAAGAAACTTGTCTTACATGCTTCGCTAGGTAACAAACAATATAGTCAAAAGTAGTAATGTCATTGTTTAGCTAAAGCTTTTAGATGCCTAATCTATGTAAACATCATATGCATTATCAACAAATGTGAATAATATTGATTTAGTATAATTTTTCTATGATAAATGAAAACATATATACATATGAAAATTAAAATCTATATATACCAAATATAACCTAGTCTATGATGAAAACTTTCTATCATCATATTGGACTGCTTCATCATCTTCATCAGTCTCTTCTTCATCAACTTCCTCATCCCCCTAAACTTCCTCGTCACTGTAGAGATTATCTATGTTATCATGTACAATATCACTAGTGAGAATAACTTCTAGATATGCTAACTTATTCCTTAGCATTCCAATCTCTTCATTATCAATACATGATGACACTTGGGTGCATTGCTCATTATCTTGAATGGCATCTATAGCATCATTTATTGAAAGAACATCAATGACATTCCTTATTTTGGTTTTAATGACAACTAACTACTCATTGTTATCCTTTCCACAATCGAGTATGAATTATAATACACTTGCATAACTTATTAAGTAAGGATGTAAGGATTATACTTGTTATAGCATTGAGATACCTTAATCTTAATGATATCATATTGTTTATGCCATCTTGTTCCTTTGTTACAAATGAGATCAAATTATTTATAATTGAATAAGACATTGTATGGTTATGGTAACCTTTATACAAGGGTTGTTGGCTTTTGGCTAACATATTGTAAAACCCCAAAGCATTAGGGTTAAGATGTTCTTTTATACTCATAACAAAATTTTCTTCAAAATTTATGTGTGCAACATCCATTACTATTGTTTTGTATCTGTTACATAATTCTACAAACCCAATACTTGCTTCTTCTCACTTTAGATTGCTAGGTCTAGCTTTGAATTAAGGAATTTATTCTCCATGAAAGGTCCACTACTAGTAATTAGGTTTAAATCCTTTCCTATAAAGATGATCAATCATAGTATCAAATATAAAAATCTTCTTACATTCACACTTAGCACATGAACACTTAACCTTTTAAATTTTCAAAAAGATCTCATTTATATAAACATTACTTGTTCACTTTATTAATAAATTCAATTTTTATTTTTGATTGATTAGGGTCTAACCCATTGCATATCCACTACCTATGTTTAGGAACTTGTATATCTATTTTGCATAATTTATATATCATCTAACCATTCATCAAGTGCTTCACAAATAAAACTATGTTGCGATATATGAATGAAGTACATCATTTTTAATATATTAAAATATGAACTATTACAATTGTGTGACTGTACAAGTAACCGTCACCTCTGTATATACACTTCCAAGAATAAATTAGTTATAAAATTAATAAAATGAATGCAATCATGAAAATAAAAATTTAATGTAAATATTGTAAAACATTAAGCAGTCTTCAATCATCATTGTAAGAAATTGAATTAAAATAGAAACACAATTACATAAAACCCAAATTTACCTTTCTTAAACCCTATATCATCAAATTTATAGATTTAACCCACATTCAAAGATATAAAACATTTCATTATTTACAAGTATGTGAAAAATATATATTAAACTCCAATTGGAGACAAATCTTCAGAGTTCCTTACAAAACTATCAAACAAATTATAAGCAATAAAACTTACTTTTCACAATAAAAAAATTGATTAAAAGTGAGAAAATACAACAAAGAAACTCTTGAAGGTAGTCGAAAGGCCTGAGGATGATAACAGTGGTGAACCTCACCGTTGTCTATCTTTGTTTCCCTTAAATGTGTGTTAGTTGAGAATAAGGTAGCATTGTCGCACTACTAATATATGTAAAGAATAATGACAAAATTTGTGATGGATTATTCCATTGCAAATTTGAACTTAATAAAATAGTGCATTCGGATTAGCAATAGATTTATCGATGGTTTATTTATGTTCCATTGATAAATCCATTGCAACTTTTTGTCAAAATTTAGATTTTTGGTCAAATGATTTCAAAATTTTTGTAAATATGCCTGTCATCAAATTAAAAAGAATATTTTTTCTTCAATTACTAATTTCTTGAGGAAATGTTACATTGTAATTTATGATGGACTTAGCGATGGCATGCCCTTGTTCCATCACTAAATTTGCCATTAAAATTAAATTTTTATAAAATTCTTGGATTCGGAAAATTCATTGATTTTGTGATGCCTTTTCCATTGCTAATTCCATCTTTAGAATTCTGTCAGTAAATTGCAAAATTTTTGTAGTACTTGTATACATGATCAAGAAAATAATACTTAAATTTATAATAAAAACAGAAAGCAAATTCCTATTTAAAAAAAGGAATTTATTTTTTTTGAATTCTTTATATTTAACATTAAATAAATAAAATAATTTTCTTTATCTTAATATTTTATAATTATATTTTATAAAAAAACATTTTTGTTAAAAGAAATGAAGCCTAAATTCAGAAGAATTCTATATATTTTATTCAAAATATAATAAAATGATAACTTGAAGGGGTTGAATTGTAAATGGGGGGAATCATTACCTTCATCTATCGTTTATTATCACACATTACAAGTACAAGATATTTATTCCACAATCCTTTATTTAATTACATGTATTTCAAACACATCCTATGTACAAAGTCGAAGACACTTATTGTCATCGTTATCTGCAGGGAAAGCAGAGGAAAACGTCTGAATGCCCGAAAGCGTGAGGGCAATTACTGCAGCAGAAAAAGCAGCAAGAGTCCATGGTGAGCTGAAATGATTATACAGAAACTCGGCAATCCAAGTCCTCACCGTGTGGTTATAGTGAAGCTCTATTTGCCGCTTCACCTCATAGTATTTTCTATCTTCCACCACCAAGTCACTGCTGAAGGAATTGAAGAGCTGTGCCACTTCTTCATCGCTCCCAAGCACATTGTCGATTATGCCCGCTTTTCTCAGCACCCTGACATCCTCAGCCACGTCGATGATCGACTCCAGAAAAGCAATGAACGAGCTAACCTCGTAGCCGTTCTGGAAATCCGGACACATCTCGAAAGCTATGATGTTGAGAACTATCACGGCGGTTGTATCATCCACCCTGATTTTCGGAATCAGGAGGTTTCCCAAGACCAAAAATCTGCGCTCGTAACGAATTCCTTGGCCGCGTTCGGCTTTCTTCACTCCAATATTTGCCGCTTTCAGATCCCGGATGTTCTTATATGTTGGCTCTGAATCTCTTGGCCCCTGGCACCAAATATATTTTAGAACAAAATCACGCAACCTACTCTCTTTCCAAATATATTTTCGAACAAAATCATGCAACCAACTCTCTTTCTTTTTTTCTTGCTTCGGCTGCTGTGGCGGCGTCGGTTTCGGCATCGATGACTTCTCCTTCTCTTCTTCCTCTATCTGGTCCTCCTCCTCCTTCTGCCCGATAACGTCCAGAATCTTTGTTCGGAAAAAATCAAGCAGATGAAGCGGCAGGTTTAGGGGATCCACAGCAACTGTAGTGTGTGCTGAGGTGAAAAAATGGTTATTTATTTAAAAAATAACATAACTTAAATTATATTTTGAATTGTAAATTGAATTTAACATTGTCACCTATTTGTTAAAACTTTTTTTATTATTAATAAAAATTCTTAGTTAATATTAATTTTTTAACAATGTTTCATCTTTTAATTTATTGAGTATAAAAAAATTTTATACTGACAATAAATAAAATTTATTTATAATAAATTAAAAACCTTACCTTAATATGAATATGAACAAGAGTAATTGATAAGTAAACTGAAGGGAATATGCCATGCTCCCAACTATATAATATATGCCTTTTGTCATACCCAATAAATTAAATGAAAGATAATCATTAATTTTATTATCTAGTTTTCAATTTTATGAGATTCACACTAATTAAAAAAATCTAAATTTTTAACTCCTAAAATATTAAAAATTGTAAGAGCTGCAAATAGGTATTTAAATTTCCGTTGTGATCGCAATATTACGTGATGCGAAAAAATACAGCCATCGTGACATACAATTACAAAAAAATACAGATGTAATGTAGTTCGCAATCACAATATTGCTAACGATATTATAGTTACTCGGATCGTTTTTTATACAAGAACTTTTTAATTATTTAAGTACTTTCCTTCTAGGATCGATTCGATCGAAGTCCAAGAAACGCACCTGGGGGGTTTTGCATTTGGCCTCCCCCTTGATTGGCTGTAGAGTCGAAGTACTTCCGTTTGTAAATAATGGTGGGGACAAATCGTCCCATAATAGACGGCAAGTATCCTATGTCCGTAGTCAGAAGCACCAACACTTCATAGGGAAGTTGGTTCTCCAACAAGATGATATCCCTCGACATGTAAATTAACTGGTCATACTTAATCCCTAGATCCTTGTCTGGATCCTGCTCGTCATAATGTTCCATGAAATAAAGCAACGAGCATCCATCTACGAACAACATCCAGGAAAGATAGTCATCACCATAGCCAACAGTCACTTCTTCTGCGAAGAGCTCCTTCAGTTGATTGATGACGTCTGTGATCTTTTTATACAACTGTCGAGTCTCCTGTCCTGTTCCTTTGACATACTTGGCCGTCCACCGGCGCTTGTGTTCCTCCCCTAGCTTGAGACGATGATGGATTGGTCCGATTGATATCATCTTGGGTGTGTAGTACCTGCGGGAGCAAAAGTTGAGAGGTTATGTAAGGGAAGATCTTATTTAAGAAAATTCTAAAATATCCTTTTTTTTTTAATTTGATCGGTGGTTGCATTTTATTTTTGTTAATTTTGAAAACTTGCAAATCAAATATTGATACTTTATAAAATTTAAAATTAAAACTCATCATTTACATAATTAACTATTTTATTGAGTAAGATAATGTTTTTTAGAATTTTTTAAATAAGAATCACTAGATTACTCTATATAGGTTTATTAGATTATTGTTTGCATTTAATTTTTATGTTAAATAATTCATACAAAGTAAATTAGATACATAAAATTTTAATTAAATAATTGAACATGAATTGTGAAATCAAGATATAAACAAACATGCAATAATAATATTATTATTGTCTAGAAGGTTAATTAAAAAATTATATAATTCAATGAAACCGTTGATTAGGTAAATGATGACCTAAATTCAAAATTTTTTATAGTTTAAACTTTAAAAATTGATTTGCAATTTTTCAAAATTTATAGAAGTAAAATGTAACTGTCTAATTTTTCTAATTTTATTTTATCGGGAGATCAATCTAATAATTTTTTTCTTGCAAAAGAAATGATATCAAATTTAAAAATTTTCAGAAATTCAGGGCCACGTACCTGGTGGCCACCTTATTTTGAGTGGGTGATGCCTCCGCCGTCCCGTAGTGTTGGTGAAGTTCCATATCACGTTCTCCAAGATGCTTAGGGACCTTTTGTATCTTTGGTTTGGGCACTTCTGAAGACTGATTTTCTCTGTTTTGCACATTTTCTATCTCTTCTATTTCATTTTCGAGATTAAAGTCCGGGTTTATGTTCACGGTGGAAGGACACATTTTCTTATCCTTTTCAACTATCAGTGACGGATATTTGGTGGATTTCTGAGAATGAGGCTTGATTTTCAGAAGTCTGAAGCATTGAATTTATATATGTCGTGTGAAATGTGATAGATACTTTATCTAAGAATTAGAATATTTTATTGGTTGTTCAACAGTTTCAATTAATTGGGACTCTAATGTAACTTTCATGAACTGAATTCGAATGTGGGAAGTTGATTCTTTTCCTCACTTACAGAGCATTGAGTTAGGCATTTAATACTACTACCCCGAGCAAGATTACGGTAAGGTAAGCCTAAAAAAACATATTATAAGTGGTGTATATAAGGAAATCTCTATTAAATGGAGAATAACTAAGTTGCATCTGTCAATCTTAATTTAATTAGGGTCCATTTATTTTGATAAAAATATTTTTCATAAAATTATAACTATTAAATATTAAAATGATAAAAAATATTCTATTTTTTAATATAAAATATAGAAAGTATTGTAGAAAATAATATTACTATTTTAAAGAAAAATTTTTTTTACTATTATAATATTAGGTATCATGAAAATTTTTATATTATTATATACATGAAATATATGATCACTTCTTTACTTATATATATATATATATAAACCTTTAATTCAATTAACATCCGATATTTTTGAAAGGCTTTGCACCTTTCACTAAATCTAAAATTTAATTTTTGATTCTCGTATGTGTGTGTCTAATAATTTAATTATTTGTACCATCTTTTTTTAAAAAATATATCTGTATGTGTGTGTATATATGTGTTTAAATACATTTTTTCTATAAAAAATTATATTTTGAGTAGACAAATGAAGTCTTAATTATTAGACTTCTATTTCTGAGAACTTTTACTCATAATTATTAAAAAAGAAGCCACCATGGATTGGGATCTGTAAAAATTAGAGCAGTTTTTTTATAACTAGCACGTACTTACATGAAAAATCACGCTCGCACAATATTAATATCACAGTCAAGATACAATAGGACCAAAAAGAAAAAAAAATTGATGATCATTATAGAATTAAAAACACATAGGTACCACAAATGGGGATCCCCGCTAAATTCCCAAAGACTTTTTAAGATGTGTAAAATTATTGTGAACATCGTGCACGACGTGGATTACAACCTTAGCTTGAAAGCTTTGGGGGAAAAAGATTTTATTTACGGGATTTGCATTGAACATCAATATAGCTTCTTACAATTTTTTCATTTCAGTTTATAAAATTTTTCAAAGAGTTTCTAAATATTTTTATATTATAAATATAGTTGTTCATATTGTAATTTTTAATAAGAAAAATTACAAAATCTCATAAAGAACTTATAGGATTTTATTAAAAAAATTGCAAAACTGTAGTTTAAATACTTGTAATTATTTTTTTTATATAAAAAGTTACAATTTTTTTTCAATAAAATTACACAACTCCATGTTAGAAAGTATAAATGAATGAAACCCTTTATTTCATTTCAGGTTTCTATCAACTTCTAGAGCCATGCATGCAATTCACGAGTACGGAATCGCGTGCAACCTCCTCCGCTTTTAGAAGTGCCAAAGTTTGGAATGTCATGAACATCTTTGAACGACAAGAAATTCATATTTATGATATTCGCAAGCAACTTCTTACTCACAAAATCAATACAAAACTACTGCTTTACTCCAGGAACTCAAGAAGGTTCTCTCACCTTTCAGGAACATGATTTTAAGAGAAATACTTGTATATGTGTTGTTTACTACATTATTCTTAAATATTACCTTTCAAATAATACCAATTAAGAATGTTTGGGTGTATTTTATCAAGTAATCACTTAATTCTATCCCATTATAATTAGTAGTAAATTATTGTTGATTTATTATTTTTATTTTTATTTGATAATCATAATTAATTACTAGATAAAATAGATCTATGAATTCTTAATTTGCAATATTTGAGTGATAATTGAAATGGCAAACCGTGTCTATGTAAGCATTTTTCTAATTTTAAAATATGATTATGATGAAATTGAAATAATAAAAAAATGATTTTATGACAAGTTCTTTTTCTTCAAGAGGTTAAATATTTTTATTATTAGAATATCTTTAAAGTATTGAAATTTATATTTATATTTTAATTTATTTACATTAAAATTTTAAAAAAATATAATAATTAAAATATTCATTTTGAGAAGTCAAACTCTTCATAGGATTATTGATAATGAAATTCTTACAAATTTAGTTGTTACAAAATAAAAGTAAGAAAAGTCATGGTTGCAAAACTTGACATGACTGTAATATATTGCCATTGTAAATTGTATTTTTTAGCTTCTAGAACATAGTATGGGCTTTATCTAATATATCGAAAAATATTTTTAAAAGAATTATTTATTTATATTGAATAAAAAAATTTATATTATTTAAATATCTTATAATTGAGAAATATATGATATTATAATTTTAAAACACAATAATTTCGCTTTTTTAAAAAAAAATCACTGCACCAAAACAACTAATTTTCGACTTAAGAGGACGTCGCTATTGAGCTTGTACATATTTTCCGACGTCCACAATGTCAGAAAGATTGTGCGACGTGGCTCCAATGACGTGGCTCAGGTGGGCTGATGTAGCACTGCCACAACGTCAGTATTTCCGTCAAAAGCAGTTTTCCGACTCCCGCGGACATAAAAAAAAAAAACAAATGATGCGTACATTTTTTCCACGTCCCCACACGCCAGAAATATTAATGAAAATAATGATGTGTACTGAAAGAAAATAATTTTCAGCGGTTAATTCAACATTTTTAATAAAAAATGCAAACATATTTGCTCATAATCTCAAAAATTCATATATTGACTTCAGTTGTTATAATAATATCTTAACAGTTCCAAATAATTTATTGTTCTGAAAGTGTACCATGAAAAAGCCCCTAATTAAATGCCTTAAGATCATGTTATTTATTTATTTATTTATTTATTTATTTATTTGCATGTTTTTCGTTTCAGGTGGCTCAAAAATAAAAAAAATGGAAGTTTAAGGGTGTGTTTGCATATCTTTTTATTTTTATTTTTTATTTTTTTATTTTCTTAAAAACAGTTTTGTAAAATAAGTTTTAAAAACAGTTTTTAAAAAAGCAAGTGAAATAAAAATATATTTGACAAAATTGTTTCAAAAATAGTTTTAATTACAGAATTGTTATTAATGAATGTACAGTATCTGAAGTTTTTACTGTACTTGAAAAATAAAGTTATTTTTGTTTTATTTTTTTTAAAACATATATTTCAATACAGTTTTTAAAATTAAGGGCAAAAAACACTTACCCAAATGCAATTTTTTATTTTTATTTTTTAAATTAAAAACTGTATCCAAACAAGCTCCAAATTTCTGGGAGGTCCGAGGTTGCTAGTATAATGAACAATAACTCAACATTTGGCGACCTCAGTGCCGATCGCAGGAAACAGGAAAAGTGGTTAGACAACTGCTAAAAACCAATAATAATATAAAGGGTAATTTTTTCATAGATTATAATTATGAGTGTTAATATAATAAATTTATAAAATAATGATATATTATTTGTATAAAAATTTTCGGATTATTTATTTATTTATAAATCTTTGAAATCAATCTTTAAATTCAATTTGATTTGATTTTAATCCCATCCCTCTTTTTTTAACAAATTAATAGCTAAATAAAAATAAGTCAAGTTAAATATTTTTTTTCTACACAAATTTTGAAAAACTCTTGCTTCAAATATTTTTTTCCATCTCTTTTTGCTTCATTCCCACGTGTCTTTAAAATTTATATTTGTACTTGAAAACGCATAATAAAATTATTACTTTACTAAATAGAAAAATATAGAAATTATTGTAAAAAAAATTAGTAAAAATCTACTGTTTATTATTTGAATGTTGCATGAAATTGAAAAAAAAATTACCTTTCACTATTCTAAACCACTCATTTATAGTAAAGTAAATATATATAAAATCTAGTACTTCAACATTAAATGAAGATAATTGTTATTTATCCAAAAATTGAAAAAATTATATGTTATATTCTTAAATAGTTTATTTAAATTATATGTTATAGTAAATTATTGTTGACTTATTATTTTTATTCAATAATCATAATTAATTAGTAGACAAAATAGATCTACCCATTCTTAGTTGGTAGTAGTTGAGTGATAATACCTAAAAATGACATGGTAAACAGTACTTACGTAAGTATTTCTTTAATTTTAAAATAATGAAATTGAAATAATAAGAGGATAATTTTAAGAGGAGTTCCTCTTCATCAAGAGGTTAAGTCTTTTCAATATCAAATTATCTTTGAAGTATTGAGATTTATGTTTTTCATTTAAATTTATTTACCTTAATATTTGTAAAAAAATAATACGATAATTAAAATGTTCAACTTCGTAAGAAGGCGAGCTCTTTATTGAATTATTAATGATAAAATTCTCATAAATTTAGTTGTTACAAAACAAAAGTAAGAAAAATTATGGTTGCAAAGCTTGACATGACTGTAATATATTGCCATTGTAAATTGTATTTTTCAGCTTCATTTGTTTTGTTAGAACATAGTGTAGGTTCTATCTAATTTATCAGCAAATATTTTTTTAAAAAAATTATTTACTTATATTAAGTAAAAAAATTTATATCATTTATATATTTCATAATTAAAAAATAATATTATAATTTTAAAAAATAATAATTTCTTTTTAAAAAAAGTCACCACACTAAAACAACTAATTTTCGAGTTAAGAGAACACTACCATAGAACTTGTAAAGAGGGATAGCAAAAATATCTATACTCGATAAGTCTTATCCAGACCGATGAATATTTACCCAATTAATTTTATTTAAATTAGACTTATTGTTTAATAGCTTAGGTTTGAGTCTGAATTTACTCATTAAACATCCAATAAATTTTGAATTTTTTTTAGTACCTATTGATATTAATTTGTACAATGAACAAGTTTATCTTTTACAAAAATTTAATGAATTTTGGATCTCTTTTAAATATTACATTAAACCTATTCGGATAATATATTTTATTATTAACTTATTATTATATAAAAATTAATATTATCACATATATAAAAATATTATGATAGTTTATTTAAGATATAATATTAAAAATATTTAAATTTACATGACATTATAAATATAATAGATTTATTTTAAATATTTTAATTAAAATTTATTGAATTATTAATAAATATAAATTTTTAATGAATTTAAAATAACTTACTCTCAATGAATTTAAGTTGACTCTTTCCAAATTCAATTATTTCTATTTAATAATGCTTTTCAACGTCTACAAATGTCAAAAAAGGTTGTGTGACGTGGCTCCAATGATGTGGCTCAGATGGGCTGATTTAGCACTGCCACAAAGTCAGTATTTCCATCGAAAATAGTTTTCCGACTCCCGCGGACATAAACAATAATGATGTGTATATTTTTTCCACGTCCCCACACGTCCGCCCCCGCAATATAATCGAAGGAAATGATGTGTACAAAAAAAGATGATTTTCAGCCATCTAATTCAACATTTTTAATAAACAATGAAAACATATTTGCACATAATCTCAAGAATTCATATATTGACATCAGTTGTTATAAGAATATCTTAACAGTTCCAAATAATTTATTGTTCTGAAAGTGTACCAAGAAATAGCCCATAGATGCCTTAAGATCATGTTATTTATTTATTTATTAATTTATTCATTTGCTTGTTTTTCACTTCAAGTGGCTCAAAAACCAAAAACAAGAGTTCAAATTTCTGGGAAGTCCGAAGTTGCTAGTATAACCAATAACTCATCATTTCGGGACCTGAGTGCCTGTCGCCGGAAGCAAGAAAAGTAGTCAGACAACCGCTAAGAATCAATAGTAATAAAAAGGATAATTTCTTCATGCTTAGATTATAATTATGAATATTAATATAATAAATTTATAAAATAATGATATATTGTTTGTATAGAAAAATTATCTAATTATTTTTTATAAATCTTGTAAATCAATTTTTAAATTTTTTTAATTTTATTTTAATCTCATGTCTCTTTTTTAAACAAAATAATAGTTAAATAAAAAGTTGAGTCAAATTTTTTTTACACAAATTTTAAAAATCCTTGGTACAAATATTTCCTCTTTTTTTTATCTCTTTTTGCTTCATACACACATATTTCTAAAATTCATATTTGTATTTAACTTTGAAAACTCATAATAATATTATTACTTTATTAAATAGAATGACATATTAATTATTTCCAAAAGTTAATAAAAAATTACTTTTTATTATTTGAATATTGCATGAAATTAAAAAAAAATTACTTTTCACTATTTAAAATCAGTCATTTAATAAATAAATATAAAATTTGGTACTTCTACATTAAATGAAGATAATTGTTATTTATCCAAAAATTGGAAAAAATTATGTGTTATATTCTTAAATACTTTATTTAAATTATTTTATTGGAAACATTATTTTTTTATAATAAAGTCTGTACTTGTTGTAAACTTATTAAAGAAAATATTGTTATATACAATGTAATAAAATTTTATTTGGACATTAATGCACTATATCCAAATAATTTTAGAATTTTTTTTAATTTTAACTAATCAAATTTTTAATAGAAATCATGTTGTTATTCTTTTTAATGTAATGTAACATTTTTCACTTTTTCTCATTTAAAATTATTTAGGTTTGTATATAAAATAAAACAATACCAAGATATTGTTAGTAAAAAATCAACATAACTGTACACCTACTTATCTATGTATATATGTTCAAATACATTCCAATTAAAAATTTGAGACTTAAAAATATAGGTAATTTTTTATTATAACTTTGATTTAATTTAAATAGTTTATTTTCAAACACGATACATTAGATTATTAATATTTTTTTATGTTAGTCTCTATTTTCTTAAAAATTTCATACATTATCAAGAGAAATTCAGTTTTGTCTCATTTATTTTTTATTTTATCTTATACAAAAATCCTTAATAACAATAAATTAAATCAATGAGATATATATTTATTTGAAAATGATGCTATGTGTGTTGTAAAATCTTGTATTTAATATAATTTTTAAAATAAAAAGTAAAAAGAAATATATATATATATATTATATTTTTATAAGTGCACGCGTAACTCTTTAATTTTTAAATAAAACTAGGTCAACATATTTTAAACATGTTTAGAGAATTTAATTCTAGATTGTGACATATAAAAGAATATTATGTATAAGTATCAATTCTTTTAAATGTATCAACGAATGTTAGACTTTTGATTGAAAATAATATTAAAGGCTTATTGAATAATAACGTGAGCAATCTCATTACATTTCTTATTTCATAACTTGCTGTCAAAAGCAATTATTTTTAGTCATTTATGATACTTTATTATATTTTTTAATATTAATTAATTGATAATTATATTATTATAATCATATCTTTTTTAAATAATTAACATATATTTGTAATGTTATATAATATTGAATTAATTTTTTTTAGTGTAACGCATGGGTAACTTTCTAGTTTTATTACTAAATTGAGTATTTTAAAAGATTCTTTTTTGTGCTAATGTGTAGGAAATAAGTGAAGAAGGCTATTTAAAAAAAGTGAGAAGAAGAAGAAATAAAAAACTAGCTTCATAAAATAAAAGTTTAGATTTTTAATTTGTTAACTATATCTAATATTTTCAAACTAATTATCTGGTAATTTTTTAAAAGTATTTTAGTTTTGAAAGTTTTATATCATAATGTATTATAAAATAAACTTGACTTAATAATCATTAAATTAAGTTTATTATATAGTGAAAAGATGTAAAAATTTACATATAAGTTGATATAAACAATTCATTGAAATTATTTGTTTTAGATAATTAGTGAATATAAAATTAAAAGAAAATTTATGATTCAAAATATAATTATCTTATCATTAACTTCTTACTTATTAAACAAGTCTACTAATCATAAATTTTAACCATCTATTTTTGTATCATCAAAATCTAATGATTCTCATTCTATCATAAAGTTAAGATATCAATATCCAAACTTTCAAACTTTTAATTTAAGTATGTTAGGATTATCTTAAAATAAAATATATTTATCTATTTATATTATTAAAATAGGATTTGATTCTTGCCATATGTCATCTTAAAATGATTAATCTTGCTGTAATGTTATGAGGTGAAATATTTTTTCGTCTCTTTGAATTCTACAATACTAAAAAATTAAATTGATATCTTCCCACATTGAATCTATAATCTCAAGAAAGAAGAATGAGATTATAAGCTGATACTACCAACACCAATCATCTGATACTACCACACCAATCATTTGGACAATTATTTTATTCTCTAATTTAAGATGACTAACATGTTTAACCATCTGAATTGTAGTTTTACAATTTTTCAATACAATAAATAATATATAACTGTTATTAAATTCAAATAGATAATTATTTTATGGATAGATGTTATAATTATTAATTAATATTAATAAATAATAATTGAAATGTTCATCTTATTTGAATCATAACAAAATTTATTTTATTAAATAAATATAGTATAAGATAACATATTTAATTCTAAGTAAAGAAAAACAAATGACGTGAAAAGATACCCAAGGCACAAAAAACTTAGTTCCTTTTGAACTTGATTATTCTCATTACTTATTTAAATACATGCATCTTTTTTTTTTTTGAAAATGGAAATATACATTGCAAAATATAATTGTAAATGTGAATAAGAGTTGTTTACACAGATAAAAAATTAGTTTGATTAGTCAAAGTTGGCATGGTCAGAGGCTTATGGGAAGCCGCTGGTTGGTAGTTTTTTATGCCGATCACATGCTCACAATCTAGGCCGTCACAATATGCTTCTAGCACTACATTGAAATATATATAATTAGAATTTCATTATATCTTAGTTAAACATGTTAAAGTATGCTTCTTTTTAATTGTTAAATTCTCTTGGGAAAAATTTCCTTTAAACTCATGAACTAATTTGACAAATTTATTAGTGTTAGTTTTTTTTATTTATAATAATTAGTGAATTGATTTTGTAATTTTTTATAATTTTGTTAATTTTTAATAAATTTTAGGTAGCTTTTCCACTAATTTTTCTGTGGGAAATAATTATTTTTCAAATTTTTTTTAAAATTTTAAAAATTTTGAGGTGCTTCTGTGTGAAATTTTCAAAAAATCTATGAAAATCCACCAGAAATGATTTCCCACTGATTGATTTTCATGGGAATACCACAAGAAATAAAAAAATTATGAAAAATGTCTCCTTAGACTAATTATATTCTTGTAGTGAATGGATATATATATATATATATTACTATTTTCAATTATCTGCTTCATTTGATTATGATCTATCCTTTTTCAAATTGTTTTATTATCTATTACTTGCATTATACCAATATCTTAAGTAGACAATTATCTCTAAATTCTCTCATGAATTATAAATACTTGTCATTCAAAATATTTTATCGGATATTTGTTGTAATATTTATAATTTATTATCTTAATTAATATATTTATTTAGTTACAGTAATTATTTTATGTATATTCTATTATAATAATATTTCTTTATTATTTTACTAGTTTTTAGGTTTTATGATAATAATTTTTTCACACAATTTGCATTTTTTTAATTTTAATATAATTACTTATTTTATTAAACGTGTTTAATATTTTTTTACAGTATTAAATATGTAAATCCATTAATTTTACCACTAAAATTTATTTAATATTAGTTGTTTATATAATTTAAATATGTTTATATTTATATGTATCAGTGTATACATACATATATACACATATTAATTCATTGGTATTTTTATTATTTATTATATATTACCTGAGTAACAAATTAACTCAATAATCTAACATGCTAACAATTATTAATTATAATTTCTTACTAAATCATACTTATATTATCATTTTTCATATCGTTCACAAGCACAAATCAAGTAAAATTATATTGGTTCTACTTCTACACTAAACAGAATTATATCTGTCACATGCTAACCTATTAGATCCAGCTCTGTTTTTGACACCTCTAATTCAAAAATGAAAGAAGGGTTTCGAAACTTTAAAACAAAATAGTAGAATGTATTGCAAGAAAAAGTCATAACAGGGTATAATTAAAATGAAAAGAAAGAGGAAAATAGTGAGAAATTTTTTTTCAAGATTGACACCTGTTTTACAATCCTAAAAAGTAGCACCGTCCAAGAAAGCCACTATTGATTATACGATAAAAAAATCCACTATTGATAATGATAATGACATTTACAATGATTTAAATTTACAATCAACAACCTAAAGTAACTTGAAGATACTTGTTACTTTTTCTCAGGGAACACGGTGAAATACGCCTGAATGCCAGAAAAAAAGAGTCCAAGAACTGCCCCACAAAAGGCAAAAGTAGTCCATGGTGGGAGGTTTGTTAGAAATTTTTAAGATTCACAAAATAATTTAATGTTCATACAATCATAAATCCATGGCCCTCCTGCTGCATCCATGATATCTGATTATGAGATTGGGTGAATCATTGCCCACTCGTCCTCAGGTGAGTCTCAGAAAGAATATTGAGAATTACAAAACTGCAACGTGATGGGAGACTGTAACTCACCTTATAAGGAGGTGGGTAGAGATCTTAACCTTAATCCAACTAGGATTAATTGGCCCATCACAATTAATTTAGAATAGGGTATATGCACACACTTTAGAGTTTTAATATAACACAAAGTTTAGGCATTATTATTATATTAATGACATTGAATTTATATTTAATTCAAATACATATTAAAATGTGTTAATCCACAAAATTTATTTTACAATCTCCCACTTGGACAATCACATTTTAATACATAATTTTGAATTACAATATGTGACCACAATTAAATAATGTCATTAATACAATTCATACCATTACAACCATTGGTCAAATATGAGATTTCATTAAATGCATATCTGATCATCCGATAAGGTTGAAAAGATATAAATATATGAAATATCCAATCCAAAGGACCAAACAATATAAAATGTGTGCAAAATCGAAATATACAAAATGATCCATGCATCCGCCCAAAATGCTTTATAATAGTTTGAGACAGGGTATTAATGTCTCCTTATACTGCCATAATTCAAAGAAGTGCACTTTATAACATAATAAAATGGAAATATTATAAAATCTTGAAATCAACCTAATTTTAGTTTCAAAATACACAAATACTCCCACTAACCCAAAACATCAAAAGATTCAAAAAGGCCTATATCCAATACATGTCTTTTAAATATTCCTACAGCTAGGCCTTTAGTTAATGGGTCTGCAAGCATACAATATATTGAAATATGCTCAATATGAGTAAGATGCTCACTTGTCTTCTCTCTCACAAATTGATATTTCACATCAAAGTGCTTTGTACGGGCAGAACTTTTATTATTTTGAGAGAAACTAACAGCAGTAGTATTATCGCAATAAATGATTAAGGGTTTTGCAATGCTTTCAACTAAGTAAAATTCAGAGATAAAATTTCTTAACCATATGGCCTCTCGAATGGCTTCATAACAAGCGATATGCTCTGCTTTCATAGTGGAAGTTACTGTTAAAGATTGTTTAATACTTTTCCAAGATACAGCTCTTCCTGCAAGTATAAAGATATATCTAGATGTTGACTTCTTATCATCTGGACAACTAGCAAAGTCAAAGTCTGAATAGTCTGTACAAATCAAATCACTAGATCTTCTATAAGTCAACATATAATTCTTTGTACCTTGTAGGTACCTCATGATTTTCTTAGCTGCTATCCAATGTCTTTAACCAGGATTACTTAGGTATCTCCTAAGCACACTAATTGCAAAAGCAATATTTGGGCGTATACACACCTAGGCATACATCAAGCTACTAATAGCAAAAGCATATAAGACCATACTCATTTTAGATTTCTCATCATTATTTTGAAGACATTGGGTTTTGGAAAACACTTCACCCTTTTGAACGAGCATAGCACTATGCAAGCATAAAACCATATTAAATCTTTTAAGCACTTTATCTATATATGCCTTTTGAGACAAACCAAGCAAACCTCAGGATCTGTCACAATGGATCTCTATGCCAAGTATAAAAGATGCATTTCCAAGATCCTTCATATCAAAATTCTGTGACAGTGCTAATTTTGTCTCGTTCAAAAGATTTATATCATTACTCGCAAGGAAAATGTTGTCAACATACAACACAAGGATAATAAAATTGCTCGCACTCATCATATAATAGATGTATTGATCCACTGCATTCTCCTTAAATCTAAGAGAGGACACAATCTCATGAAATTTGAGATACCATTGTCTGAATGCTTGTTTCAGGCCATATATCAACTTATTCAACTTACACACTAAGTGCTCTTTTCCATTCTCTTGGAAACCATCTGGTTGTTTCATATAAACTATCTCCAACAGGTCACCATTAAGGAAGGCAGTCTTCACATCCATTTGATGTAACTTGAGATCAAGATGAGCTACCAAAGCCACTATAACTCGAAATGAGTCTTTGGTCGAGACTGGTGAGAAGGTCTCTTTATAATCAATTCCTTCCTTCTGTGTGTAACCTTTAGTTACTAATCTGGCCTTGTATCTTTCAATTTCACCTTTACTAGTCCATTTGGTTTTGAAAATCCACTTGCACCCAATTAGTTTACATCCTTCAGGTAGTTCCACCAAATCCCATACATTATTCTTGTACATTAAATTTATTTCATCCTCCATGGCATGAATCCATTCGAAGGAATTAAAACTCGAAACAGCTCCTGAAAAGCTAATAGGATCAGAATCATCATTCACATCAAATCATATTCTTGCAAATAAATGACGTAATCATTTGAAATTGCTTGATGTCGAGTTCTTTGTGATCTTCTCAAGGGAACTTCCATAATTTCTTCATTTGATTCATTCACCAATTGGATCGGTTCAATTATGGGTTAGATTGGATTAATTTGTGGTTCTATGTGAGATGGTTCTTCAGAAGGCATTATAAGAGGAATGACACTTAGCTTATCAAGTGTTTGGGAGACATTGCTTTGTTCTTCTCCTAGGGAGATCTGAAGTGATTTTCTCTCACTATCTAACTTATCCTCGAAGTAGACAGCACGATTAGATTCAACAACTCTCGATGAATGAGATGGGCAATAAAACCTACTTCCTCTTGAACCAATGCAATAACTAATGAAATACCCACTAATTGTTCTTGCTCCAAGCTTCTTAGTATGTGGATTATAAGGTCAAACTTCAGCTTTACATCCGCAAACATGAAAATATTTCAGGCTAGGTTTCTTACCATACATTAGCTCATATGGGGTCTTTAGTACAGATTTGCTCAGAACTTGATTTAGCACATATGCAGTAGTTCTTAAAGCATCACCCTATAAAAATTTTAGTAAAGTGGAATGAGTCATCATACATCGTACCATCTCCATGAGTGTTCTATTCCCCCACTCTGCGACTCTATTCTGCTCCGGTGTGCCAAGCATATTGTAACTAGCTTCTATTCCACACTCTTGCAAATATTTTGCAAAAGGACCAGGGTTTCTTCCAATTTCATCATATCTTCCATAAAATTCACCATCTCTGTCTGAGTGCACACATTTGATTTGCTTTCCTAGCTTCAGTTCAATTGCAGCCTTGAACCTTTTGAAGGCTTATAATGCTTCAGACTTTTTAGAAAGAAGTTCTACCTATCCAAATCTCGAATAATCATCAGTGAAGGTGATAAAATATTTTAAGCCTCCCAATGCACTGGGTGAAATGGGCCCACATACATCAGTATAGATTAACTCCAAAATACTTTCTTTCCAAGTCCTCTTCCCTTTTCTAGCTTTAGCTGTTAGTTTTCCTTTAATGCAGTTTACACAGATGCTAAAATCTGAGAAGTCAAGATTAGGTAAAACTCCTTCTTTTACTAATTGTTCCATTCTTTCTTTGGAGATGTGGCTTAATCTTTTATGCTAAAGCATTGAAGAAGTTTCATTTAATCTTGGTCTTTTATTTCCAACAATTGAGTTGATGAAATTTTCAAAAGTATTATCCAAATCAATTTTACATAAATCACTATTCAAAGTACTAGTTCCAACAACATGGGAGTTGTAATATAACTTAAAATTATTATTTCCAAATAAACATGAATATCCATCTTAGTCTAAACAAGTAACAGAAATCAAATTCCTTCTCATAGAAGGTACAAAAATAACATTTTTCAATTCTAAAATGTGACCAGTAGATAGATGTAAAGAAACAATTCCTATGTGATGAACTTGTACTTTGTCTCCATTTTCTAATCTTAAAGCTGTTTCACCCTCACTTGGCCTCCTCAGATTTCTCAACGCCTGCAAGTAATTAGTGACATGGATAGTGGCACTAGTATCTAGCCACTAATAACTTAACCTCTACACTTCCTTGAGTGTAATTCTAATCTCGACAACCAAACCGGACAAATAACATCATTCTAACATAGTAATTCAAACCTTCGTTTAGAAAACCACTCCATTAATTTCAAAAGAATATTATCAACCATATTTGTAATCGATAACTTCCTTATATCATGAATCCATGAATTGTAAGACTAGGCTGCATTTAATGTTATCTTACCATAATGACAACTACAACTGAAAGCATTCAACCAACATTCCAGTGCAAGCCCTGTAAGAAAATTCTTAGCAGTCCAACCTCCTTCTCATTTGAAAATTGCCATGTTCTCAATGAATGCACTATTGTTAGGGAATATGCACACATTCCAAATAAGTGAACTATATGCTCCCTGGAAGAATTTGAAAATGCAGCACCACTAAATCTGTCCCTCAAATTCTATTTCAAATGATGAAGACAAAAGAAATGAGGTGCTCTTAAAAAAATCTTTGGCATTGCTTCAAGCAATCCTAAATTACGATCGAAAATAAAAGTCACACATCAGTCTGCATCAAGTACAGTGGACAACTGTGAAAGGAATTAAAACTTGTTTTCTTGATTTTCAAAATCAACCACAGTAAAAGTTAGAGGAAATAACTTTGAAATGGAACAATCACAACAAACATAAACATAAACCATTAAAACAAAAACAACCACACTACTTCTATATCACTATTTTGTCTTCTAATAGTAACATCAATCCAGCAACTAAATCAATACATCCAACTATTAATACAACTAACACAAACTACAAATCCATCTAATTTATCGATGTTATTATTTACTTTTCAAATAGTAACATCAATAAAACTTAGAATAAAATATCTAAATAAGGGGGCATTTTACATGAAAATACCAACAAATGAAAAGGCAAAAAATAAAAGGCCTTCCATGTTATTGTTTCCATACAAAGTAGTAACAAGGGATGCCGTGTTACTATTTAACCTGCAAAATAGTAACACTAACCAAAGGGCCTAAACATAATCGTTCTTAACCCAAAAACCACTCACTTTGATTGTCATCCTTGCCTGTAGCTGATAGGATAACCCCTTTAAACTTGGACTTCAAAAAATCCCATCAATAAACAAAAATGGTCTACAAAATATAAATCCTTCAATGCAAGTATGAAATGTAACAAACATCCTTTTGAATCTCCTGTTACTGTCATTCATGTTCACCACAATGCAGCTACCAAGATTCACTTCCTTTATAACACATACATACCAATTGATTTGTTTGAAGGAGTTATCAAAATCACTAAATATCATACCTCTTGCTTTCTCTATTGCATGCCATGCCTTACAATAGGAAATTATCAATCCATAATTATTTTGAAAATGATTTACAACTTCATTGGTTATCAATGATGGGGATCCCCTAACTAAATCTATCACCAATTCAGAAATCAATTTGGAATCCATCCTCTTTAAAGTTGAACTATTTAACACAAGACCACAAGTGTGATAATTCACTAACTTCTTAATATAGAAACAACCACTCACCTTAGACAATGAAGCCATAATAGCCCACTCACAACTTTTTGAATGCTTCTTTGAGCATACAACTATCACTTTTATTTTTGTATTTCTAACATAATCAAATGACAAACATCTCTTAATCGAATACTTGCACAATGCATTCCTAAACTCAACAACACTATCAAGGAACCCCTAACCAATGTGGCTTACTCCATTTAACCATGAATCAGATAACAAAATCCTCTCACTATTTGAAAAACACAAACTTAGAACTAAAGCAACATTATACTTAGTAACATCAAAAATAGTAACTTGTCTTTCCGAAATAGAAGCACCATCACAAAGCAAATATGATGTAGAACTTGAACCAATATTAATACTCGTATTCAAATATTTCAAGTCTAGAATCCTAACCAAGTCAATTATATTATCTAGTTCTGACCTATTCCTTAGCAAACAAATAGGATGGGCAGGAAGAGAATATGACAGGAAAAAATTATCAGGAAACAGATCCTTAAAATTCGTACACATCATTTAAACTAAATCATTGTATTCTATTCCAATATTAATCTTCAATACCACAGTTTTAATCCTACATTTACATACGAGAAACAGGCACTGTTCCATTAACAAAAAAATCACAAATACTTAGTAATAATGCGATCAAAAAATAAAGACGATCAACACAGGTGAAAGCAATTAGAAAATAGAGCAGACTAATCAGAGGTGATAAAAAAAATAAGGGCAATCAACAATGAGATCAAACAACAATTTTTGTGATAACGATGCGTTTGGAAAGTATGAATGTCTCATATAAAATAGGTGAGAATAGTGCCTAATTAAAAAAGAAAATTTTTGGAAAGTAAAAGTTATAATTTATAAAATTAGCACCTCTTTGAAAGGAAGTTTAACACTAGCACCTCTTTGAAAATAAGTCTATGAAGTGTCACTAGAATGTAATTTACTATAATATTATTTAGCTAAATTACACATAATTAGAATGTATTGTCACAATTAAATGTCTTATCTCTCACCCACTCTACCCACCCTTCTTTTGTCTTCTAATGGCCTTCTTCCTCAACGGTTTGATCGTAATAATCAAGACGCACTATTTTACGATATATTAATAGTTTTAAATTATTAAATTTCATTTAATTTTTACAGTATTACGTGTATTAGTGTATGGACATCTCCCCAAAATTAAATGTCATTCTTCTTTTGTCTTCCAGGGAGCCTGACTCTTCAACGTTACCTATTGCTTTTCCTTGAATTCACTTTTCGTTTCACAACCAACTATTATTATTATTATTATTATTATTATTATTATTATTATTTGACTTTACGTGGGCTTCCCTCATCTTTCATTTACAATTACATCATGGATTGCATTCGTCATCACTTCTCACGGCCCTCTCCTCTCCTGGTAGGGGCGGAAATAAGCTACATCGTTAAGGTTGCGATGATTTAATTTGATGGAGATTGACATGCTTTTTGAAAAGTATTTTTTTAAAAAAAATATTTTTCTATATATAAATATAGGTGTGCATTATGTAATTATATTCTATGATTAAAAAAATATTTAGATAATATTTAGTTGCAAATTTTTTTCAGAATTTAAAATCCGCATATTTAGTTCAAATTTTAAAAGTTTTTAATTATATTTTTAATTCAATATTTTTTCAAAATAATCTTATAATAAAAGTAGATATCTTATATCCTCATAATATAAGAATGTTTGGTTAATATAAATAAATTATTTTATTTACCACTGTACTACACTTTCTTTCAATACTATTAATCACCACCATTTATCACTCACTACTATTAATTACTACATATCATCATCTATCATATCAATGCCCATTTTTACTTATTGTCAGTGACTATCACTTGCCGCTAGGCACTACTCATTGTCGATGACTATCATTCATCACTGTCTACTACTAATAACCACCATTTACCACCATTATTCGCTAGTCATCACTACTAACTACCATCTATTACTGGTAACTATTGTTAGCCATCACTTACTATCAATTACTGCTGTTTACTACTACTCATTGTTAATGACTACCATTTGTCATTATCTTTCATCAATAATTACTACTAATTATTGTCCACTATTAATAATCATTACTAGCCACTATTCACTACTAGTGATCACTGACTACTACCACTACTACTACCACTCCCACTACCACTTATTACCGATAATTATTATTTATCATCATCTACTATCAATAATCACCGTTCACCACAACCTACCAATGACTATTGCTCATCACCATCCACT
The DNA here is from genome assembly GCA_020226215.1 of Sindora glabra. Taxonomy (NCBI): domain Eukaryota; kingdom Viridiplantae; phylum Streptophyta; class Magnoliopsida; order Fabales; family Fabaceae; genus Sindora; species Sindora glabra. The sequence continues at coordinate 54,084,537 of CM035235.1, read as the reverse complement.
ATCAATAATCATCATTCACCACAACCTATCACTATCTACCATTCATTCCTAGCGACTAGCGTAAACCACCATTCACCATTGGTGAGCACCATCAACTACCATTATTGTCCTCATTTATTATCAACAACTATTGTTGATCATTATCCACACCATTAATCATTTAATTTTTAACGAGATTATTTTTGGTAATTTAAATATATTTTTAAAAATATTCAAAATAATTAACATGCAATATGGTAACATTCTAAGAATATTTCTAATAGAATTAAATATGATAATGTCATATTCTTAGGAATTAAATTCCTAGGAATCACATTTTTAGAAATATTAGGATTCTAAAAAATATTTGATTCTCCAAAATAAATGCCACCTTAGAGTTTAATAATAGAAGAAAATAACTTTTTCTTTGAAAAAGAAGAAATTATTTTCCATCAAATTCCATACATTTAATATTGCACGTATAATCATTTTTCAACATTTTGATATTTTATAATTTTATTCTTACAGAAGATATTTTTCATCAAAATAAATGGAGTTTTAGAATCCTAATCCAGAAAACAACAATAATAGTCCTAATCTAATTTAATAAGAGATTGAGATTAATTAGTGTAAACCTAGAAGGTTATTAGGTTAATTCATTAATTCAGTTTTATTGAGCTAATGTACAAACTTGTTGAGTTAGTTAGTTAACTTGTAAATATGTAATAAATAACAATGGGTTAATTAAATAATCTATGTATATGTGTGTGTGTGTGTATATATATATATTAAAGTCATAATTTTAATATATTAAAATTATATATATATATCAAAATTATATATATAAATAATATTAAATAATTTTTAATGCTAAAATTAATGATTTCATATATCTAATATTGTCAATATATATTATACAAATTTATTAAAATAAATAATTGCATTAAAATTTAAAAAATTAATAAAAATTAAGTGAGAAAATTTTTATCATAAATCCAAAAACTAGTAGAATTATAATTATAGAAAATCATTATTATAACTAAATATACATAAAATAATTATTACAACTAAATAAATATATTTCTTAGTGTAATAAATTATTAATATTCCAACAAAATTGTTCGATAAAATATTTTGGATGATAATCTTCGATTTGTAAGTTATGAGAACTTAAATATGAATGCTTATTTAAATGATTGGTGTGATACAAAAAATTGATAACAAAATAACTTGAAAGAATTTGCTAAGAAAAAAAACTTGAAAGAAGGTGAACCATCATCAAGTGGATAAGATAAACAAAAATAGTGATATATTCATATATATATATATATATATATATATATATATATATATATATATATATATATATATATTAATTTAGTTAATAAAATATTTTACCATTTTATTTAATAGTAAATTTTTTGAACTAGATGCCTTGATTTTTACCACTCTAATTAGGAGTTTTCATGTTAAAAATTGTTGCTTGATTTGTTTTCTTCCTATTTTAAATTTATTTAATAATAATAATAATAATAATGAATAACAATATGAATTTTTAAGTGATAAGAATAAAATATAATTACATTTTATAATAATAATGATAGATTTAGATTTACTAGTTATGTGAAAATAGCCATAAATAAACAAATGATGATGATGATAACAGGTTGTAAAATTTATCTAATAAATGTTGCCTTAGGATTGTGATCGGTACTATACCAACTCAACTTGACTTTGACTTAATGAAAAAGTAACCAACCTAAAATTAGTCTAATGTATGATTTTTATCTATTGGATTAACTTAGTAGGGTTAGATTAATCTACTTTGATAACTCTACTTCTTCCCTTTTGAGTCTTCTTTTTTGAATTTTAGTTTTTGTATTTTGATTAATTTCGCTTTGCTACCTTGCATCTCTTCTTACATATCTAAAATTATAATGACCTAATTAAACTTATTTGAATTTGTGCATAATTGAGTTTAATGATTTAAGGCCATTTGTATTTTATATTTAAGCAGATGAAATTAGATAATGCAACTTACAAATCGACACTATAGGTTTGGGAAAATTTTTTAATATAACTCATATAAACTAACCCATGGCTACCTCTATAAAAAATATTCTTATGGAGAAGATGGGTTTTTATACATTCTTATGTCATGAGAATATTTTAGTGATGTAAATTAATAATTTTGTTTTCTCTTCCAAATCTTATCACCTTATTTCATCACCATCCACCATTATTGATCATCACCTGCTATTACCTACCATAATATTCACTCACTACTATTGACCAATGTTTGCTATCATTTAATGTAGTTAATCATCATTCACTACCATTAAACATTGTCTTCCAACACCTTTTATCATTAACCATTGCTTGCTTTTGTTGATTATCATTCTTTGCACCTATGACCTTTAATCATCACTTGCCATCATTTACTACCATTAACCACTATTTACCTTCATCCATCATTATTAGTTACCATCTATCACCATATACCAACATTGACCATTGCTTGCCACCATTATTGCCTTTAACTACCACTTACCACCACTAAATATGGCTAGAGGCAAAGCTAGTTGAAAATTATTAGAATTATTAAAATACAAATTATTAAAATTTTATATTAAATCCTTACAAAAATTTTTATGGCTAGATATATACAAATATATATTTTAAAAAATTAAAAAATATAAATAAAATATTTCTATTTAAATTCTTTTAAGGGGCTTAACCCCTTCAAATACACATAAGATTTCGCCTTTGAATGTAGATTATCATTCAATTGTGATGATGATATTTTTGATAATTTAGTAGTATTATTATATAAATTAAATATGGTTATATGACATTTCTAGGAAATACATTCTTAGGAATATTATAATTCTTATAGATATGTGATTTTACGAACTAAATGCCACTCATAAGAAAATTTTCTAGTATTATGTTAATACTAAAAATTCAATGTTCTACTATACAATTTTTGTCAAGTATATCATTTTTTTTCAATTTAAGAATTTAACTTTTTATCAAAACCATCTAATTTCCTATCAAATTAATGTCATGACCACTTACACCATGACTAGTGTGGAACCTATTTCCTAATTTCCACTAGTTTATTATAACACTAAACTTGGTATCATTACATAAATTGTAATAAACAAGCAAGTTTTATAAAATTATTAAAAATATATATAGATAAGTATTTTTCTAGTTTCATATGCACATTATTCTTCAAGGCTAAAAATATATTTATTTGCAAGCTACTAAATAATTATAGCTACCCTAAGTATGATAAGCCTAGAAATTTTTACTCCTAAGCTGTTGGTAAAGGAAGAAGAGCTTTTAGAATTATAGTTCAAAAAGAAAACAATTTAAAAACATGAGTGTTTAACTCAATAAGTACACAATTTACTTAAAAGAAATTCATCCAAATAGTCGAGGCGTGTAAAGCATAATTTTCCTAATAACATTTCCTAATTCTTGGAACATTAATGTATTTAATAAAATTCAAGGAAAAAATTAATAATTAAGGAAAAACATACAAATCTCCTTATACCTCCTAATTAATTTTATCCCTTCACATATTCAACCTTGCTCTCAGGAGCCAATCTTATTTTTTTACAAATATTTTCCCAAATTCGATACTGTTTATATGTTATATCATTTCATCACTCCTTATCATAATTCAATTATAACAACATTCTTTTTAGGAATTTTATCATCAAAATCACAAGCAACAATATTCATACATTCATTGTACAATTATATCAACTATACAAGTATTAATTACTTTAAAATACCATAAAATAAGTAAGTTAAGTGAAACAAGGAAAATACTCAAGTATATACTCAAGTTTAGATGTTTAGAAGTGATTTCTGGTCCTTATACTCAAATACGTACTCCTATATAGGCAATCAAGAGCAACCCTAGATGTCATCCTTAAGTATATACTTGCTTATAGCCATCTAAAGGGCTTTTCTCTTAGGACACTTGAGTATGGACTTCCAAAGAGCAACTTTAGAGCTATATTTGATTATGTAATTGAGTATCAATTACATGATTATGGAAATTCTATGAAAACATTATTCATTTGGTTAATTTTTCACTTATTAGTCCCTATGCACCACTTCTAAGCTAGATTTCAACTCATAACAAGTAACTATACTCAGTCTTAAGTGTAAACAATAATAACTCATTCTATAATACATTTTATCAGCATATATTCATCAAATTCCAACATGTTTTAAACCTAAAAATACAAATAAACATACAAACTCACTCATTTTAAGTAAATTACCTACTTATAAGTGGATGGAAGAGATGAAAAGGAATTGGTAGAAGGTTTGGTTTTCCCTAAACATCACCAATTTAAACAAAATTAGAAAAATTCACCCAAATTCTTATTTTTCTCTTCTACAAGCAAAGTCTCAAGAAATCACCATTCAAAGGCTTGAATAAGAAAAATTACATTATGTTGGTTGAAAGTATGAATGTTTTCTTAAGATTTCTTAACTAATTATTGTTAAATCTTGAAGGAGATAAAGTTAGTGAAGAAGGGAGAGAAGAGAGCTAGGCACAAGAGAGAGAAATAGGTTGAAATTGACCTTTATTGAAGTTATCATGTTAGAAGGGTAGTTCTATAATTTTAAAGGTAGTTTAAGGGCAAATTGGGAAAAGAGTTTTTAGATTTCCTCCATACACACTTATTTAATTCTAACTTTGCACAAACCTTTAATTTACTCAATTTTTCCTATTCATATCATTAAATCTCATTTTTAGCATTAAAATTCTCTTTCTTAAGAAAACGATGACAATCAATTAATTATCACTTACACAATCATGCTAATAAAAGAAAAAAAATAGATCTTACATTTTTTTTCTAAAGGTTGTAACAATTAAATTATTAAATTTAAAAATAATATATTTGATAATATACTATATATGAATAACACTAAATTTTCAATGTTAATATAATGCTTTGTTTCTTTTATTGGAAAATATTTTTAATAAGAAAATATCGTTTTTATATGTATTAATAAAGGAATGATATGTTACTTGTATTTGTAGTTAAAAAATAATACCTAAAGATATAATAATAGAAAGAAGTAAATTCTTCTTTTAAACTCTTTATATTTAATATTAAGTAAATACAATATTCTTCTTTATTTTTTCATTTTATAACCATTCTTTACAAAAAAAAATTAAATGAGGATAAAATTAAAAAAGAATCTTACCTATAAACCTAATAAGCTTAATAGATTACAATGAGTATGAAAAGGCATTTGTCCATTTTAGTAAGGAATCACAAATTTAATCACTAGTGTTAGTAGCTTAAATAGTGAAGCATGAGTATACTTTAATAATGTGGTATAGGGCTATCTAATTTTTGCCTACTTGACAAAATTTGATTGAAACAATTTGAAGATTAATGATCAATGATAGGTCTAATATAGAAAATAAGTAGTGGTGAAAGGAATTTTAAGGTGAATTCAGTTGGGTAATTAGTGATGGTTGATATGGACTTAAACAAAAGAAAATTGAATTTAATCAAAATGGGAATGAAAATGATGTTGTTCACTTTATATGCATTCATTTTGTCTATATAATGACATAAGTTTTATTATTTTCCCACTTTGAGATCTAAAATTTATCCCTGAACTTAACCCTTACAGAGCCTAAACCTTATTCTCTTCATAATTCTAACCCTCTCATCAGCACCATGAGTAACTAGCTAATTAGGACTACTTTCCTCACAACACTAATATTCATTGAAAACCTCCAACCAATCCACTGAGCTACAGGGATGGAAGTTTGCTTGCATTTCTATCACCATAATAATAGTCCATTTCTTGTTGTTAAAGACACATTAAGAAATTTTTAGCTTGGTTTTTAGTTTTTTCCTTATTTTTTTTCTTTTCTTTCTATCTAAAAATAGGTATATAAGAAAAATTTGGTAGAAGCCTTATTTTGTTTAAAGGGATCTGTTGTCATGCCTATAATATTTTTAGAATTTTATATTGATTATTTATTAGTAATTTTGTACACATATTGGTAATTAGAATTGTTATGGATTGGTTTAGGGTAATGTTTATGGTACACCCCTAAATTTATAATATTTATTTTATTCTATAATTTCATATATTTATTAGTAATTAGGGAAAATAATGGAAAGGACAAGGATGAGCATTTAAGTATAGAAAATAGAGTTATAATAGGAAAACATGTGTAATTAAGTTTAACTGAATATTTTGTGAAATTAGAATTGAAATAGAATGCTTGGAGAAAGTTTAGGAGTATTATTTTCCCAAATTGCCCTTATAATTTTAAGAATGACCAAATCATCCTTTAGCCTTAAATTAACTAAAGCCTAGGTTATTCATCTAGTTTTTCCCATCTTTCTCTCCTCAAAACCTCTCTCTTAAAACTCTCTCTTCCTCTCATCTTCCCTACAACTCTCATTCAATCTCTTGCAAGTAAATAAAACATTAAAGCTAGGAAGAAATTAATTGTTGTTCATCAAGTAAGGTATAACTCTCTTACTTTAGAACTTCTAGAAGTCTATTAGTGGTTCTATTGTGAAAAGAAGTTAGGCAATTATATGTAATAAGACCCAATTATCTTCACCTTAAGCCTAGATTATCTTTCTTACCTTTTCCAATTGAGATAAGTAGATAATTTACTCATTCCTTTTTATAGAATAAACTAGAATCTCTTTGAATTTTACTAAACTATATTGGTTTAATGTTATATGCAAATTAATGGATGATGAAAATGGTGTGAAAGGAAGCTGTATGAGTGTTCAAATGGTTGTTTTAAGGATTTTATGCATTAAATATGTTTAGATTGCATTTAGGGTTGAAGAATGTTGAATTTTCACAAAATTTGGAAAATTCAAGATAGGAATATATAGTGTAATCAATTCTAGGTATCCAAGAGCAAACCTAGGCCTAAAGAGTTGATTACACAATCAATCCATAGTAAATGTAGAAATCAATCATGTGTGAATCGATTGTGCAATTAATTCACTTTACTGAAAAGAAATCTCAAATATGTGAATTGATTGTTCAATTAATTCTAGAGGTCCAAAAATGAAATTTTCCTCTATGAATCAACTGTACAATCAATTCATAGTGCTCTAATTCCTATTTTACTATTTTAAATACTACAAATTGAGTTTGTATGATAAATTTTTTTATAGTAATAGTAAATAAACATCATGTTAATGGTTATCACCTTTTCCCTTTGATTTATGAATGTATATTTAATTTATAATGTTATGGTAATAAAATTACTTGAAATCCGAATTAAGTAAATATGAATAATGAGGGATTGGAAGGATAAGGTTGTGTTTGTCATGACTAATAATAATATATATGTATTGGGAGGAATAAGGTTGGATTTATCACAAATTATATCATATAATAAGAGGATTAAGGTTAAGTTTGTGATAAATATTATACTATGGAGCATAAGGTGTGTTATTTATTACTATTTATGGACCATTTATCATTTGAATTATTATTTACTATGCTCTTATACTATGTAATGCCCATGAATGGTAATGTATGAAATAAGAATTCAATATTCAATAGATTAAATGAGTAAATTATCTATTTACTAAAACTTGAAGTCTCACTACTATATTTTTACATGTTTTATATACACTTAAGTCAAGCTTTCTTAATCATTAACAATTGTTTAGGAATAGAAGTATTTTGAGCAGGCATTAGTTGCAGTTAGGAAGTTAAAATAGAGTTCCATAGGTTATTAGAGAAATTTTGTAAATATATATTAACTAAAACTTATAACCAACATTTACTATAAATGCTTCTTGGTCATAAAGTAGATTAATGGACTATGTATTAACTAAGAGTCATTGTGTGATGATATCACATTGGATTTGGATAGGCTCACTACAAGAAAATTGTCATTTTCTAATGTCCTAATGCATTGGAAATGCATTGGAAAATGTCAATTTCCAACAAATTTCTAACATCTGCTAAATCATCGGTACTTAACTTGTCAGAAATTTTTTTGATATTCACAGTTGTTGGAATTTTTCAATGTCATTTTCAACGTCTATGCACATCATGAATTTCGTTGCCTAAGTATGTTAGAAAATATGTCAAAAATTTTTGGCATAATTTTCGATGGCTTAAAACATAAAAAATATGTGAAATTATTCATGACTTGGCAATGCCATGTAATTTTTTTTTTACAGCCACATAGGTTGGAAATATTGACATGGCATTAGTGTTAATATGGTAATGACATATCAGTTTTTTCTGACAACCATGTACATTGGAAAAGATGACATAACAATGACATCATCAGGACACGTCATTTAAGTTATTTATTTTCAACACTTTGCAATGTCAAAAAATTACAATTAGGATACTTCTGATGTTCTTATTCATCGGAAAGACGTCCAAAAGTATGATATAACAAAAAAATTTGAAAGAATTTTATTTTTTTAAAAAAATTTTGCCACCTAATTAAATAACTTAGCATCAATTTTTGAATACATATGTCTTACTTTAAATCCATATGCAAATGCAAATTGAAATATATTAGAAATCAAAATTAAAATGATGTAACTATTGTTCATATAATTCAACCAGAATACCATAAACAAAAATATCAAACATTTGAACAATTTAAATAAAAATTTATTTCATGATGCAATCCCATAATCTTCCCCATCATCCACTCTTACATTTTGACTTGAAGGATTTTGATACAAAGCCTATAATGATCTACTAGAATGTTGTTGTGGCCACGTTGGTGGATATGCTGGATTAAATTGCCATATTAAGTTTATTTTATCTTTACCTTGTATTATTATAATTGTAAAATTATATATTTATTTTATACCAATGTTAACTTTTTATATAATGATAATACACTATCTAAAATTACACTAGTTTATAAGTTTATTTTCAATATATTTATTATTATATTACAGAACCTAAATATATACACTATAAATAATAAAATTACAAGTTTATAAGTTTATAATTTTAATTTATTTTCAATTGTAAATTGTAATAAATATAATGATATTGTATATATTTAAATTGTGATATTGAATTTATATTTACAATTTAAATATATCATTTTAGACTAGATAAATTTGTAATTTTTATCATATAAACTCTATAAAAGTTATATCATAAGAAATATATATACACAATTTTATATATATAAACTTGAGAAAGTGATTAGACCAAAAAAATAGTTGAGAAGGTGTATATTTAAAATACTTTATTTAAAATATACCCCTTTTATATAGAAAATATAATTAAATAGATAATACACTATTAAGTTCATATTAATTTACAAAAGTAGATAGTACAAAGTTGTACAATTTATAAGTTTATTTTCAATAGTAAAAGCCACTTTTGTCAGTTTATAAGTTTATTTTCAATAGAATTTACTTTTGTACTTTTTATCTATTTAATAAAATCTAATCAGCTTCTCAAGTAGATAGTGTAAAATGATATATTATAAATTGTGTATATATTTCTTGTGATATATAAATAGTTTAAAATATATTTATCATTGTATATTGAAAATAAATAAATTTATTCGTATTATTTTATTACATGTATACACTATCTATTTATTATATTTAATTATTATACACTCTCCTGCCTTCGGATAGCCTATTTCGCAGAAACCCACATAAGCAGTCATTCTTGACATACCTGTATTGAATGGAAGAAACTAATTTAATTTTTGTTGATAAAGAAAAGGAAATCACTCCTGAAAATTAAGATATTAATATCTACAGTTTCATTTATTATTAACTAATATAATTGTTAAAAGAATGAGATAGTCATCAATGGCAAATAAGCACAAATATTTTATTGCCAACAACAGAGCATAATCTCAAAAACTTGGATTATATAAGAAGCAAAAAGTGACAAGAAACTATACAATTAATTGAAAAAACATTTAAAGCTAGCCTCATTCAACCTCAAGAAAGTATTTTGACAATAATAAGAAAGGCATTTTAGCAGCACTTTAATATATGAATAACCAATCATTTATCTTCTTTCGCTGGGAGAGGAATGCCAGAACACCAGTTATGGGGATATTTATTTTTATTTTTTATGAAAGTCAAGAAGTATCTATTTTAGAGAAAAATGACACCTGAAAATTTCTCGTAAGGCGGATTATTAAGCGAATCCAGTTAGGCCAATTAAAGGGGCTAGCCAATGGACCAATTTTATTGTACATTAATTATACTAATTATTTAAAAATTTCCTATATACTCCCGAAAATGCATCCAAGTAATAATAAAATCAATTTTAAATTCTTTTAAATACTTTAAATTTTTTAGAACAATTGATATTTGAGATAGTACCATAATCTTCTCCATTCAATGATAACCCTTGATTTTTATAAACCCCACAAAATTGACGTATAATAATAAAACTATAGTAATGAAATGGTAACAGAGATTTCTTTGCTTGATTTTTGTAAACCATTATCTCATTTGTATGACCTAATTAGTATCATTCTATAATTTGTAGGTGATGTTTATTAATATCAATTTACCAATATCATGTTTGGATTCTACCAGATTATTATATCGGCCATATTTATTTTAGTTATATTTATTCTATACTAAAAATAAATTGTTATAACCATAAATTTTTAACTCAAGTGATATATATTGTTACTTAAAAGTTATATCTTAATCTATATGCTAAATTCGATCTAGAAATATTACGTATGTGTGTTTAATGCCTTGATTACTTCTATTATTATAAAAAAAGAGAATTGATTGTCAATGTTATTGTACAAATTATATTTTATCTATCTTTATATATTATTTTCTTGAGTGATACTATATTAAGAGAATTCAAATTCACATATTTTGCAAGCGGACATGACAAATGGTGGTATATATTTAAAACAATTTTGGGATTAATGCATATCTTTGTAGTACATGGATGTGCACGTATCACATACCAAACAGTCATCTAATTAACATTAGACTTGAAGTCAATTCTGTAATTCCCTTGTGAAAAAGCATAATTTCTTGTGGGGAAGAGGAAGTTGGCCATTATGGAAACAAACCAAGAAATAACTTATTTTTGTTTGCTCACATTTTGTATAAAAAAGAATCCTAAAGGCTTAGATAGGAAAGGAGGCCAGAACTAAGGAGGCATGCGTTCAAATTACGCAATAACTTGATAAAAGTGGTAAGGAGGAGAAATCATATCTTCTAGGGAGAGGAAAAAAGTAGCTTTATAGCATAAGTTGCAACAACTTCGAGCTGTCACAAATTCTAGTGCTGTAATTCACACCACTTACTGATGAATTAGCGTTTGGCTTTTGTCTTTCAATAAATAGCTGAGGCTTTTCTGATTCTTTGGGACTTAAACTAAATAGTTATCCATATGTTTGTTACTTAAGCAGGTGAACAAAGCCTCAGTTATTGTAGATACTTCCAAATATATAGATGATTTGAAGCAAAAAGTGGATGGACTGAATGCGGCGCTCGAAAATGTTGAATCTTCAACCTCTGAATAAATAGTAATACATTGTTCTGGCTTTTCAATTTTTCCCTCTTTCTTCCATATTAATCTATATGAAATTTAATCATTTTTAGACAAATTTATACATATTAATCTGTATAAATTAAAGCTTGCATGAATCAGAACTGACCATTTTACAACTTATAAGCTATCATCATCAAATCAGTGGCATATAACATTAGCCAGAGTTGTGCTATTTTGTGGAGTTTGAGTTGTGACTATGGCATTTTTGGGTGAAAAAGTTCAAAATCACTTCTAGTTATTAAACTGGCCTCTAGTATGTCCGCTAGTGATCTCATAGTGTTGGAATAAAATTCATACGAAGAATTTAATGCGGAATTACTTACTTGATCCGTAAATGATGTTGATTTCCACTGAAAATGCTCTGGTTCACATGGTGTACAAGAATCACAATAACTCCTTACTTGACTTTCACGATGATTTCATCCAACACCCAAATCACATTCGTACAATGAATACAGAGAGAGACAAAGAGAGAGAGAGAGAGAGAAAATACTATTCTAATTGTATTCTCTAAAAAATTGAACTCTGCAGTTTTCTTCCTCTCCTGATATGGCTTGTAACTACACTTGCAGTTTTTCTCCATTTTCAATAATGAGGGGACCTACAAATTTGAATTTAATCAAAAATAAATAAAATCAAAATATTTTTTCTATTTTCTATTCAATATATGTAAGATGTGGGTCCCTCATTATGGATGTACCCCACATCTACATTTTACATCTCCCACTCGCACATAATGAGATGAGCCACATCATATAACCTTCATCTCTTTTTTGATTTTTCATACTTGGTGCATCATCGTGACCACGTGAGCATGACGTCTTCTTAGGTGTTCTTGTACTAGAAATCTTGATAGGATCAGCACAAAACAACCTTATTTTCCATTTATTTATCTTATGCCTCGAATGCCCTAGATTATCCCATATACACTTTCCACTTGTAAATCTGATCCCTCGTGAGCTTTAATGTAAGCTCAGATTACTATTCACATATGCATAGTATTCACACTTATGAAGTGACCAAAATTAACTTCATAATGGACATGTCTCAGACACTAGCATAATTGTGTATATGTTGGGAAATCTTTCTTTTGCCCGCATATCATTTTAATTTGAAAACAGTTGCTTTCCTAGTATTTTATCTCTTAGACTATTTATATCATGATCATAAGATGCATACTAAGGTAGCGAGCACTGTATCATCTCTCCATGATATCATCAAAGTCGAAGGGTATCCATGAAAAGAATTTTCTTTTCTGGGACTCACATAGCAATGAACCAGGGATCTTTCACTTGCTTCCCATTTGCGGTTGCGGTTCCTTTGCACATGTGGTATGAATCACATGCTACGGTATTTCCTTTTTAGTATAGGGGCGCATGTCATTTTTGTTAGTAATACCGTGCAGACTTTAGTTCAGGCACACAGTACCTAACCTGAATTCTTTCACATTATTGACTTCTCTTGATGTCTGTATATGAAGAACTCATTGTCTAGCTATAGGTATTGTGGAAAGTGGGAGTATCCACAAAAAACAATCCATATTTGTACTTCGGATCTCATCTCTACTTTGGAGGCGACATATTTTATTTTGTGTTACTTCTCTACTAAATGAATATTTCATATTATTATGTTGGTGAACACATATCTCATCTCTACCCACTCCTCATGAGCGTCAAAGGCAGTTGTTAGTGTGAGAGAATTAACCTTATCAACCTGTACGACATACATACAAGACATTTGTATACTCATACACACTCACTAAAACATTTGTAATTTGAATGAAATATACTTTGTTCATTTCAAATTTGGAAATGTTTGATTACATTCTACGCATACTAAGAGACTTTACATGTTCAATATATACATCTCTAGGTATTGGCTTAATAAATGGATCTGCTATCATCTTTTGCATAGAAATGTGTTAAACGGTGATCTCCTTTTATGCTATGGCATTTATGATAAAATGATATTTTATATCAATATGCTTAGTCTTGCTGTGGTACTTCGGATCCTTTGTATAGGCGATGGCTGCCTGACTATCACAATATATCAGGATGGGATCTAAGTTTTCTCCACAAATTCCCAAATGTTCTAAAAATCTTTTCAGCCATATAGCCTCTTGTACTGCTGTAGAACATGCTATGAACTCAGCTTCCATTGTCGATAATGCAATGCATGTCTGCTTCTTGCTACACCATGAAATGGCGCTATTGTTTAGTAAGAATGAGTATCTTGATGTGGACTTTCGCTTATCCAGATCTCCTGCGCAATCTGCATCAGAATATTCGACTAAGCACAAATCTTTTCCCTGGTAGCACAATGCGTAATCAACTATGTCTTTTAAATATCTCAATATTCGCTTAATAGCTTTCCAATGCTTTTGTCCGGGGTTTGACTGGTATCTATTTATGAGTCCGACTGTAAGACAAATATCTAGTCTGGCATCATTGCATACATAAGACTACCAACCACACTGGAATAAGGAATTCTTTCCATTGTTTTCTTTTCAGATTCATTTTGAGGGCACATGTCTTGACTAAATGGCTCACTCTTATTTATAGAGGTATCCATAGACTTGCAGTCTTTCATGTTAAATTTCTCAAGAATTTTTCATAAATAAGTTTCTTTAGAAAGAGAAATAAATCTCTTGGAACGATCCCTAACGATCTTGACTCCAAGGATATAATCTGCCTCACCCATGTCTTTTATCTCAAAATTTGAGAATAGCCATTCTTTAATGGCCATAATCGATTTCAAATTATTCCCTACCAATAATATGTCATCCACATAAAGGGATAATATCACTAGATTACCTTCATACCACTTAATATAAACACAATGGTTTTCCTCAATCATTTGAAAGTCAAATGAGGTTATCGCTCGGTGAAACCTCAAATACTATTTTCTGGATAACTGTTTGAATCCGTAAATGGACCTTTGAAGTTTACAAACTTTCTTTTCTTCTCCTTTTTGTATAAAACCTATTGGTTGCTCCATGTAGATTTCTTCATCCAGTTCTCCATTGAGAAAAGTAATTTTTACATCCATTTAATGTAATTCTAAATCTAAATTTGCTATTATGGCTAGGAGCAATCTTATGGAATTGAAACGCACAACAAGTGAAAATGTATCCTCATAGTCTATTCCTTCCTGTTGTGTATACCCCTTTGTAATTAACCGAGCTTTATATCTTTCAATTGATCCATCTACTTTCCTTTTAATTTTGAGAACCCACTTGTTCCCAATTACCTTTTGGTTAGATGGTAGTTCAACTAGTTTCCAAGCTTGATTAGTTGTCATTGAGTCTAATTCTTCCTCCATTGCCTTCTTCCACTGTTCCTTAGCAGGGCAACTTAGAGCCTCTTTTATTATTTTGGGCTCTTCTTCATCTTTAGGAGTAACCATAAGCTCTGATCCTTCAATTGAAAAATATCTTTTAGGTACACTTCCTCTTTTACTTTTCCATAGTAGGGTTCCTTGTGTTATGTCATCTCCAAAAGTAAGGTTTTCTTTTACTCTCTCGGAGCTCCTACTTAGAATAGTAAGTAATATTTGAGAGCTCCCACTCGGATAAGATGGATAAGATGGATAAGACTTGCTATTATCCATTTGATCTTGCTGTTCATAAAATGATACAGTACGATCAATATTACCTCTGCTAGGAAATTCATTTTCAAGAAATGTGGCATCTCTTGATTCAAGTTCCGTTACTATTCCATCTTCGTTTTCACCGATGAATATGTAACCCTTAGATAGATCTGAATATCTTATAAAAATATATTTTTTCCCTCTTGGACCTAATTTTTGATATCTGTGAGAAGTATCATGGACATATGCAGCAGACCCCTATGGTCTGAGTACACTCAAATCAAGTTGGCGTTTTGTCCAGAGTTTATAGGGTGTGGATGTAATAGACTTTGAGGGCACACGGTTAAGTATGTAAGTGGTTGTTAATAAAGCATCTCCCCAATATGAAAATGGTAGATTTGCTTGCGCCATCATTGACCTAACCATGTCTAGAAGAGTTTTATTTCTTCTTTCAACTACTCTATTTTATTGTGGAGTGCCAAGGATTGTTAATTGTCTTATTATTCCCTTTTCTTCACAGAGCTCTTTGAATTGTTTCGGTAAGTATTCATGTCCACGGTCAGTTCTCAGTGCTTTAATTTTCTTATCCATTTGATTTTCAACTTCGCTGAAATAGCGTTTAAAGCATTCTAATGCATCTGATTTGTGTGAAATCAAATAGATATGACCAAACCATGAGTAATCATCAATAAAAGTGATGAAATACCAAGCTCTGTGCCTCGCCCTCACGCTCAAAGGACCACATATGTCAGAATGAATTAGTTGTAATGGAGTTTCTGCCCTAATCCCTTTTCCGAATGGTTTTCTAGTTACTTTACCAGCTAAACAATATTTGCACAAGGACATTTCCAATTTTAAAATTGGTCCTAACAAGCCTTCTTTTGCTAGTTTAATCATTCTATTTTGATTAATATGTCCTAGTCTAGCATGCCAAATATCCATATCATCATTTAGATTGGAAGTAGAAGCAGTAAAGCAATCGTAAGCAGAATTATCAACTGTATCTAAAATAACAAATCTATCGGAAATGAAACCAGAACCATAATATATATTGTCTTTAAAAATATCTGTAATATTGTCATGAAAATTGATCGAAAAACTGTATTGAAGTAGAGAACTAACAGAAATTAAATTTCGTTGAATATCAGGTGCATACAATACATCATGTAAAATTAAGGTCTTTCCTCCACGCAAATCCAATTTGCATGTCCCAATTTCTTTGACCTCAATCTTTGCGTTGTTTCCAACGTATAGCTACTTGCTATGAGTCGATAATTGATGGTAATCCACATAAGATCCTCTATCCTTGCTCACGTGGTCTGTGACGTCTGAATCCAAAATCCACAAAGGATGAGATTTAGTTAGAAAAATAGTACTGGAAACATGTGAAAAATGTAAATTTTTAGTATCCAGAAATACCTTGTTCTACTCATTTTGCTGAGTGCAATCTCGAGCAAAATGACCTATTCTCTGGCATGCATAACACTTGATCTTCTTCAGATCAAAGTTCTTTGAGCCATTTTTTCCTTTCTTCTTTTTGAAGGTTTTCTTGCCCTTGGAATGGGGTTTAGTTTTTCTCTTCTGGAATTTTTTGCCTTTCTTATATTTAGGCTTAGAATATAAGGGTCCTAAATCCTCTGTTAGATAAGCTTGTCCGGAGGACCGATAAGCCTCCAAACATTCATCCTCAAGTTCCAGATGTCATACCACATCATTAAATGTAACAATGCCCTCATTGTGAGTCAAGTTTACCTTCATGTGTTCCCAACTGGCAGGGAGTGATCTAATCACTGCTTGCACTTGCTGCTTATCAGAAAGTGCATGCCCTATTGCTTTTAGTTCATGAATCATGTTTGACATTTCTCTCAAATGTTGTTTCATCGGCATCTTAGGCCAAAGTTTGTAAGTGTCAAACTTA
Organism: Sindora glabra; assembly: GCA_020226215.1. Lineage (NCBI taxonomy): Eukaryota > Viridiplantae > Streptophyta > Magnoliopsida > Fabales > Fabaceae > Sindora > Sindora glabra. The sequence continues at coordinate 54,067,472 of CM035235.1, read as the reverse complement.
ATTGTGAGTCTTCTTAATTTGGAGGCTGAAGTACCACTAAATTTCTCTTTCAGGGCTATCCACATTCCCTAAGCAGTTGGGTATTTTTCGTATTCACACATGAGATCGTCTGTCATTCCACTCAAGAGTGTGATGCAGGCAATACTGTTTTTCTTTTTCCAAACAGTATAAGCTTCAGCATCTCTCCTATGTTAAGCAGTGTTCCTTTGTTCAGGCTCAATCATGACATGGTTCAGAGTTTCTAAAGCGTCTTGCTCTTCTAATATGTAAGAAATTTTTTGATGCCAAATGTCCTAGTTATCCTCGTTTAACTTATCACCCTTGTTCAACTCAACAATTATACTCTTGCTAGCCATTCTGTTGGATCACAATCCATGAACATTTCCTATGAGTATACAAAGTCTTTTATTTGCATGGTTCTCATATAGGACAAAGATGATATTACTTAGTTCATGGTTAGGAGTTTACGTTTGTCATACCCCTATCATATGGTTGTCTAAATACTATCATTATTTCCTATCGAGATCGTACTCATACAAATGTTATATTGCTCCCAGGACAACGCAACTTAAGAGCTCCCACTTAAATATAGATTGCATAAGATAGACACATTTAAAATGAAGATAATAAACATGTATTAATTAATAATTTAGTTCAAACAAAACAAAATAAGTTCAGGAAGCTAATTAAAATAATAGAAACTATAAAAAGAAACTTGTAACAATAAAACACAAAAAAATTACAAATTCAATACTTAAAGTTTCTAAACAAGCTTCCTACTTAGAACTTAGGTTCTTCATTTCTTCAAAAGTGTTAAAAAGTTTAGGTGGAGTTCTAGAGTGCACTGGTCCAAAATAGTGTGAGTTTATGCCTTTGAGTGGACCTTTCAAATGCAATCTTTTTTCTAGAGTGCTGTGACCAACTCGTCGTGCACTTTTCATATTTGGGAATTATGAAAGAAGGATCGACCTCCTCCAATTGTTTTTAAATTATCAGAGTTCTTGCATTCTCAATTCCTTCAAACATTTTTCAAGATCCATGCGTCTTGTGACTCCGATTTTGTTGTCCTTGCATAGCCAAATGGTCTTCTTGATTGGTTTCCAAAAATTGTCATTCGGAATCTCGATCAACATGTAACGAACCCAAAGGTAATTTGGGAACATTTTTCCTCCTCATGTGAGGTATGTTTTCAAGTTTCTTACTTCTTCCAAATAAGCATTAATAGGGTGCAAGGTATTTTTATTTCTTTCGTACAGTTAGTGAAGCATGGCGCTAAGGTCTTTTGGTGTGTCTACCTAATCAGATTCTCTCGGTTCCTCTCCAAAGTTCTCCACAAACCCATACGGATTGTACTCTTCCAAGAACCATTGTTCCATGACTGAAAAAAAAAATTTCAAAAAAAATAGTTAAAAAACTATCAATTTTACCACTTTTTTAACACAAACAGTGTCACAAAAAATTTCAAAAAATCCAAAAAAAATACCACTGCATAGATCTCATTTTTTAAAAATTTTAGAGACAAACGGCGATAAAAAAGACCACCGGACGTGCCCACACGTGCCTCCACGCACAAAAAAATCAGCCATAATTGGAAAATTTTACAGAACCACGCGCCCAGCTGGCGTGTGTAGTCCACGCGCCACCGTGCGCGGTGGTTTCAGCCATCGAAAAATACTAGAATTTTTAGAATTTTATTCTCTATGCATTAGTGTGTGACACGTGGCAAAATGACATGGTGATGGGCCCCACGCACCATTCCTAAGAGTGAGGAGAGGAGAGAGAAAAAAAATTAATTTTTTTATTTTATTTTTTTGTGAAATGACGTGTCGTTTACCAATTTGTCAAAGCGACATGTCATTTTGGTAGTCAAAATGATGTGTCGTTTATCGAAAGCATAAAATGACGTGTTGTTTACGTCGTTTTCAACCTCCAGCAGGTCAGATCGGGTCGACCTGACCCAGTTCGCGGATCCAGTTGACTCAGAAACTTCAAATGGCCATAACTTTTGATCCAGAAGTCGGATTTGAGTGATTCAAAAGCCTATGGACTCGGAATTTCATCCTCTATCATTCTAGTTTTATGGCCTAGAAATTAATTTTCTAAGGGACCCAATATTTAGAAAATAATAAATTTTATAGCAATTTAGGTGTTCTGGTTGTTCTCTAATGTTCAGGGATGTTTTATGAAAATTTTATATGTATTCATTACTATTAAATTTCATAACAGTATCATTCTAGAAATAATAGGATTATACAACTAAATAAAATTTCATATCTATGGCTAAATTATTTCATCAGAAGAATTAAAATTAGAAAACATGCTTTTAGGTCAAAATTAAAAAAAAAGTATTTAACTAAGAGCATCTCATACAATTCATCAAATGCATGGGGAAATATAGACATTAGTTTCTAACCTGGCTCTGATACCAATATTGAAATAAAATTCATATGAAGAATTTAATGCGGAATTACTTACTTGATCCATAAATGATGCTGATTTCCACCGAAAATGCTCTGGTTCACACGGTGTACAAGAATCAAAATGAACTCCTTGCTTGACTTTCACGATGATTTCACCCAACACCCAAATCACATTCATACAGTGAATGTAGAAAGAGAGAAAGAGAGAAAGAGAGAGAACACTATTCTAATTGTATTCTCTAAAAAATTAAACTCTATAGTTTTCTTCTTCTCCTGACATGGCTTATAATTGCACTTGCAGTTTTTCTCCATTTTCAATAATGGAGGGAGGTGGTTACCAAATTTGAATTTAATTAAAAATAAATAAAATAAAAATATTTTTCTATTTTTTATTTAATATATGTAAGATGTGGGTCCTCCATTATGGGTGTACCCCACATCTACATTTTACACATAGAAAAGAAAATAAAAAGATAACTGTGGTTTTAACCTTAGCTATTTACCTTGATGCTGGTTTTAAGAATAAGCAATTGCACTTTTCTAACCGTTAGTGCCCAACCTAAGAGTGGATAGCTAAGCACCTTTATAAATATTTTTACATCCATTCAACCACTTCAATGTTGTAGCTTCATTTGTTCAATCTCATTTATTGTTTGATACATCTTTGTTTGATGAAAGTTTACTGACCAAGTATTTTAAATGAGTAATTAGGCCGACTTATTTCAGTTTTTCCAATTCTAACATATAGCACATAGTAATTTAAATCATCTTTTATCTATATTGAGAAGATCTAAGTATCAGGTCAGTAACTTTGTATGTGTTTCTGTCTATTGCTTTTGTTTGCTGTCCTCTTTGCAGATAATATTTATTAGGTTTTTTTTTTATCTAAAGCTTTTATTGAAGAAGAAAGAGTGAAATCTGCAACAGAAGTAGCTAAAGTTGTATTCTATCATGATTGAGCTTGGAGGGTAATGCTTTAAGCTCTCCATTATGTACTCAACAACAAAAGTTTTGTTCATTTTCATCTCTGTTCTTTTTATGAAATTCTTTTTCTCATTTTATGCTACATTTTTTTCTTTATTTTTTTGAAAATATCTTTAGTAAAAATATTTTTATAAAGATCTCTTTTTTCCTTTTTTAGCATTAATAATGATAACATAGCATCACACAATAGTAGGAAGATATAATCTAATAACAAAATTTCTAAAAGCCATATATTGATATTGATATTGCTACAAAGTAATGTAAAAGTAAGGAAACTTCAAATTTCAGATTTGTTAAGCTTATTATAAATTCCAGATATGTGCATATAATGTTATTATAAATTCCTAAGTGACTACAGAGAGGACTAACTAAAATTATGTAGAAAGGAGAAATTCAGACTTGGATTTTGCTTTAATTGGATAGTAACGAAATAGTGCAAGTAGCCTATTTGCCCAAAGTGCTGGTGGTTGAGGGAGAAGCCATAGTTCTTTGAGTTGGAAGAATGGTTCATCATTAATAATAACATTGATAAAAATTTTAGAGCGATGAGCATTAAGAGGGGATGGGGAACAAGTAAAAAGCTGTACAAATTCATTGGCATCCACCAACATGTCCCTAAAATGAAAAGGAAGAATTGATTAGTTTTACAAAGATTGTTGAATGCAAAAATACAGCAAGGATTCAATAATTGATTTCTTTAATCATGAATGTACTTCAAATCTTGCAGAATCTGTCTTGTGTCATCGTACCAAAAATAATAACAGTAAAGAAAGGAATAGAAACCACCTCTTATTTGTTTTGACTGTTAAAAAGCTTTGCCTTTATTCATTTCATTTAATTTCAAGGATATTCCAACAGTTTCATCACAAATAACAAATGCATAAACTTGGAAAAATACATCAAATAAATCAATATGTACTGGGGGAAAAAACTAAGCTCACCTAATGCTAGACTTGCTTGTATCAAATGTATTGCAACTATCAATATGAGAGACATTTAAAAATAAGAATAACACTAATGGGATACATTAATTATCATACATATATATTACTCTTGCATCTTTTGCCCACGAGAATTTAACAAGTGGCATTTTTACAACAACTACTTTCACACTCCTGCTGACTACAATTTTTCATAATCTTGACCCTTCTTACTTGTATAATAAAGAAGGACTTCCCCCTACTTTTACATTTAACTGGCTTTTTCATTTATCTCTCTCTACTTCTCAATTTGGCGTCCCCTATCATACTCATTCCCATTTAATGCAAAGTAAGTACCAATCAACACATCAAGGATTTTGCTTATAATTTCTCCATTAAATTATCCTCTTCTTTTTCTGTAAGTCATGAACTTACCACCTAAAAAAGAAGGAAAAGAAAGAACTCATTCTGCAAAATTAAATGGAGAGGATAGGATGACTTTCAATTAATTTTTCAAATTAACAATTATACTTCATTGTTAAATTTTAGAAACCTCATTGCTAAAAACCTAACCTAATAGTTTGAAATCATTCAACTGTATAATATTGTTCATCCCCTTATATTTAAAGGATAAAAAATCAAAACCTTAATGCAAAATACAGAGAAGTACCTTTAGCTAAGTATTAACTAAGAAGATGATCGAGATTGCAAGGACTTTGGTATGGACACTAATGCTGCAAAAGTCCTACAAGAATCAAATCCTTAACCAAAAATAAATAAATTCAAATAGAAATTTAGAATGTGTTGATCATTGGAGAGTATATCATACTGCAAATATCTAAATTTAGGTACTTAGGATCTATTTTACAAAGCGATGGAAAAATTGATAGAGATGTCACATACAGGATACAAGCTAAATGGTTAAAATGGAGAAAATCATCTGCAGTTATTTATGACCACAAAGTACCTACTAAGTTTAAAGGAAAGTTTTATCATATTGCTATATGAGTAGCTATGCTTTATGACAGTCAATGTTAGGCTCTAAAGGGGCAATAAGAGCAAAAAATGGGGGTAGCAGAAATGAGAATGTTAAGATGGATGTATGGTCATACAAGAAAGGACAAGATATGAAATGAATGCATACGAGAGCATATTGGGGTGGCATCTATTGAGGAGAAGATGATAGAAAATCGGTTAAGATGGTTTGTTATGTGTAAAGAAAGCCATTAGAGGCACTAGTGAGAAGAGTTGATCACATAGTCTTTAACCTTGTGAAAAAATATAGAGGAAAGTTGAAAAGGACATTAGAGGAAGTTATAAAAAGGGATCTCTTGGTGAATAATATCACTAAAAATCTAATTTTTGATAGAACCTAATGGCATCGTGTGATCCATGTAGTCGACCTCACTTAGTGAGATAAGACTTTATTGTTATTGTTGTTGATCATCAGAGAATAGAAAAAGGAAATACCTGTAAGGAGGCTTCAGATTGAAAAGAACTCTACAACACATATTTGGTGATTTAGTGAAATTAGGAAAACAACAAAGAATGTGTACAAACTACAAATCATGCTAAAGGCCACCTCCTCTTTTTTACAACAAGGTATTATTTTCCCTCACAAAGGGATGCTAACTCATAAGCAGTCAATATGTCAAATAAACTTCATATTACATGCAAATGTGATCAGAAATTAATCACTTACGGTTCTTACAGCAACGGAAGAAGGCTGAGCGAGATGCAGAATAGACGGCAAGGTTTCGAATGGTGGTTGCTAGTGGCTTGATTGATAGTGAGGAGTAATGAGGTTAGGGCAAAAAATGCTAGTGGAATGCTAAAATGAAAGGTGATCGGGGTTTTATGATTTTAGAAAACAACTCGAAATTTTCTGACAGCTTTCCAAAGTCCAAGAACATCACAAACATGGCTGGTAATTTATATTTCAAAATATTTTATAAATTTCATGTAGCATTCCAATGCTTGTAAGTGTTGGAAATAACATATTAGCAATTAAAGCAAAATTTCCTATATTATAAAATATTAATAATTGGTGATATGGATTTTTCAATTTAGTAAAATTATCTATTACTTTTTTTCGATGTCTAAAGGGGAATTTCAATAGGCATAAATATAAAAAAAATAACATATAAATTTTCTAATTTCTAATTAACATTTTGATGAATTTCTAACTCTTGAAATTGATTATCAGAGAATCATCGAAAAATGATGTTAGAAATTGATAGATTTTTTGTAGTGGCTAGTAGTTACTTGCAATGTAATCCATGCTGATCACGATTAGATGTGTCATAATAGCTTAAATTAAGGAAACCATATTTTTATGATAAAAATAAATATAAATGAATTAAATATAAAGTTGTATGAAACTAGAATTGATTAAGGATATATGGAGGAAATTTAGAAAGAATGTTTTCTATTTTAACCTTGGTTAGCCCTAATATGACTAAAACACCTTTGCTTATTAAAAAGCTTGATCCCACTTTACTTTCCCATTTCTTCTTATATATTAGCCAATTTCCTATCCTAATTCTTCTCTCAAATTTCTCTATCTAAATTCAAGCTAAACTACTAAGAAGTGAACTAAGATTTTCAAGAATTTGTCATCACATTCTCTTCACACAAGGTAACCCATTTAGGTCTTTAGTTTTTGAGCAATAATTGTTAGGAATTTGAGCTATGAGGGAAAATTAAGATTTAAGATGGCTTCTTTTATCTTTAATATGGTTAATCAAGCATCCTTTAGTCCATCTTCTCTCTTTTAAATGATCAGTAAGTAAATAATCTACTTAATATAATGAATTTTTGTTCATTATTAACAAATTTAGCTATTCCACCAATTTCCATATAGTTTCAATGTTTAAATATGTGATTTGTTGGCAAAAATAGTTTAGTTATGTTTCAGAGTTAGAAATTGTTAAGGAAGTGTTATTAGGTTTTAAATTTATCTTAGGTTTATTAATTTGTGAAAAATCTAGAAATTTTAGAGCTGAATTTGAATATAAGCTAAGAACTCACCTTCATTTAGGATATTCATCTACTGTATTCTAATACTACAATGAGAATTCATCTTTAGACTTAAATATTTGAGTATGGTACTTGATTTTGGCCATACTAGGGTTTATAATCAAGTACCATAATCGAGTATCATAAGACTTGGTGCTTTTTCTGTCACATGGTATTTGATTATTGTAGTTGAATATAAATATGATAGAGTTTCATACTCAAGCATAATAATCAAGTATCCTTATTACAATCTTAGTAAGACTCTTAAGATTTTTATATATTGATGTTAGTTTGTAAAGATGCATGTGAATAGATTTAGTCAGTGTGCACATATAGATTTGAGATTGAAATAATGAAATCTTTATAATAGTGTGATATTTAAAGTTGTTTATTCTAATCTAATGATAAGTGTGATAATATAAATAAGAATTGAATGTGTTATATGATATAGATGGCTATAACATATTGATTTAAGTAATTATTGTATGAATTATGATTGGAAAGGGATGATGAGATAAGAATGAGTTTAGCTCTAGATTTAAAGGAAAAATATCAAAAGGGGATAACTAGCATATGCAAATCCTCAAGCAAAACACACTTTATTCGAAGTTAATAACTAAACCAAAAACTAATTTTTCAATGATTTCAAGAATGCTAAACCAAAAGCAAAAAGACAATCAAACTCTTAGACTTCATGAATAAATCAATCTTGACAATTTAAAGATCAATAAAGCATTTACAAATACTCTATTAATTCTTAATATTAAATAAAGACATTTATTTTTTTTAAAGCTTGAAATTGGATTATCCAACAAAAATTACTACTGAATGCACAAATAGGCTAATCAATGAAAAATATAAGGGAATGCTATTTGGATAAGTAAGCTTACAACAAAGAATGTCTTTATCATATTTGTGCATACATATAGAAAAACATAATGTTAGAAAGAATTAAAATAAGTTCTAGGACACACAATCATAGATGAAAGTCACATGAGAAAGAAAGAATAGCATAAATCTTAACATTAAGGCTCAAAAGCTCACAAGAGTCAATGTCCACCAAAATCAATCTATCAATTCAAATTCCATCATTATACCAATCAATCTTCAAAAAGTAAGATAATTCAATCAATTATTTTACGTACTATCAAGTTTATTCAATTCTTACTTATAATAATTGCAAAACTCAAAAATCATTAAAAAGCCTACAGCCACATCTAAAATAATTTTTTACACATTTTTTTAAAGAAACATATATGAAAGAAAACTAATAAAAACAACTTAAAATCTAAGGTCTTCCCCCACATTTAAATCATACATTGTCTTAATTTTAAAGTATATCAAACAAGAATACAAAAATAATACAATAAATGATAGAGAAATAGATAACAAATCTATAAAAATATGGGTATCTCCCAAGAAGTACCTTTCTTTAATGTCTTTGAAAGATGTTATTGCATTGCTTCAATTCAACTTCAATTCATAAGGAATTGTTTCAAATGGTTCTAACAATACATACTTCAAATGGTCATGGATGGTTCCATTTCCAAAATTAGTCCATGCATTAATTCTTTCTTAAGTGCTAACTTTAAATCATTCTTTCTTTGAATTTTAAATTTATCATGAACTATAAAATCAATTAGGTCAATAATAAAAATAGAATAAACTTAAAAAAGATTTTCACTAACCTTGAAAGAATTGAATTTATCTATCACTCTATTAATCTTCATAGTGAGTGTGCCATCTTCCATACTAACTCTAAATGTTCTTCTCTTTCTTCATCAATCTTTCTTTCGAGCATATTCAATTCCACCTTAATTAAAATTTCTAAAATCTCTTCTTTTTCTTCCTTTTTTTTTTTGACATTTTCAATGTTATAGGGAAAAGGAGGAAAAATAGAAGAATTAATAAAAAAAATTAAACTTATGTGTAAATTGTACCTTAATACTAGAATATATGGTTTCTTTTTCTTCTAGTTATTTACTTGCTAGGTGAAAGGTGGAAGGTAGTTGGCTTGTATATTGACTTTCCAACTTGCTCATAGATAGGGCAAGTTAGCTCTTTTAAGCTTTTGACTTTTTTATGCTTGGAAATGTATGTTGAATTGTATGTTCTTTTGTTTGAACTACATGGTATTATGTTGATATTACTTAATCAGTTCCATAAATTTCATCCTTGAAGTTCAAGATTCACATATTGATGAATATTTATCAATAGGAGGTTAATATTGGCTATGACCTAGTTGGTTGCTATAGTTAAAAATTAAATGATCTTGTCAGCTTGGGTTGTAAGAATTGTAATATGAAGTATAATAACATTGAGGTTAGCTTGAAAATCTTCTTTCATATGTGTTGAGTGTCTTGAAATTGCATTACATCTAATTAACCTACAAGAGAAGTTAGCTAAAAGTGTTTTTGTTCCATTCTATATGCAGGTTCCTCAGTAAAATCATTATAAAATGACATTAAAAAAATTAACTATTTAATTTATGAAAGTTCCTTAAAATTTTTCAGATCAAAATTCAAGCTAAAATTAGGAGAGGAAACATTCATACACTAAAAGGAGAAAGAATTGAATGAAAAGAAAAAAAATAGAAAACACAAAAAATAAAAAAAATACTAAAAAAGTAGAAAACATTTTTTTAGCTAAAATATGCTAGGCATAAGGATTATAACCCATAATCTTTCTTACAATGCTAAAAAACTTTAAACTAAAAAGTTTCCTCCTAAAATTCCAATAAAAACTTTATTACCTAGCACCATTAACAAACTTGAAAAGCACTGAAAAATAAAGGAAAAAGTTAGTTGAAATAACTACATTAAAGGTATTTTGAATGGTTTAATCCTCGATAATGGTACTAAAATTTTGATATGCATCGCAACACACCAAAATTAAACTGAAATCACAAAAATTATATAAAGAGTGAATTAGGTTGATCCCACAAAGATTAGATTTCAATTTACTTCCAAATTGGTTATGAAATAGGGAATTTTTTAATGCAAAAAAAATAGAATTAAAGAGTAAAAAATAACAATCTTATAAATTGAAAACAAAAAATAAAAGTAAAGTTTATTGAATTTTTATTGTGCATTTTTTCAAAATAACAATCTTATAACCACTATTCCTAACATTTTTTCAAGAAATGACAATCTTATAACCTTTATTCCTAGCATTTTTTTTTTCAAAATTTTGGCATAGGTTGCAACACACCAAAATCAAATCAAAATCACAAAACTGTAATAAAGGTAAATGAGGTCAATCTCAGAAAGATTAGGCTTTAGTTTACTTCTAATTTAGTTATGAAATAAGAGGTATTTTTTAATGTAAAAAAATAGAATTAAAGAGCAAGAAATAATAGTTTTATAGATGGAAAACAAAAAATGAAAGTGGAGTTTACTCACAACAAGACATTCTAGTTCAAAGGATTGTACATTAATCTACTAATTTATTATTGACCACAAAATATAAGCAATACTTAATTAACTATTTAGTTGATGAAAATAACCCAAAATTATTCCTTAATTCCCTTTTTAATGTGATTAGTATTAACAAATCAAAATTAATTAATTAAACCCAATCTTTATTGAGACCTAATTGAACCTAATCGAAATTAAAAAGAGTAAAGATAAGATAAATTCAACTATAATAGACTAAATAACTCTGCAACTGTGCAAATTACAAAGCCTACCCTCTAATTCCTATACCAAACAACAACTAATTGAATCAATTCATAGCTACAAAAATGACTCAATTAATCACTTTAAGAATAATCACATAAATAATCCTTTATAGAAAACTATCTATGCAATCATCAATAAAAAAATAGATGAATAGAAATAATTAATTAAATATAAAATATAAAGAACAAGTTCTCAAAATTAATTAGAAAGAGTATATCAAATCCCTTGAACTAGAAGAAGACAATTTAGCCATTCATAACTTGAAAGCTCAAAACATTAAGAGAAGAAAAACTCTATTTTACTAATTGCTGAATTACCTTTGGTTGTTCACATTTTTGCCTTATATATACTCCTAAGTTTGCTCAACTAGGTTATAAACACTTAGGACTAACTCTTGACTAACTAAGAACTAGACTTTTTGTAATTTGGAAGTTTGCATCTTAGGTTTTGACTCAAACACTAGAACAGGTTTAAAGCTATTTAATTCATATTATTTTAGTTAGGGCTAATTTTCCACCTTCAAAGTAATGTCACTTTAGCTCTAAAAGCTTAGAAACATATTTCTTTAGGTCTTAACTAACTTGGGGCACTCGAATTTTGTAATTTAGGTCTTTAGAATGCAAGTTATGAGCCAAATAATAAGGAATGGTCAATCTATAGTATAAGGACAGCACCATTTGATTAGTTTCAAAGCCAAATTTGATCTACCAAGTGTTTGAATTAATTCTTTTATAAAACATGAAGAGTTGTAGATAATCCTTTTAACTTTCCATCCATATGGAAATCAACCCGAACGAAGGTTCAAAGTTTAATTTATGACCAAAAACTTAAAATAGCATCAAATTCCTATAATTAGTCATTATCTTTAATTTAACTAAAAACTCATAATTTATTCCAAAATAAGCCTAAATCTATTAAAATAAGTATGATCACACCCTAAGATACCCAAATATAAGGGAAAATAAGTATAAAATATTTTGTATATCAATTAAGCAGGACTTACAAGGAACAAAGATGAATGTTTGTGAAGGGATGAGATAAATCCAAGAGTTATAAAATGGATTATTGACTTCACTATTTTCATATTCCTATTAATATATCAATTAGAATTGTTATAATTATAAATGTTCGTTGGTATATGATGAAATATGATCCAAGATTGAGAAATTTTTTGCTTGTTTATTTCGAGTAAATTATTTACTTATTGAAATCCTATCTAATTATTTTAATTTTTTTAAATTATTTTCAGAGATGCCAATTCTGCTCCCTATCCTCCACCGGCTCACCAAGAGCATAGGTCTTCCTTATATGTTGACAAGACAACCATAATCATGGTGGCTTGTAGTTAGAAAGTGTGGTTAGGCCCTATGTACAACATTGAATTTGCTTTTGAACTAACTTAAATTGTAATTAGTTTTGAAAATATTTATAAAGATTAATTTATTTATTAATAACTAAGTAATAATACCAAGTTTAGGCTTAATTTAGGTTTGTGAAAATTGAGAAACAAATTCTATATTGATCACAACTTGAGGCATCATCATATGTCCCTTTAATTTTGGAATTATGATTTAATAAAGAAATACGATAATTAATGAAGCATTGGACCTAGAAACACTTTTGGTGTCTTAAAGTTCCAATGGATTTCTCAAAAATAGTTTTCAGAAACTTCTTAATATGTTCAATCAAAATGGAACTCCGATATTTGACTTTTTTGGGATTCTAGAAACTTTCGTTTGATTATACTTGTAACTTTAGTTTTTGTGGAATCCCCTTAATGTTGATTACGTTGGAAAATTCGGAGAAAATTTTAGTATACTAGACACAGTATCATAGGTGTTACGTTTAGTAAAGTGTTTGACCCAGGGGTCCATCTGTTCCATTCTTTTTTTTCTCTTTTAAATTAAGCTTTTTTTCTTTTGGTAAAGACCCTACCAAAACTGGCTTGTAAAGTTTTTTAACAAGTTTTTCAATTAAAGGAATCAAATTGTGATGAGATAAATCACCTTACACAATTAAATTCAATTGATGCTGTATTAATAGTCGGCATCGATTTGGCTAAATGACCAAATGAATTGATTGATGTCTAGTCCTAACGTGGTGAATCAGGATGGGAGTTCAATTCCCATCCAACACACTCCCCTTCCCTTAACCCCACTCCTCTTTACCAATAATAATAATAATAATCACACAGCTGAAACTATAACTTTTGGAAACCAAAAAGGAATCACATAACTAACTAGCCAATATTATTATTTTTTTTTTGAAAATTCTTCGTTTTTATTTAAGTAAATTCTTTTTTAACCTTTGTAAAATTCACTTTTTTTTTAATTTTATGAAATATTTTCCATAAATTTTATTTCTGTAAAATATCATCTTACTTTTTGTTATTGTTTATAAAAGTAATACATTTCTCTAAGAATATAATTAGATAAATTAATATTTTATAATAATAAAATTAGTACAAATTATTTTAAAAATAAAAATAAAAATGTAAATTTCATTTCAACAACCTTTTTTTTAGGAAAGTTTTCTTAATGACATTTTTTTCCTTTTTGACCATTTCTTGATGTCTTATCTAATTTAACCTAATCTAGCTTATTTATTCTAATTTAACCTAATGTATCCAATCCAATCCTAAAATGGAAGAAGATGGTTATTTACTATTGATCTGTCAATGAAATGTTGAAGTGTCTTTTAATTTGGCAATGATGGCGGATCTAGTATGCCCTCTCTAATGCTTTGTTTGGCTTGGAGAGAAGTGGGAGGAGAAAGAAGTTAGAAAAGAAAGAAGTTGGAGGAGAATGAAGTGGGAGGAAAGAAGAATTTCTTTTGTGTTGTTTAGAAAGAGAAAAATTAGGAGAGAAAAAAATTATAAGAGAAGTGGTTTCTTTTGTTTGAAAAGAGAGAAGTTAGGAGAGAAAGAAAGTGTATTTGTGTGAAATGACCATTATACCCTTATGTATAAAAGATGAAAATAGATGTGTATTTTAAAAAGATGGTTTCTAAAAAAATATAAGTTAAATTTCCAAAATAAAATCCAAAGTAAAAATAAATCATAAATAAAATATTTTTTAAAATATTTACAAAAAAATTCATACAATATTTCCAAAATGAGATATTTCTCCTATAACAAAAATTTTGAATTTCGAAATTTGTACAAAAAAATAAAATGGATTATATATAATTTAACAAAATTTAAATTTTTGTGTAATTATAATCAAGTCAATGAATTTTACACTCTTACTACAATATTATTAATGCAATGCTACTTATCATTTTATTTGCTGCATTATATTTATCTACTTCATGCACACTCCCGTTAAATAGATCCTCGCCACAAATTACTTTTAACAATATGGGCATAACATTATATAAGTGGAGAATACTAGCACCTTAGTTTCTATTTTAATAGTTTGAATAAATTGTAAATCATAAGAAAGTCTATATATTATGTGCTATGTATAGGAAAAGAATTGAAAGAAAATATATCTTATAATAATCTTGCAATTTTATAATAATTCAAAAAGTCTGTATATTTAAATTTTGTAATGATGATGGTTCACATTCTCCCAATTTTATAGCAATGTAGAATGTCTATGTACTAAAATTTTGTAATAAGCCTCTATGGTTTTTCTCCCAATTTGCAAATTTACATGGTCCACATTCTCATTTCAATTGCTGTGATTTGCTGCCCATGTGATATTAAGCACCTAGTTAACGTATGAAACCTTCTCTACCATATGCATTCTTAATTTCATTTTATTTGAAAAAGTCATTTGTAATCTCTAATATAATGAAAATTAATACATGCAAATCTATAAATATAATAACTAATATTTCTTAATTAGATAGGAGTAGAGATATGTGCTATGAACAAAATATATATGTATCCCTTACATCATATTTACACGTCAAAATTTTCATTATACGATCCAAAAGTCATTTGTAATTTAGACCAACTTATATCATTTTATTAAGCAGATTTGCCTTGTATCATGTATGATCTTTAGTTATTAAATTGTTATCTTATTAATTTTTTCAGTAATTCTAATTTTTATAGAATTTTTGCATTATCATGAATTTTGCAAGATTAAACTAAGCTTATGATTTTGTGATGGAATTGAAAAAAGAAATTTTCATTTACAAATAAATAAATAAATTAACTATTCAAGTGATTTTTTTAAAAAAAAAATCTACTGGGTTCAGATCGGGTGTCACCCTCAACCAGGTCGTAGGCGGATTAGGTTGGATTTGCATGACTCGTAATAGGGGAACCCAAACCCTCGCCAGCTGATCGGTGGAGATCAGCTCAGATGTCGGTCTGGTGGCATACTGTCCAAGAACTCGGGCAACATCCTCCATCTCTGGTTGGATTTCGTCGTCGGCAACCTTTCATATGGCGGAATGCGGCCGCAAATTGACGCCTGGCAACAGCTACAAATCACACTCCCACACCGACACCTGAAAAAACACAGAAACGATAGATCGGGGGTAGTAAGTTCCAAACCGTCCGATTACCAACTATTTCCAATGGATGAGCTCACGACTGACTTCAGGTGGACAACAGGAGTGAACGTTGGGTAGCAACGAAAGAGAGGAATAGGAGTCTGTTGCAGAAGGCAATACACGGGGGTAACTATGGTAAAAATACAATTTCTCCCCACACTTCTCCTCAAGGCGTGGGTGAAGTTTTTTTGGTGGGCCCCGCATGCTTTTCTGGTCAGAACTTCTTACCCCTCCCATTTCGCCCATGGTTCCAAACGGAAGAAATGCTAAACTTCCCCTCCCCACTTCTTTCCTCCTAGCTTCTGCAGTTCCAAACACAGGCTAAGCTTTTGCTTTCAAGTTTTTCCAAGTCCAATTCAAATTCAAATCTCTATATATACCCACGTTTACATCTAAACTATATTCGCTCTGAACGCCTTCTCCTCCTCTTCTTCTCTCTGCTTTATCTCCTCCTCCTTTATTTCATTGCCATCTCTCTTCGGCTACCATCGTTGCCACCCTCTCATCTCCCGACGCCAGCTGGCTTAACGAAGACCTCACGCCAACCGTAACAAATCAACTCTGGCAGCCAGATCACTTAGGGGCCTTAGAAACTTCCACCCAGCCGTCACTTTGAGCGGCATTCTGATAGCCTCTCTCCCACACTTTGAAGCTTCTAAATAGTTGAGAGTAAGTCCATTTCTTTTCCTTTGCCTCAATTTCCTTCCATCCTCTTGAATGTGATAACAGGTCTATGTAATCGACGATTAAGGGTTTGTGTTTTAAGTTCTCTGGAAAAATCTAATATTTTGGCAATGTTATAATGTATATAATGTACTTATTGCAATTACAATGACTCCTGTGTCATAAATGGTGTTTTGTGATTCCTTTTTGTGTATGAGTAATATTTGTGATGCAATTCCAAATTGCAATTGTCTTTAACATCCAATGAAAACAATTACATGATTTAATATTTTTTTTTGGAATATACTTTTAAACCGTGTACTTCTGGACTATTTAGTGCTTACGTATATCAGGGCATATATAGGAGTAATTCCCATGATATACAATGCTACCTGATTTGAATTGCACTATTCTCTTGATAACTACTAATAAAAGGTCACAATAGGAAGACCCTGATTATTAGACCAAAATCTGATTAGAGAATTATTCTATTGTTCTCTGTTTTTTACCGTTTAAAGGGTATATCCTTTCTTTTTCACAAATTTTTGAACTGTATGCAATCTTCAGTTGCTACTCATTTCTTTCTATTCTTAAAATTTTTTTTTCTTTAATGGTGTGGCCACCTTACCAGTTCCAATGCCCCTCATATGCTCATATCCAATAACCACATCATGTCTATCTTTGTCTTTAATACTGTACGTAGTCTAAAATCTTCATATTTTTTTAATCTCTATGATATTGCTCACAAAACCCTCCTTTTCTCTCCCAAAGACAATCCATGGTCTCCAGTTTATGATATCCTCCCCTTTCTTTTAATTTAATTTTTGTTTTCAAAATCAGAACTTGATAAGTGGGCAACTACATTGAAGAAGAAGTCGAAGATTGAAGATAGGGGGTTCGTGTTTAATCACTCTGTAATATTCTCCTGGTGGCCTAATTCTTCTTTTCTGGTAATCCCTCGTCTTCTATTTGTTGAAGTATGTGGCTTGTTCAGTTCTGTTCTTTCATGGCTACCTGAGTTGCAGCCGGTATAAGATATTGCTTCTCCTTTCTTTTTATTTTCAATTCTTCCCTTTAGTTTTTCTTTATTCTGGTCACATGGTATTTTTTTTTTTTTTTGCCTTTGCTCTATAGATGCTTTAGAGCCATAAATTTGTTTTGAATTTTGAAGCCAGAATATGCTGGTTTTTCTTCCTTCTGGTTTTTTGGCATTTTAATTTCAATATTTAATGATAGACCAAGAGGGGGTGAATTGACTTTAACAAAAATTAACAATTAAAATTTTGTATAAAGCCATGAAGCTCAAGAGAGACATTCCTAAAATTTTGATGAATATATTGTTTTAAAAATATGAAATATTTCAAAAAGATTCTAAATGAAATTTAAATTTATTTCTTTTAAATCAAAAAGAATTTCTTCAAAAAAATAAATAAAACTCAATTATTTTTCTTGAAAATATGAGAAAGTGAAGTATGTGAAACAACAAAATTTATAAACAGATGAGTAAAGAAGAAGAATGAATACCAAAAGTTTTTATAAAAGTTCGATTCAGAAAGAATACCTTTTGAGTTTACTCTTTTTCTTTAAGTTACCAAGTATCATTTGAAGTATCTACTAATTTTTTATAAAATTACAATATCTAACTTTATAAAATTTATTAAATCTTTGCTAAAATTTCCACTAAACACTTAACTTTTTAGAACTTACATAAATCCACTAGGATTTCAAATATCACCAAACTTTACAATTTCTTCTTATTCTTCATTAGGATTTCAATCATTATCTAACTTAACAAGATCTCAACAATCTATACTAGAATTTCCAACAATATTCAAGAAGAATTTTTCTCATGATCTTATCAAGAAATTTTACAATTTTTCACTTAATAACACTCTAAGAGTAGATATGCTAGTTTTAGATCTAGAGTGAAAAATTGCAATATCTTTTTTTTATAAAATTACAATATCTAACTTTATAAGATTCATCCAATCTTTAGTAAAATTTCCACTAATTGCCTAACTTTACAGAACTTAACCAATTCTACTAGAATTTCAATCATCACCTAACTTTACAATATCTTCTTATTCTTTATTATGATTTCAATCACCATCCAATTTGACAAGATCTCATTGATCTATACCAAGATTTCTAACAATATCCAAGAAGAATTTTTCTCACGATCTTATCAAGAAATTTTACAAATTTTCACTCAATAACATTCTAAGAGTGGATATGCAAGTTTTAAACTTAGAGTGAAAAAGAGAGCGAGTTTTGATTTTTTAAAGATGAGAGTAAGAGAAAATTTGTAAGTTGTAGTATAATTGCTTGATTGTGTTGTCTTCAAAAGAACGCATCCTATTTACAGAGAAAATTTGATGAAGACAACTTTAGTTTCAAATTACCTTTTGTTTGGCTCTAAGTATTCTTTGGCTCCATGTCATAAATCGGTTTCAAGTTTGAAATTTTAAATTTTGGCTCTAAAACACTTTTAGCTCCAAACTTGAAATTTAAATTTTGGGTGCAAGGTAATTTTGGCTTCCTTTTTTTGACCCATGTGTTGAAAATAGCTTATATGGACAAGATCCAATCACTTTTCATCTAATCTCAGATTTTCATCTAAGATAGCAACCTAATTGCTATTTTGCTGGGAGTTAAGTTTGGCCTTAAAATTTGGTTTAGTTGTTGAGTCTTGTATTTATACTATTTTGTAGCTATTAAATGGTATAATAACTTCATATTTTAATTTATTTTGATTTTAGCACATGTAACTTTGAATTTGAAATTGGAATAGAGCCCAACTATCAAGAGTTATGGCAATTAGCCCATATAAAGAAAAATGGAGATTGGATTGATGAAGCTTCTAAGTTAATGTAATAAGTTTTTCTATTGTATGTTTTGCTTGAAAATTATTGAATATTTCATTTATGTTAACAATTTTCATTCATGATAATGTAGGAAAGGGTTAATGAAATTGTTAGTGAAAAGCTACGAAATATAGAGGAAGATATAGATCAAACTACAATCGTTAATGCTACCTTCATGTCAGTAGTTGGAGAAAGATTAAGACATTGCTGAGGACTTGGAATAGGGACAAGATCAACAAAATAAAAAACTATTGAAGCTATTCCAGAGTAATTAGTAGCTTAACAAAGAGAGGCAATCAAGACTATAGGCAATGTGATGAAGTTAAGTCATCCTTATATGAGGTTCAAGCTCAATTAGCAGAAGCGCATCAAAAGTGAGGAAAGTTGGAGGCTTGTTTGGTTGACCTGAAAAAAGAAATGCAAGAAAATATGAACAACTAACTAGCAATAACCATTTGTGCTATTTTGGCACATGTGAGTAATAATCGAGTGAAGCCTTATATATGGTATAGATAACTATGTAGTTGAGTTGTGACTTATTAATTTATTATTACCTTTATTTTTAACAGGTTGGACTTTTTGACATAAATTTAAATATGAACTCAAGTTAAGACACTTGTTAATATAGAAAATATACTAAGGTATGACATCAAATGCATGGTAATATCAAATCTAAATTTATAAGTTTGAGTTGATCTTTATAGGAAGCTTTTTCAAGATCAATAATCTGTCTTTTTCTTAACTAGATTGGTTGCAATTGTAATCTTTTTCATTACCGTGGCAAGAGAAAGCTTCTTGGATTGGTTTTCACAAATTTATTGCAGGCATTAAAGGTTTATTTTCACTCTTTTTAGTTTTTTTTTTCATGTTTGTATGTTTTTGGTAGTTGAAGTATATTTTGTTTGTTCAAGACACAAATATGTATCATAGATTCATAATAAAAATTAATTAGCTGTCCTTGATTGTAGTGTAGCAACAGGATTCATGGTCACTAGGTATGCTTTGAACAATATCAATCTTGCATAATTTTCAATCTCTATTTGGAATCATTTATATAATGCATACCTTTAGATTAGTTCATCAAGTAATGCTTAGAATACTTTGAAATCTTTCAAATTAAGAACTTAAAAATGAAAGACTTAATCATATGTTATTTTATCAATAATAGAACAACAACTTTAAAAATTATCAATAGTAGAAAAGCTGGTAAGGGAATAGTTACAATAGCTAACTCTTTTGAAGCCATTGTGAATTATTAGTGCTCTTTGATTATAAGAAGGTCTGGTTTAAAGAAACGTTATAGTAGTCTGCATCCCAATGCAGATTGAAACGCATGTAGGTGCCTAAAAATTTAGGACACGTCAAAATTTATAACTCATGCTCATGTTATTATATCATCAATCCTGATGCAGGGATATAAGCACTCTTTCTATAAAGTATTAAAGAAAATTATCTGTTAATTAGATATTATGACCCATTTTTAGTGTCAATTCCCTTCATTTTCCCCTATATGCATAAAACTTGCAGTCTTAATTCTTTCTGCTACTAAATAGTATTTAGTTTAGAAACAGCTTTCGATTGGCATGATAGCTCTTTGTTTGACTTATGCATTGCTTTATTAGTTAACTTGAATGCTTGCTCAAGTTCAATTATACTTTATGATTAGTTTCAAAGGTTTGCGAAAATTTTTCATAGGAATAAGCCATTTCTCTTTTAGTTAAGGCCTCAAAGGTTTGTTAAAGAGAAGAACAAGAAAATAATGTCTTTGTAATTTTTTGAGTTTATCTGTTCATAGTAAAATATGCCAACTTCAAAATATTTTGCAGGTTTTGAGAAGATACTATGGGAGGTGCTTACCCTGCTGCACAATTTCTTCTCAAATCTTCGCTATTGGAAAGAACTTGATGTTTTAATTAGGATCTCTAGAAACTTGAGACTTTTTGAATATTAGGTTATCAATCAATGTTATGTAACTAAGAACTTGTTGGATTCCAGTGTGCTAAAATGCAAAAGATATGTAATACATAAATTTCACATATGTTTCAATGTTATGTTTTATATATCTTTCTGTATATATTTTATAATTTAAGCTATGATATCTTTTTAATGGATTAAAGAAGAAAAAAGAAATATTCAATATAATCATCTTTGCCAGCAGCGGCATTTTTTACCTTTGCAGCAATACTAATAGTTACTGAAAGATATCTTTGACAGCAACATAATCCATTGATGCAAAAAGGCTGCTCCTTGATGGCAACTATATTTTGTTGCAAGACTTTCACCTCTCACAGCGTCTGACTTAAAGCTATGGTGAGACTTTATTGTAGGAGAGCCTAATGCAACGGTGGGCAGGGGCACTAAGTTGCTGCTGATGCCGACGTTTCGCAGGATCATTTTGCCACTGAAAAAAGTCTTATTTGTTGTAGTGAATATTTCATAAATCTCTCAATATAAAATAATAAATACATGACCCATAAGAATTCTTACGAAAAATTCTGAAAAATTAATTGTATAAATTGCGAATAGCATAATCATATAATATATGCTAGTCCTACTTAATTGTACAAATGCCTTATTTATCCTACTACAAGGCTTTTTTATTTAAAAAATAAATAAAAATTACTTCAGTGTTCCCATGAAAAAATAAGCAACAACATGGCTTCTTACAAATTTTAATAAAAATTTGTAGCTCTTTCATTAAGTCTCGTAGTTTTGCCATAAAAGTTTGTAACCTTTTCTTAGAACTCTAGATATTTTTATATTATAAGTATGGCAGTTCATGCAGTAATTTTTTATGAAAAATTTGCAAGCTTGGGTCCCAAACACTAGAAATCTTTTGACAAAGTTACAAGGTTTTATAAAATTTTTTTATAAAATTACGCAACTAAATATAGAAGTAACCAAAAGAAAATGATAGAAGGACCAACATTAATTAATATATTTAGTTAGAAACTCAGTATTCACACATTAAGTATACGGAAACTCTGGTTCATGCCAAGATGACGAGAGATTGTTATGTAAATACATGGAGAGAGATAAACACAACATTAATAATACTCTCTAACACACGATATTACCAGAAATACTTATGTACTCCATTTGTGGCACGTATCCATAATTTTATTAAATAAGAAGAGGTCAGTTTTATTTTTTAATGTTTTAAAAATAATAAATTGACAATTTTTTATTTTTGTAAATAATATATTGGCGTAAACTTAACAATTGACTTTTTCTTGATGAATGAGATTAGGGGTATGTATTATGCCTCCAACTATAACTTATATCATTTTTCTCATCTAATAAATTAAATGAAAGATAATTATCTATTTTATTATTCATTTGTCAACTTTATGGAATCTACAGGTATTAAAATAACACTACAAGAAAAACGTTGATTTTTGACATCTGAAAACGTAAAAAATCCATAAAAAAATGTTGAATTCTGACAAATTTCCAACGTTTTTATAAATATCGGTATTTCACTTGTTGGAAAATTTTCTTACGTCGTGTGCCATTGGAAATTTTGTCAAAAATCTTCGATGTTCTTTCTAATGTACAAATACATCGAAAATTTTGACGTAGACATACATAAAAAATTTTAGTGAAATTTTTTGACGTCATTTTTTAAGCTAGAAACATCATAAATATGTGAACTCATTGATGACATGGCAATATCACATGATTGATTTTCAATGACTATGTACCTCAGAAATAATGACATGGCATTACAACATTATTCACATAATGGTGATGTGGCATTGACACTTCATTTATTTCCATGGCCTCAAATGTTAGAAATGATGACACATTACTAGCTATTCCAATGGCCTCAAATGTTAGAAATGATGACACATTACTAGCTAGCAATGGTGTGGCCATGACATGCCATATATTTTTTATAGCATAGATGTCGAAAATGATGATGTGGCAGGGCCATATTGTCACTTGGTTGTGACACATCATTTATTTCTGATGGCCTCAAATGTTAGAAATGATGACACATTACTAGTTAGCAATGGTGCGGCCATTACATGTCATATATTTTTTATAGCCACAAACGTCGAATATGATGGTGTGGTGGTGCCATATTGCCACCTGGTTGTGACACATCATATATTTTCAATGGCCACAAATATTAGAAATGATGATGTGGTAGTGCCATGCTGGTGACATGGAGATGCCATATCATTTTCTCTGATGGTTTGCAATGTCAAAAATTACTTTTAGGTAGTGCGACATCACACTTTTGACATCTTTGTCTGTGTGAAGGACATTGGAAAGTATGACATGGCAAAGAAATATATATGTAATTTTTTAAAATATTTTAACACTCAATTTAACAAATTAAAGTTAGTTTTTGAGTATATTCATCATATTCCAAATCGAATCTAAATTATGCAAATGCAAATTGAAATATATTACAAATCAAAATCAAAATTACATAACAATTGTCCATCTAATTCACTTAAAATATCCTAATCAAAAGTATCAAATATTTGAACAATTTAAATAAAAAATTGTTTCATGATGCAATCCCATAATCTTCCTCCTCTTCTTCCTTGTCTTTTTTTACTCTTACATTTTAATTTGAAAGATTTTGTCGTAAACTCTATGATGATATGCTAGAATGTTGTTATGGCTATGTTGCTAGATATGTTGGATATGGCTAGACCTATTGCTATCTAAAAGGAGGCCATATAGGACTATAATAAGAAGCCATATGCGAAAAAGGCATTTTGGAAAGGTGTGTGAGTGTGCATATAAGGAGCAAACATCTAAGTAGATGGTTTACAAGGCATAGAAGGTTGTTGCACACTTAGAGGTTGCATTGCAAATTGTTGTATTATGGATTGAACTAATTGCAATAGAGTTATCGTAATTGCATCCACCTTCTATTTCCACTGCCATATCGTGTGTGCCTTAATCCCATCTCATAGATTCGACCTTGTTTTTTTCCCACTGTTTCCAAATTTGGCCATCACTTATTAAGTCCAACTAAGTACATATATTTTAAACAGAGGATTTAAGTACTTAATTTCCTCGTAGGGTCAAGGTCCGAGAAACGCTCCTAGGTTGCTTTGGGTCTGACCTCCCTCTTGCTTGATTATATTTGGGTAGGTTCCCTCGTGCTTGCGTGTAGTTGAGTTGAAGTACTTCCATTCGTAAACAATAGCATTGACAAAATTTCCCATGACTGCCACCAACGGAGCATGCTCATTGCTCAGTAGCACCAACACTTGGTAGGGAAGTTGGTTATCCAACAAGACCACATCCTTCGACATGTAAATATACTGATCATACTTGATCCCCAGATTCGCTTTTAGATCCTGCTTGTCATAATGTTCCATGAAATAAAGCAACGAGCATGCATCGGCGAACAATATTCTGGAAAGATAGTCGACATCTAAGCCGTCAATCACATCATCTGCGAAGAGCTTCTTCGGTCCATCGATTTCAACCCTGATCTTTTCAAACAATTGTTGAGTGTTCTTTTTTATTTTTTCGACGTACTTGGCCGTCCACTGGAGCTTGTGTTCTTCCCCAAGCTCCGGATGATGGTGGATTGGCCCGATTGATATCATCTTGGGCGTGTAGTACCTGTGGGAGCAAAATTTAAGAAGTTTTGGACCACCTTACCTAACAAGTACCCTCGATTCTTATTTATTCAGTTATGGGTTCGAGTCATTGAAAATAAATATATATTTGAATAAGAAAATTGTAGGAAAACTTTTTCAGGTGCGGCTACCTATATGAATACAAGAACTAAATAAGGGAAAAAATTTTGTATTTTAATTTTAATTTATTTGTTTTGATATTAGGGAAAAAAATTAATGATGAGCCACTCAACTTCTTAAAAAATTGAGATTTTCGTAACATTTTCCTTCTTTTTTTTGGATAAATCAAAAGGGGAAATGTCCACAATAAAAGAGACTAAATAAGAATACTAGAGAATCTTAAATATCAGTTTAATTATAATTTAAAATTAACAGATATCAATTTAATTAATTATTTTATTGAATTATGTGATTTTCTAAAGAAATTTTTAAATATAAATCAGTGTATTATTACATGTTGATTTATTATATTATTTTTTACACAAAATTTTTATGTTGTACAATTAATAAAAATTAAATTAAATATATAAAATTTTAATTAAATACCTGCAAAAAATTGTAAAATTAGATGCAAAATATGCCATAATAAACTAATATACAATAATATTACTTTTTTTATTTAAAATGTTAATAAAAATTATATATAATTTAATGAAATGATTAATTAAGTTAATGATGAGTATTTATTTATAATTTTTTATAGTTTAAATTTTGGTTTGCTAGTTTTCAAACTTAGTAGAACTAAAATGTAACCGTCTAAAATTTAAGGAGTACTTTGCAATTTTCTCATTTTGTTTTATTGGGAAATTAATGTAATAATATTTTTCTTGCAAGGAAAATTACATATAAAATTTAAAAAATCTTTAAAAATTTAGGACCGCGTACCTGCTGGCCACCTTATTTTGGTGATCTGGAAGATCATGTTGATCGCCGGGGTGACTGGTTGATGCCGCCGCAGCGGAATATTGGGGAAGCTCTAGATCACGTCCTCGAAGATGCTTAGGGACCCCTTGTATCTTGTGCTTAAGCAGTTCTAAAGACTGATTTTCATTGTTTTGTAATATTGCTTTGTCTACCTCTTTTTTTTTTTTTCCCCTTCGAGTTTAAAATTTGGGTCTTTTTTTTCGACGTTGCAACTGGAAGGACTCATTTTCTTATCTTTTTCAATGAGCAGTGAGGGCTACTTGGTCGGTTTCTGCGATTGAAGCTTGATTTCAGAAGTTTGAAGCATTGAATTTATAGTGCGAGATGTGATAGAAATTTTAGGTTAGAAGTAGAATACTGTACTGCTTGATCAACAGTTTCAAGTAATTGGGACTCTAACTTAACTTCCATGAATTGAATTCGAATGTGGGACAATGATTCTTCTCCTCCATTATAGAGCATTTAGTTGGGCATTTAATACTAACACCGCACATAAGGTCAGGGCTAAAAACAAGGAGACATGTGGCTATAATCGAAGTGTATAAGAATTTTTTCATTTAAAATATAATTCATATATTGATATTTATTTTAAATGGATAAAAATTATCCTGCGTTTGTTAAAATTAGGATTTATTTATTTTGATAAAAATATTATTTATAAAAATGTAATTATAAATTATTAAAGTAACATAAAATATTCTATTTATTCAATATGAACACTACAACAAAAAAAGGCAACACCGATGATAACTTTAGCAATGACAAAAACTCAATCGTTGGTGAAAACCAACACAAAATGGCACCATTTTTATTTTTGCCAAAAAAAATTAGGCAGGAAAAGGCAATCTTTAGTGACGAGGTGAAGGGTCTAGGACTTTATTGACGATTATAGTCATTGTTGAATATTGAACAAAAACAATGGACGGGAAACAAAGTTTTCAACGACAACAATTGTCGTTACTAAAAATAACGCCTTGTTTCTTGTACTACTTTTCAACGACAACATATATCGTTGGTGATGAGTCTAAGTTTTACTGATGATTCTTTAGCAACAACTGAGCAACTTGCCATCGCTAAAGAGTCTGGCTACAAATACCCCCTAGCACCATCGAACTCTCATTTCGCATAGTGATGGAGGAAGAACAGAGAGACTTGAGGTAAGTTTTTACATAAGTTTTGATTCTTTCTTAATTTTTTGTTATAATTTGTCTTTTTATTTTTAATGTATTATAATTTGTTATGTGTATAATGTTGATTTCTTAGCTATTATTGTTGTTCATTGTTGCTCGTGGTGGACATTTTAAGACTATTTGTTCAGTAGATACTTCTCTATTGAGGTATGTAAATTAAAATTTATACAATTTTATTATGATGTGTAATTTATGAAATGAATGACTTGAAATAAATTTATTTATTTCAATGGTGTGATTATTTTAGTGTGAAATAAATTTTGATTAGTTTTATATATTATAAATGTTGAATGTATTTATGTAATTTTGTTTTAATGTGAAAGTTACAAATATACTTTTTGTTGTTGCTCTGTAACTCTTGAATTGTAATTTTGCATAATGCAATATGTGTGTAAATTATTTAGCTAGATTAATATGAGATGGGATTATTATGACATTCTATTTACAAATTTTAGAATTTAGGATATTGTTTAGAAGAACGAAATTCTTAGTTACAAAATATGTAATTTAGGGTGTCATTTTGCATAATGAACTGATTAAGAATTTAATATAAAATATGTAATTAAGTAATATAAAATAAAGAAAATAAAATTTAAAATATATTCAATATAAGATATATCATAATTTTAAATAAAAAGCTTCAAAAAAGGGTTAAAACATTTGTACAATATAAAATAAAGATCAGAACTTAAGGCTTAAAAAGTTATGAAATAAGGATCAAATTTTATATTTTTAAAAAAATTTAATATCTAAAGATATTGATTCATCTAAAAGTGGTGCATTTTAATCATTATCATATTTTTATTTTACTATATAAAAAGTAAAAATGTTTCACACAAATATTTACTAATCAAATCTTAAAGTTTAAGATTTATATTTTAAATGCTTATGTGAAAAGATAATATAAATATAATATGATATATTTAATTTTATAGTAAACATATTTTTAATATTATAAAATTTTAATATTGAAAGTATTAATAAAAAATTAATTACATATTTTATTATTCAATAAAAATAATATATAGATTAAAATTTATTTATTAATTCATCTAAAATTTATCAATCCCTATTTAAGATTTAATATATATTTCAATTGTGATTTTTTAGAGATATGTTTCAACTCTTCAAGAACATTTTTTTATAATCTCTCATAATATTTATTATTCAAATGCCAATATTATTAAGTTGTATATTATAACATGATATGATGTATTTTATTCTTACAATGAAGATATACTTAATAAGTTAGACATTTAATTACATATTTTATATTAAACTCATGTATTAGTCTCCAACTCACTTATTATTTTTCTTCTTTTTTTCTCTTTATTTCAAAATAATTTATAATATTTTATAAAAAAAAGATCAAAACTTTAAATAAAATAAAGAAAATAAAAATTTAAATACTATAATGAATAATATAATGTAATAGCATAACAATTTGTAAATTAACGTAAACCTTCACAAATAGGGCTTAATTAATGGCCTCACACAAATTAAATTTTGTACAAATGTAATAAGATTTTAGATATTATGAAATCAATTCAAATTTAATTTAAATGAAAACCTAACAAGTATGCCAATTTCAATACTCTGTATTATACCATCCCAAAACTAATACTTGTCATAAAGTAAATATTGAAAACATGTAGCTTTGTAACTATACTTTAATAGAAATGTATAAATAGAAAAAATTAAATCTTACAATTGTATTTAATGAAGACTCTACAATGATATGGATAGGAATTTCAAAAAGATTGCAAGAATTTAAATTTTTTTATCGTTGAAATTTCTTGTACAAAATACAATTCATAACAATACTTATAAAATGCATATCTCATTAAGATAGTTGAAATGTGCATCCAATGCATGTAGTAGATTAAGTTACAAAACTGAATTTCTAATTTGAAAATGTTAAACATAACATTTTACATTATTAGATAACAAATTCAATAATGCAGAAAATAATACAACTTGAATAATGGTACTCATAAAATATCGTAATGTAAATTTAAAATTATTATAAATATATTTTTACAATAATTTTAAATAGAATTACATTTGTATTTACATTATAAGCTTAGACCCGTTCAAAGGTTGGTTAATTTGTATATATCAACCAACCCTTGAATTATCCCATAAAGTTGAAAAGTTTAGCATATGTGTTGTTGTTATAATTGACAATTTATCTAGGTCTCGTTTGACATTATAGAAATTTCTTGACATCCTAACTATTCTTCAGGTGTAAACTATATCGATACATAGTTTATGCACTTGGAGAATTACGAGGAGATGTTGCCAAAATTTCTACGTGCAAGAAATGAGAAGCATGGATAAATTGATAAAATTATAACTATAAAAATATCTCGAATGGATAGGATCTTACCTTTTAGGATTAGAGTAATATAGTTGATTTAAGGCATATGATAGACATTAATCACAACACTTAAATCCATAAGAAGTTATCTTCTTCCTATTCAGTGGTACGATGTCTAGGGATAAAAGTTGGATCCATCTATAAAATTGCATGTCAAATGAGTATTGGAATGGTGCGATGGTATTTATTGAGAGAGCTAAGAACTTTGTTGATGAAAAGGGTTTGGTGAGATGCCCATGCAAGAAATGCATAAATCTATTGTTTCAAATATTAGGGATGTTGGAGGCACAGATTATAACTAATGGATTTCATCCATTATACACAAATTAGGTATACTACGGTGATGTAAATGTTTTAACTTCTAAAAG
This sequence comes from Sindora glabra, assembly GCA_020226215.1. NCBI lineage: Eukaryota > Viridiplantae > Streptophyta > Magnoliopsida > Fabales > Fabaceae > Sindora > Sindora glabra. Next base: position 54,037,937 of record CM035235.1, on the reverse strand, counting down.
GATAAAGGGGTATCTCCTGATGATAAAGATTAAATGGTGGATATCATACATGATTTCATCAACCTTCACATAATTGAAGATGTAATTTGTGACAAAAGGGCAGAGAATAAGGATACATTCGAGGGGGAAATGGGATCAAACTACAGTGGTTGCAATTTGAACAAGTGGAGACTGAACTATACCTAGGATGTACATCATTTTCAGCCCTGAACTTTCTAATAAAACTAATGCACTTGAAGGTGCCACATAAGTGGACTAACAAGTCCTTCAATGATCTTTTGAAGTTGTTGAAAAAATCACTTCCAAATGACAATAAATTGCCCGAATCACATTATGGTGCAAAGAAATGGCTCAACAAGTTAGGGTTTGGATATGAGTTAATCCATGTGTGCAAGCATGATTGTGCACTTTTCTGAAAAGAACATGCTTCGAAAGATAGTTGTCCAATTTATAGTGAGAGCTGATAAGTTGATAAAAATACGAAAGAAAAAAAGGTGGCCTAAAAAGTGATTCGATATTTTCCACTAACTTCTCGATTAAAACAATTGTATAGATTGAGGCATACCACAAAAGATATGACATTACATCACACTGGAAGGTCAACAAAGGATGAGGTAATGTGACATCCAGTTAATGGACAAGCTTGGCTAGAATTCAATAGGAGGTATCTCGATTTTTCTATCGACCCACGAAATGTTAGGCTGGGCTTAAGTGTAGATGGATTTAATCCTTTTGGTGATAGGAACTTATCATATGGCATGTGGCTAGTGGTCATGACTACCTACAACTTGCTTCCATGAATTTGCATAAATTAATTCTTTTTCATGTTGACCCTGTTAATACCGAGGCCATATTTGCCATATAAGGATATCGATGTCTTTCTTAGACCGGTTGTAGAAGAGTTAAGGCATCTTTAGGAGAAGGGGTTGAGACTCGAAATGCTAACACAAATACGATATTTAACATATGGGCAGCTCTATTATGGACTATAAATAATTTTCCTACTTGAAGTAGTCTCTCTGGGTGGAGTAGATAAGGCTTCAAAGCATGTCTTGTGTGTAATGACGATACTCCACCAATTCAAGTAAGGGAAAAATAGCTTATGTTAGTCATTGTCATTGGCTTTCAAGGAGTCACACATAGAGAAATAGTAAGGAGTTCAATAGAAGGCTAGAAAGGAGAGCCCCTCTCGTTCTCTTATGAATGAAATTATCATGAACCAACTGGATAAGGTGGCACAAAGGCTTCCTGAAAAACATGCTCAGTTTAGTGGTTTGAAGCAAAAGAGGGGTGCCATTGAACTCAACTGGAGTAAGAGAAGCATATTTTTTTTAACTTCTGCATTAGTTAACAATGAACTTCAAGCATAACATTGATGTGATGCATGTTAAGAAGAATGTATATGATAGTATTTTGGGTATATTATTAGATATTGAGCATAAAACAAAAGACACAAATAATGCGAGACAAGATCTGGAAAACATGAAGATAAGACTAGACTTGCACCTGTACAAAGAGAAGGGTTAACTGTACAAACTACATGCTGCATACACCCTTAATCAGAAGGAATGAAGATAATTTTACTAGTTTGTAAAGAATGTGAAAGTTCCTGATGGGTTTGCTGGAAGTCTAAGGAAGAATGTGACTAACCAGGATATAGAGTTGAAAAGGTTAAAATCACATGACTATCATGTTATCATGCAAAGATTGTTAAGACCCTCAGTTTGAGCATTTTTGCCAAAGGAACTATCATATTTGATTATTAAGTTATGCAACTTCTTCAACCAAATATGTGATAGGACTCTTAATAGGAAGGATGTCCTCCAAGCCAAATAAGACATTGTCATCATTTTATGCAAGCTTGAAAGGATATACCTTCCAATATTCTTTGATATAATGGTTCACCTGGTGATACACTTGCTTGACAAAGCATTGTAAGGCGGTCTCATCCATTTTTTATGGATATACCCATATGAGAGATACATAAAAAAGTTGAAGGATTATGTCAAAAATCATGCTTGGCCTGAGGGTTCAATTGCAGAAGGATATGTTATTGACAAGGCGTTGACATTTTGTTTCATGTACCTAGAAGGAGTGGAAACTAGATTTAATCAACCTGACTGAAACCAAGGCATTGCATCCAAACATATAAAAAGGGCATTGTCAATGTTCAAATCTCAATATCGACCACTGGGGAAAAGAATCATTTCCCACTTTGATAGGAAGGATTGAGATGTTATCATATGGTATACATTGAACAATTGTGTTGAGATTGAAAAGTATCTCCAATATGTTTCTATAATTATTCATGCTTTTCTTCTAATTAATTATAACCAACTAACATACATATATCATGTAGCAAGTATTGACAAGAGATTGAATGAAGTGGTGCTAAAAACATAGATGAGTTACAAAGAACAAAATTTCCTGCGTGGTTTTACTCTAAGGTAAAGGTTTGTTTTTTCCAACCATGTTATACCAATTATGTAAATGTTATTCCTTACTCACACTTTTTCCCCAATTTAACTCTTCATAATAATGTTATGTTCATAGATGTACCATTTGCATAGGAATAGTTCTTTGAAATCCACTGAATAGTTACTATCATTAGCTTCCAATCCCAATTTTACTATCATAGTATACTTAGCGTGTATTGTAAATAGAGTGTGCTTTTTAGTTGAACCTTAGGATGCAAAGTATAGAACATAAAATAATGACATTTCCATTTCAAGAACTGATGGTAATATGCTTTATGATGTACTAGAGGATATTATAAAGTTAACTTATCTAAATAAATACAGTGTGACACTATTCAAATGCAAGTGGTATGACACAAATCCTAGAAAGAAGAAGATATACGTTGACAAGAATATTACAAGTATCTCTGTCAGTGGGCAATGGTACAAAAATAACCCCTACATACTTGCAGTCCAAGCAAAACAAGTCTTCTACGTTGAGGATCTTCTTAATTGGTCAAGTTGGAGGGTCATCCATAATATGGTGCATAACGACATATGGGATTTACCCAACGATGATGTTAGTGTACAAGATTTGTCATTCCTGCAAGATGACAAATCCTCTAATTCCAACCTCACAATTGATCTTAGAGAATTCCATTTACTTAACTTGAAGGATCAGAGAAATAATCCTTTAATCATTTCACCTTCCAGGAATACTGGATCTACTACGAAAGGAGTGGACATCTTCATCGATGATGAAGACAATCTTGAAGATTATATAGGAGAGGGACTTTCACAATTTGATGATGATGGAGAAATTGATGATCATGAGGATGAGTTTGTCAAGGCTACCGATACTAATTTAGATTAGGGAAACTTTTTTTTTTGCATTACAACTTATAATTGTGTAAGAGCTAGTGTAATTTCATTATATGAGTATATTAATTTATCCCTGGTTGTCATTTGATTCAATTGTAGACCTTTCTTTTAAATATTTATAAAATGTGTATTATCTCAATTATGATAGGCGTTGAGGCACGACACCACAGAGGTGATGCTGGAGAAAACCTTTCACGTCAACCTACCCACCTTTCATCATAATGTGAGGCATTAGGTATCTTTTCTTATTGTGCACACTTAAATTATTTAGTTATTAAATTTGAATTAATGGTATTAATATTTTCTATTATCCATTAAAGATGCAATTCCAAGAATGAAGGGCTTAAATAGGTCCCTTAGGCTGCATGAGAAGACGGACAGGAGCAAAGGGCAACTAGTGCTTGTCCAATTTGATATGACTAGTACATGGCATGCAGTAGGTAAGAATGCTAGCCATCTTCCCTACGATTAGGCAGTATTATTCATGTACATGTACTGCCTTATTATAAATCATAGAAATCAGTGCCTTAATAGCTACGAGATAAAGTCTTGCAGGAAGTTTGCGTAAGTATCCATCTCTTCCCTATCTTTACTTAGTCATATTTAATTTTGAAATTTTTGGATATAACATTCACTAATTTGTTAAATGTCTTCTAATGCAGTCCCATTTCAAGTTCCAGGGCATCTCTAACATTAAGCGAGATAGAGTATTCAGTGGTTTGATGTGGAGTACTACTGACCTGTACAGAGATTGGAAGTATAGGTTAAACAGACACTTCCTTCAACACGGGGGCGATCGACTAGAATTTTAATCTGGACCATGTTAAGTGCTACGTGCCATGATTGTCTTGCCTTAGACATGGCATAGATGTGTGGACTTCTTCAACAGTAACGATTATAAGGTAAGTATGATATTTAATACACTGACGTCATTATTTCATATACCTAAATTATAAATATAACTATATCACATGGTCATTTTTTTATTACAAGAGGTATCCATAAGGAATGCAGATAACTTGGTGAAGAAGGTGGCGAACGATCGGCATGGATTGAAATCTATTATCGTACATCGTTATGATATGATAATTCAACTTATTACTCATGTTTTAAATGTCTAATCTTTTTTCAACCCATGAACTATACATATCCCATTTTTCTCTTGCAAAATATGAATAGAGAAATAAAGAGACAGGTGAGCTACAGCTGGTCTTAGAGAATTTTAGGGACCAATACATATATAGGACTAAAAAGTGAGTGTATCCAACCCTCGAGGAGCAATATGTAAATTAGCGAAACCTCATATCTTAAATAGAATTTTATGAATACATCTTGTACTTTTTATAATTGATTTTTATTTTAATAACTTAAGATGAGGATGACTAAGCTAGCGACTCAACACTTGCAATCCAGTGTGTCATTCACTAGCTCACCTGCCACTCTTATATAGGTTGACAAGAGTGCTATTGTTGATGAGGTGCTTGGCACTTGTCGAGGGCACATGAAGGTGGTAGGTTGTGTGCTGGTTGGCTAGAGATATCATTCGGGGGGCACCACCAATTCCGAGGTGAGTTCTTAATTCGTGTCCTAAATGGGTGAATTGTAGGAGTAGCTATAGCAGAGTTGACATCAGTTGGAGCAGAGCCAAAAGCAACTTCAATAGAGCTAGCAGTTAATTCGAGAGTAGCAATAGTAACTTGCTTAACATTAGTAAATGCAATAGTAGTTTGGGACATACCTGAAAGATCTCACATCTATACTTAAATAGCATGGTCTTGTATTGCCTACGCCTCCATTTGTTGCAACACAGCCTGGGCCGAGTAGATTTGTGAGTGCTCCCCCTACCCAGCCACCTGGTCCCTCCCATCCACCACCTTTGATGGATCGTCCTCATTGTTAGGACAATGATGATAATAGTTAGGGCTCGGATGATAATGCATCGAGTTATTTGCATATTCCCTCCCCTTAGATTATTTTGTATATATAGGTTCTTTTCTTTTCATATATTGACATTTATATTGGCCATGTGCATATAAATTTTTACCCATGTATAAATAATTATACAGTTATAAATATAATTCTTTTTTATATGAATTGTATTGTACATTATTATTGCTAGTGTATTTTATTTGTACGAGTTAAATTAGATAAAATTCAATCAAAGAATATCAAATTAATTCAATTGAATTGAAATAAAAATAATTTCATATTATATAATTAGATATAATATGTTTATTTAATTATATATAATTCTAATTTTAATTTAAATTAGTTTTTATACTTTTTAAAACTTTTATTAATGACATTGTCATCAATAAAATGTTTTATAAATTTTTTAATCTCACTCTACAGCGATGACCATGTCATCATGAAAAGGTTATTATTTTATTTCAAACCAATAGCAATGACTATTATCGTTGCTAAAAATTTAAACTTCAAAACTTTTTGAATTTTGAGTGGATTTTCTATAACGACAATGTCATCGCAAAAGTCCAACTTTTACTAACAACAACTTTGTCATTAGTGTTTCTTGCTTCACCAACGAACCTATACCAACAACATCTTCTCCGACGACTCCTAGTTTCAGCAACAACCGAGTTTTCTATACCGACGACATTTGTCGTGAAAGTCATTTTTGTTATAGTGTAAATATGGAAAATGTAGTTGAAAATAATATTCTCTATTTTAAGAAATAAGTTATTTTCCTCCACAATGATAACATTATATATCATAAAATTTTTAATCATGTTATATATGATATAAGGATTTAAAAAATAGTCTATGATTATGAACAACACTGTATCTATAATTTCTTGCAATTTTACATCACAACGGTTATATTTTTCTATATTTTCTCTCATTTTTGTGCATCATAATAAAATTGCAACCGTAATTTAAATCGGTAATACAAGATATATTACTCATTTACTTATTTATATACAAATAAAATTTTCCTATAAAGTTAGGTCCCACAAAGCAAACAAAGCCTTTAATTACTAGTTGTCTAATTTCGAGAATTTTTACTCACAATTTTAGAAAAGCAGGGACCGTGAGCCGGGGTCCATACGAATTAGAACAAATTCTTATAACAAGCACATGACGCACTAATATTACAATCAAAATAAAATAGAATGAAAAAATTGATGATCTAAAAATAAAAACAAATAGATCTCGCAAACGTGCAACTCCGCTACATTCCCTAAGTCATTTTAAGTTATTTAAAATCACTGTTGAACAACGTGCACTACGTTTGATACAACCTTAACTTGAAAGCTTTGGGAAAAATAAAAGGATTTTATTTATGAGGAGATTTGCATCGAGCACTTCGACGCAACTTCATATAATTTTTTTATATGTTTACAAAGTTTTTCACAACTTCTAAATAATTTCATATTGCAAATATGATATTGCTCATGTTATGACTTTTTATTTAAAAAAAAATTACACCTTTTTATAAAGAATTTGTAGGATGTTACAAAAAAAAAATTGCAACGCCATATATCAAATACTTGCAACTTTTTATGAAAAAAAAAAAAAAATTTTTAATAAAATAACACAACTCCGTAATAATTAGGAAGTATAAAAGTGAAACGCTTCATTTCATTTCAAGTCTTTATCAACTTCTAGAGCCATGCATGCAATTCACGAGTACGGAATCACCGTACAACATCCGCCAAAGTTTGGAATGACATAAACGTCTTTTAACGGCAAGAATTTCATATTTATGATATGAGCAAGCAACTTCTTACTCACAAAAGCAATAAGAAACCTACTGGTTACTCCAGGAACTCGGGAAGTTACTGTCACCTTTCACAAGCATGATTTTAAGCTACGGTTAAGATGAAATTCAAGTAATAAGAGGTAAATTTTCCTCCTCTTAAGATGATGTTGAGTGATTTTACTGTCAAATTATTTTTAATATATTAAATTTTATATTTTTATTTTAATTCATTTACTTTGAGAATTGGAAAATGAAAATATTTAACATCATGAACTAAATTCGAATGTCGGACAGGGATCCTTTTCTTCACTTATAGAGCATTAAGATAGGCATTTAAAACTATCACCACAAACAAGATGAGGAGCAAGGCTGGTTAATTTTATTAAAAAGTATTTTTATTAGAAACTATTATTCATATATATGTATATATTAATAAGATTTAACATATTATTTGTATTAAATGTTTAAAAAATGATATTTGATGACAAATAATTAAAAAATATTTTTTTTGAAATAAAGAAAGTTATTTTTCTTAAATTATTAATATTTTTTTAAAATCAAATTGTATAAAAATAATATTCTAAACTCCATTATGTGAAAAGAATAATAATAAATGTGAAAAAAGATTTATTATTACTTGATGAATCTATTGTAAGATGATATAGAATCAAGATTTGTTGTAAGCAACGAACTATTCACAATCAATCTTAATCACAAACTTCAATAAGGATTTGCTACTCCTATCAATCGTAGATGAGAATTTGATTAGAGAGACTTTTTGACAATAATGGGGAGTGTTTAGAATCAATCATAGAGTTTAGGAATAGTGATCTTTATTTATGTTGATAATATTAGTAAATCGACCCATTACTGAGAATTACTCATTACCATATTAGTTAAGTTAGATTACCATTTGACACATACTATTTGATCACTTTAATATTATACCAAACTTTTTTACATTGTATTTTATTATTGAATTAATAGGTCCATAATAGAAAATCTAACAATCTCCCACTTAGATCATGTAATTCAATAATAGGGACCACTTTAACATGATGTAAAAGAAAATGATGGCATCTTTATACCCATTGGTTTAAATTGAGATAATAAATATCTAGTAATATAAAACATAACGTTTGATAAGGATATCAATAAAATATATACACTATACACTTACACCTCAATGACCATATACAATATCTGATAGAGATATATATAATAAGTTTGTACTTAATAAAATCTACATAATAAAATTTATGACAATTATATGTAAATCTTTACACATTGAGTTGAAGCATTTGTCCAAGATGCTAGAGGAGAATCATAATTCTCAACACAATTTTGAAATAGAGTCTAAACATTTCTATAAATATGTCATAATAAAAATATGTACAATATATGACAAAACATGAATATTTCATTTATATATATTTTGAGAAAATAATTTATATCACAAAACTCCTACTAACACAAAACATTAGAAAACTTACCTAATCCTATATTAATTACATGATCATGATATATTCTTATTGCTAAACTTTTAATCGGTAGATTCACAAGTATATGATCTGTGGAAATATGTTCAATACATGTTATATGCTCTCATATCTTTTTTTACACAAACTGATACTTTATATCAAAATGCTTTGCATGAGAAGAACTTTTATTGTTATAAAAGAAGTTTACAGTAGCATTATTATCACAATATATGCTCAAGAGTTTAGATATGCTCTCAATAATCTTAAAACTATCTATAAAGTTCCTTAACCATATAACAATGCAAATGCCTTCATAATATGCGATATATTTTGCTTCCATAGTGGAGGTCATTGTAAGGACTCCCTAAGACTTTTTCATAGCACAACTCCTTTGCCATGATAAGGATGTATCCAGATGTAGATTTATGATCATTTAGATAACCAACAAAATCTAAATCTAAGTAGATTGTAATTATGAGATCTTCCAATCTCTCATAGGTCAATATATAATATTTTGTACTTTATAAGCATCTCATAACTCTCTTTGTAGTAGTCCAATGTCTTTGACTAGGATTACTCAAGTATCTCCTTTATACACCAATAGCATATGCTATATCAGGATGTGTACATACCTTAGCATACATCAGGCTACTGACAACCAACACATATGAAACATTTTTTGTTCTTTCCATTTCAACATCATTTGGAGAACACTAGGACCTTTAGAAAATTTCCCTTTTAAGATTGGTGTGAAAACTTAAAAACAGGTTAACATGTTAGCAAGTTGACATGTTGAACCTTTAGTACTTTTTCAATATAAGTTTGCTAAGATAAACTAAGCAAACCTTGAGATCTATCACAACAGATCTCTATCCCTAAAATATAAAAGGTATTTCTAAGATTCTTTATATCAAAATATTTGGATAACATTTGTTTTGTCTCAGTTAGTAAGTTCACATCATTGCTTGCAAAGAGAATGTCATCCACATATAATACCAAAATAATAAAATTGCCTGCACTTATCAACATATAAATACATTGGTCCATTGCATTCTTCCTGAACCCAAGAGAAGTTACTACCTCATCAAACTTAAGGTACTATTGTCTAGATGCTTATTTTAAACTATAATGGACTTTTTAAGTTAAGACATAAGGTGCTCCTTTCCTTTCTTTTAGAAACCATCTAACTAGTTCATATAAATAGTATTTGTTAGATCTCCATCCAGGAAGATTGTCTTTACATCCATTTGATACAGTTCTAAATCAAAATGAGCCACCAAAGTCATGACAACATGGAATAAGTCTTTGGTTCAAACTAGTGAAAAAGTTTTTTTGTAGTCTATATCTTCCCTCTAGGTGTAGCATTTTACTACTAATCTAGCCTTTTACCTCTTAACTTCACATCGACTGCCCCTCTTGGCCTTGAAAATCCATTTACATCTAAGCGGCTTACAACTCGTAGGAAGCTCCATTAGATTCTACACTTAATTTTTATGCATTGAAGCTAATTCATCCTTTATAGCATTTATATAATCAAAAGAGTTTAAACTAGATATAGATTGAGAAAAGGTTATAGGACAATATTATCATTAATATCATATTCATGCTTTTATAAATATACAAGACAATCATCAAGAATTGTCGATCTGCGAACTCTATGAAATCTCCTTAATGGAATTTCTTCATTTACTTCATCTAGCTCAACATCTTCTGTTATTAGTTATACCGGATCAACTAGTGGAGTGACAAAAAACAATTCTCCTAATGTTGGTACCAATAAAACAATTATTTTATCTTCAAAGAAATCCATGATGCATGGTATTTGACTCCTATTATCCAACTTATCTTTAAAGAAGATGGCTCAATCAAACTTAATTATTCTAATCAAATGAGTAATAATAAATTCTACTTCCCTTAAAGCTACTGTAGTACCCAATGAAGTATCTACTAGTAGTTTTCAAATTAAGTTTTCTTATGGATGGAATGTATAGTTTTGCTTCAGCTTTGCAACCCTAAACTTGAAAATGTCTCAAACTAGGCTTCTTCCCATATAATAATTTATGAAAGGTCTTAGGATTGACTTACTGGGAACCTAATTTAGAATATATGTTGTTGTTCTCAATGCATAATCCCATAAGAATTCTAGTAATGAAGTATAGGTCAACATACATCTCATCATATCCATAAGAGTTCTATTCCTCCTTTCTGCAATTCCATTTAACTTCGGTGTACCAAGCATGGTGTAACTTGCTTGAATTCCACAATCTTGTAAGTGTCTTATAAAAGGACTAAGGTTTCTTCCTGTTTCATCGTATCTATCATAATACTTATCACCTATATCAAAATTAATGCACTTTATCTATTTCCCTAGTTTCATTAGGAATTGCTCAACTTGGATTATGTTGGGCGCTCCATGCCACCATCTGTCTCACCTCAGACCTAGCAGAGATGTCTAGAGTTCTTTAATATTACAAGGTAAGTATGATATTTAATAAATTCATGTGATTATTTTATAAGTCTAAATTGTATTTTAGTTGTGACTTTTAAACGTAACAATCTTATATGGTTATTTCTTAATTTATAGGAATTGTCTATGAGAAATGCAAAGAATAAGGCGAAAGTGGTGAATGACTAGCATGGATTGAAATCCATTTCAACATATTATTATGATAAGGTAATGCAACTTATCATTTATAATTTAAATGTATAATCTATTCATCAAGTCAATAATCATGTTCATCCCTTTTTTTCTTTTTAGGTGAAATATGAATAGAAAAATAAGGATGTAGGTGAATTGTAGTTAGTGTTAGAGAACTTTAGAAACTGGTACACGTATAAGATAGGGAAGTAAGTGCATCCAACTCTAAAGGAATAGTATGTAAGTTAGCTAAACCTTACATTTTAATGATAGAAATTTTATAAACATATTATGTAATCCTTATAATTGATTTTTGTTTTAATAAATTAAGGCGAGAATGACTGAGCTATGACTCGGTACACATAGTCTAATGTATCATCCACTAGTTTGCTTAACACTTCTATATAAATTGACAAGGCTACAATCATCGATAAAGTGCTTGGCACTCATCAAGGGTGAAAGAAGGCAATCAATCATATGCTTACTAGCTAGTGATTCCCTTTCCCTAACATTTCTAGCTCCAAAATGAGGTCATAACATTTCTTCTAAGTCATTGAGTTGTAAAAGTAATTATAGCAGAGTTAACAGTAGCTTGAGTAGAGTCAGCAACTAATTTAGGAGCAGCAATAGTAACTCACTCAATAGCAAAAAGTACAATAACAGTAGGAGATTTACTTCACTGAGCTCACTTACCTACTTAGACAATACGAGTTTACACTACCTATACCTCCTTTTGTAATTACACAATCTAGGACAAGCAGATTCGCACTAGCAGCACCCCCAGCCTAGCCATCCCCTCCCACCTGAGCACTACCTTCAATATATCATCCATGTCATCAAGATGATGATGATAATAGCTTTAGGATGGATGATAATACATCTGAATATCTAAATCCTAATCTTGCCTCCCCTTAGGTTTTTATAATGTATATGTAATTTTTTTTATTTTCATATATATACATTTAAATATCTTAAATATTATGAGTATTAATTTTTTTTCATATGGAACATATTTGTTTTTTTATCACTAATACTATTGACCTATTTTATTTTTAATATCTAAATTAGATAAAATCAAATTAAAATGCTAAATTAATTTATTTTAATTAAATTTCTTGCTAAATTAATTTAATTTAATTGAAATGAAAAATATTCATATTTACTCTATTAAATAAAATATATTAATTTAATTACAATTTTAACTTAATATAATTTATTTTAATAATTCAAAATTTTTACTTAATTTTATTTAAATTTTAATTTAATTATGAAAACTTTTAACGATAATAAAGTCATTGCTATATGTACAAATTATAATTTTAAATTTAAATTTATTGAATCTCAACGGTGACATTATCATCACTAAGTGTAAAATTTTAATTTTTATATTTATTTTTCAAACCAACAGCAATGACGTGGTTGTTGCTATAAAGTAAAATTTCAACAACGATAATGTTATCACTAAAAGTAAAACTTTAATTTTTATATTCTTTAATTTAAACTTACAGCGATGACATTGTGATCATTATAAAGTAAAATTATAAAATTTTTATATTTTGAAATAAAATTTTGGTGACAATTTTGTCATCATAGAAATTTTGATTTTTAGCGATAACAACTTTGTTGTCATATTAGTTCCAACACTAACCACTTTTTGCTAATGACATTTTTTTTGATAACTTTTATATTCATTAACAATCGAAATGTCTACGATGATAATAATTGTCATCGTTGAAAGCCTAATTTCTTATAGTGTGTGGAGATCATCTAGGTCATCACATACAATATCATTAGGGAGGACAACTTCTAAATATCCTAACTCATCCATCAGTGTTCTAATCTTTTCATTATTAGTGTGTAATGACACTTAGGTGCATTGTTCATCATCTTAGAATGTATATATGGCATCATTTGTTGAAGAAGCATTAATAACATTCCTTGTTTTGGTTTTAATGACAATCAACTAGTCATTGCTATCCTTTCTACAACCAAGGCATAGAGTGTAATACACTTGTATAATTTGTTGAGTGAGGATGAAAGGATTGTAGTTATTATAGCGTTAAGATGTCTTAACCATAATGATGTTATATTATTTATGCCATATTATTCCTTTATTAAGAGTAGGATCAAACCATTTACAATTAAACAAGATATTGTGCAGTTGTTATAACCTTTATACAAGGGATGTTGGCTCTTGGCTAACATATCGTAAAATCCCTAAGCATTAAGGTTAGGAAATTCTTTTACATTCATATCAAAAAAAAATTTCAAAATTCATGTGTGCAACATCCATTACCATTACCTTGTATTTGTTACATGATTCTTTAAACCTAGTAGTTTTTTTCTCCCCATTCTGGATTACTAAATCCTACTTTGAATTGTGGCATTTGTTCTCCATGGGAGATCTAACACCGATAATTGGATTTAAATCATACCTTATAAAGATGCTCAATCACAATATCAAGTCTAAAAATCTTGAATTTACATTTAGCACATGAATACATAACCTTTTAAGTTTTCAAAAACATCTCATTTGTACAAGTATATGCAACAAGTTTATTTACTCCATTAATAAATTCAGCTATTATTCCTAATTGATTAAGGCTTAACCTATTATATATCCCCTGTCTTTTTCAAGCACATGCATATTTATTTTGCATCACATATATATCATCCAACAAATCATCAACTACTTTACAAATAAAACTATGTTGCAATGTATTATTTTTAATATACTAAAATGTCAACTACTACAATTGTAACTCTATAAATAAACACCACCTATATGTATAAGCATCCAAGAGTGGATTAATTATAAAATTAATAAAATGAATATAATCATGAAAATAAAAATTCAATGTAAACATTGTAAAATGTTAAACAAGCCCCAATCATCATTATATGGAATTGAAACAAAACAACCCCAATTACATAAAAACTCAAATTTACCTTCATCAAACCTTAAATCATCAACTTTATAGATTCAATCCACACTCAAAGATCTAAAACATTTCATCACTTACAAATATGTGAAAAACATACTTTAAACTCTAATCAAAGACAAATCTTTAAAATTTTTCATGAAACTATCATACAAATCATAAGTAATAAAACTCATATTTTATAGGAAAAACAACTAATTAAAAGAGAGATGTTGTAACAAAGAAGCTCCTAGAGGAGGTAAAAGGCAATAGGGAGGCCTAAGGATAGCAGCAAAGTTGCAATGGCAAACCTCACAGTTGTCTATCTTTGTTTCCTTTAAATGGGTGTTGGCTAAGAATGAGATGGCATTGTCGTGTTGATGATATATATGAATAGTGATAGAATTTACAATGGATTATTTTGTCACAAATTTTAAATTAGTAAAATAGTGCACTCGAATTAGTAACAAATTTACTAATGGATTATTAATGTTTTGTAAATAAATTTGTTGCAACTTTTTGCCAAAATTCAAATTTTCCACTAAACAATTTCAACTTTTCCATACATATACTTATAGTTAAATTAAAAAAGAATATTTTTTTATTCCATTGCTAATTTTGTGAAGAAATATAATTGATGATAGAATTAGTGATGGCACACCATGTTCTATCGCTAATTCTATTGTTAAAATTATTTTTTTTTATAAAATTTTCAAACTTGGAAAATTCATTAATTTTGCAATGCCTTTTCCATTATTAATTCCATCTTTAGAAATTTGTCACTAAATTGCAAAATTCTTGTAGTGTTTGTATTTATGATTAAAAAAATAATATTTGGAATCATGATAATTGAGGAAAATAAATTCTTTTTTAAATTATTTTCTCTGAATTTTTTATATTTAATATTAAATAAATTATTTTATCTTATCTTAATATTTTATAATTATATTTTACAAAAAAAATTTCATCAAAACAATTTGAGCATATATCCAGAAGAATTCTGTATGTTTTGTACAAAATATAATATAATGATTACTTGAAGGGGTTGAATTGTAAATGGGGTCCTTTATTGTCACACATCACAAGTACATGATATTACTCCACAATACTTTATTTAATTACATGTATTTCAACACAACCTATGCACACTTGTCAATTCTATCTACAGGGAAAGCAGTGAAAAACGCCTGAATTCCCGAAAGCCCGAGAGCAATTACTGCCGCAGAAAAAGCAGCAAGAGTCCATGGTGAGCGGAAATGATTATGCAGAAACTCGGCAATCCAAGTCCTTACCTTGTGGTCATAGTGCGATTGTATTTGCTGCTTGACATGAGAGTATTTTCCATTTTTCACCACTAAGTCACTGCTGAAGAAATTGAAGAGCTGTGCCACTTCTTCATCGCTCCCAAGCACATTGTCGATTATGCCCGCTTTTCTCAGCAGCTTGACATCCTCGGCGTCGTCGATGATGGACTCGAGAAAAGCCACGAACGAGCTAACCTCGTAGCCGTTCCAGAAATCCGGGCACATCTCGAAAATTATGAGGTTGAGAACGACCACGGCTGTTGTGTCATCCACCCTGAATTTCGGAAGCAGGAGGTTTCCCAAAACCCAAAACCTGTGTTCGTAACTGATTCCATTGCCGGTTTTGGCTCTCTTCACTCCAATATTTGCCGCTTTCAGATCGCGGATGTTCTTATATGTTGGTTCTCCATCTGTTCGCCCTCCGCCCAAAATATACTTTCGAACAAAACATTGCCACCCCGTCTCTTCCCCTGTCCCTTGCGGCTGCTTCGGCTCCCCTATGATGCCCAGAATCATAGTTCGAACAAAATCAAGCACATGAATCGGCGGCTGGACCATAGGAAGTGCAGTGTGTTCTTTACGACATAGAGGTGAAAAAATAGTTATTTATTTAAAAAATAACATAATTAAAATAATATTTTGAGCTGCAAATTTTAACTATAAATTAAAAGCTTGAGCTTATTATGAATATGAACAATAGTAGTTTTTGCAACTAATTTATGTTATTTGCTAAAGAAACGAACTAAAACCCATTAAATTATACGTGCCCATTGTAAAGCAAAATGTGCTAACCTAATTAGTATATATATATATATATATATATAGTATTTCGTAAATCCCGGCAATAATAAATACATGTCCCAGAAGAATTTTTGCTAACAAATTCTGAAAAATTAAAGTTAATGATATAAATTGCGAATAGCATAATCATTTAATATTGTAATTCTAGTTCGTATACTACGCTGTTACAAGTTCTATCTGCATGAAAATTTGGGTCGCATGTATTAAGCTTTATTTATGTATGCGCCCATTTTCAACCTATAATCAAGGTTATTTTAAAAGAAAAATGGTTAAAAGCAACAATATGATCGATTTCTTACAAATTTTCCATAAAATTTTTTAGTTTTATCATTAAAACTTGTAGTTTTGTCAAAAAAATTTGCAACTTTTTTATATAAACCCTAAATATTTTTATATTGCAACTATAATTATTATGTTTATTTTTTTTAATGAAAAATTTGAAACTTACTTGTCTTAAACACTAGAAATTTTTTGAGAAAGTTGGAATGTTTACTTAGAATATTACAAATCTTACGAAAAAATTACAAATTTTTCATAAAATCACACAACTCTTCTTAAAGGAATATAGGAGTAAAACCCACAAAAAGAAAAAAAATTGAGAGAACGGCCAACATTAATATATTTATTTAGAAACATGGAACATTCGCACGTTATGTATATAGAAAATCTCATTCATGCTAAGATAAGGCACGATATACTCCTAGTAAAACTTTCTAGCACACGTGAGATGATGTTGACATGGGTTCTCAATCTTACTAAAAAATAAGAAGTCAATTGAAGTTTTCAATGACTTAAAAATTAGAAAATACAATTTTTAATTTATGTAAATACAATTTTTAATTTATGTAAATCTCACAAAATTAGGAATTCTTTGGTATAATGATAGTATAATTGGTTGTTGAATAACTGACTGTTACTAAATTTGAATATATATTGTGATTTTATATTTAGCACAACTATTAGTAATAATTAATTTTTCAAGAAAAAATTTTGTTAAATACTTTTAATAAAAAAATCATAATTAAATACTTTTAATAATTACTTTTAATGAAAGAATTTTTATTTTTATCAGTTATATCAAACAAGCTGTCCTTAATATATGGTCAAGAAAATTAACAGTGGAACTTTTCTTATGGAGTAATCTAACTTCCAAGATATTCAAAATTCCTAAAAGTTGAAATTCACCATCATTTATTAAATGAAACTAAACATTTAATTGGAGCATTGAAGAACTTTTCAGTACCCAAGTATGTTTATAGGATCAAGGGTCCAGGGAACGCACCTCGGGTGCCTTGGGTTGAACCTCCCTTTTGTTTTCTTGATGAGTTGTAGTACTTCCGTCCGTAAATAAAAACGTTGGCATATTCTTCCACGATTTTCCGCAACCAACTTTCGTCCCTGCTCAGCAGCACCAATACTCGGTAGGGAAGTTGGTTCTCCAACAAGATCAGATCCCTCGACATGTAAATTGACTGGTCATACTTGATCCCCAGATACGCTTCTCGATCCTGCTCGTTATAATGTTCCATGAAATAAAGCAACGAGCATCCATCCTCGAGCAACATCCAGGAAAGATAGTCATCGTCATGATATTTGTCAATCACATCTTCTACGAAGAGCTTCCTCAATACATCGATGTCATCCCTGATCTTTTGATATAATTGTCGGATGTTCTGTTGCATTCTTTCGACGTACTTAGCCGTCCACCGGATCTTGTGCTCCTCCCCTAGCTTGAGATGATGGTGGATTGGCCCCATTGATATCATCTTGGGCACGAAGTACCTGTGGGAGCAAAAGTTAAAAAACTATGCAAGGAGTCCGGGTAAAACTTTCATTTAAAAAAAATTCTATTTTTTTTTCAAATTTGGCGAGGTTGTATTTTATTTTTATTTTAGTTGATGTTTGCAAATTAAATCTTTAAATTTTATAGAATTTAAAATTGATACACATCAATGTAATTAATTATTTTATTAAATTACATAATTTTTTTCATAAAGTTTTGAACACTAATCAATGTACTGTTATATGTTGATTTCTCACATTATTTTTTTTGCATAATTTTTATATTATATAGTTAATAGAAATTCAATTAGATATATAGAATTTTAATTAAATAACTACAAACTAATTGCAAAATTAGATGTAAAAGATGATATAATAAACCAACGTATAATAATATTATTATTTTTTGTTCAAAAAGTTAATAAAAATTTATATAAAATTTAATGACACAATTAATTAAGTAATAATGGGTATTTATTCATTTTTTTACATTTTAAATTTTGATTTGCAAACTTTTAAAATTAATAGTAATAAAATGTAGCCACCTCAAATTGTAAGGTATACTTTGCTTTTGCATTTTATTTTTCTTACATATAAAATTAAAAAAATTCCAAAAATTTAGGGCCGGGTACCTCGTGGCCACCATATTTTGGTGTTTTGGAAGATCATGCAAGTCGCCGTGGTGAATGGTTGTTGCCGCCACCGCTGCCGCAGCAGAGTATTGTTGAAGCTCTAGCGCACGTTCTCGAAGATGCCTAGGGACCCTTTGGATCTTGGGCAGTTCTGATGACTGATTTTCTCTGTTCCGTAATATCGCCTTTTCTACCTCAGATATTTTATTTGGGAGTTTAAAATTCAGGTAATTTTTCTCAACGTTTGCGGGGGAAGGATACATATTCTTTTCTTCTTCAATGATCAGTGAGGGCTACTTGGTGGGTTTCTGAGATTGATGCTTGATTTCTGAAGTTTGAAGCATTGAATTTATAGTGTGATATGTGATGGAAACTTTATGTTAGAAATAAAATATTGTATTGCTTGATCGACAGTTTCGAGTAATTGGGACCCTAATGTTGCTTTCATGAACTGAATTCGAATGTGGGACAATGATTCTTTTCCTCGCTAATAGAGCATTAAATTAGGCCTTTAGTACTGCCACCACACACAAGATTAGGATTAAAAATTAGGATACATGTTATAATTGAAGTATATAAAAATTTTCTATCTCAAATATAATTCAAATGATTATATTTATTTTAAATGGATAAAAATTAAGTTACATTTCTTAAAGTTAGGTTCTATTTATTTTAATAAAAAATATCTTTTATAAAATATAATTGTAAATTATTAATTGATAAAAAATATTTTATTCATTTAATATTAAATGTGAAAATTGTAGTTCAAAATAATATTTTATATTTTAAAGAAAATTTATTTTTCTCTACTATTTTAACACCATATATTATAAAAATTTTAATCATGTTATACATAAGATACGTTATTTATTTACTTATGCAGATAAAATTTTACTATAAAAATTATGCTCTGACAAAGGAAACAAATCCCTAATTACTAATTGTCTATTTTTGGGAATTTTTACTCACAATTGTTGGAAAAGCAGTGATAATTAGTCGGGGCCCGTATGTACCAATTAGTACAAATTCATATAGCAAGTGCATCACGCGCTAATATTACAATCAAGATACAATAGAACCAAAAAATTGAAAAGAAAGGGCTTAATTACTTGAAAATTTTTGAATTAATCTGTGAAATACCGAAAATTTTTAAATAAAAAAATTAAACAATGGATGATCTAAAAATAAAAATAAATAGGTCTTACAAACGTGCAACTCGGCTACATTCCTGAAGACATTTTAAGATATTTAAAATTATTGTTAGACAATGTGCACTACATGGGATATAACGTTAGCTTGAAAGCTTCGGAGAAAAAAAATTATTTATAAGGAGATTTACATCGAGCAAATCGACACAACTTCTTATAATTTTGTAGTATGTTTACAAAACTTTTCAAAACTTCTAAAAAATTTCATATTACAAATATGATATTGCTCATGTTATGATTTTTTATAAAAAAATTACAAAATTCTGTGAAGAGTTTGTAATGAAATAGGAAGTATAAAAAAGAAACGCTTCATTTCATTTCAAGTTTCTATCAACTTCAAGAGCCATGCATACAATTCACAGTACGGAATCACCGTACAACGTCCGCCAAAGTTTGGAATGCCATAAACATCACTGAACGCAAGAAATTCATATTTATGCTATGCGCAAGCAACTTCTTGCTCACAAAATCAAAAGGAAATCTACTGCTTACTCCAGGAACTCAGGAAGGTTCTCTCACCTTTCCTAAGCATGATTTTAAGCTATGGTTAAGATGAAATTCAAGTAACGAAAGGGTGATTTTTCCTTCTTTTAAGATGATGTTGAGTGTTTTTACTGTTAGATTATTTTTAATATATTAAAATTTATACTTTTATTTTGATTCATTTATTTTAATAATTGAAAAAAGATAATATGATAATAAAAACATTTAATATCTTAAGAAATTGAACTGTTTATAGAAATACCTATTATAAAATTGCTTACAAATTTAATTGTTACAAAATAAAAATAAGAAAAATTATGATTGAAAACTTGACATAGTTGTAATATTGCCATTGTAAACTGTATTTTTCAACTTAGTCTGTTTTATCAGATCATAAAACATAGTGTAATTTCTCTTTATTTTATTGAGGAAAATCTCATTTATTTATATTAAGTAAAGAATTTTTATGCCATTTGTATAGTTTATGATTTAAAAAAATATATGATGCTATGATTTTGAAGGAAAATAACTTCAAGATATTTTACACCACACTTTTCACTGTTAATATTTAATATATAAAATATTTTTAATTATTTTGTTATTTTATAATTTTAAATACAAGTAAATGAGATTTTTATATGAAAAAAATAATTTTTTTCAAAATAAACAAAGACTTAGGGTCTATTTGTTTTAATAAAAATATTTTTGTAAAAATATAATTATAAAATATTAAAATAAAAGAAAATATTTTATTTATTTACTATTAAATATAAAAAATTTAGAAAAAAAAATACCAGTATTAAAGTTCTTGGTATCATGTTTTTAATTATAAGCTATATAAATATGTTATTTCTTTATCAATACTTACAATGATATTTTCCTACGATACAACGGAATTTAGTATCATGATTTATAAATATTTCAATCGGATCACCTTCTTGCTTGACAGTTTTGTGCTCTTGAACGCCCAACTAGTTATGGAGAAATAGTTGTATACCCTCGGGATCTTTTTACCCGTTGAAAAAGAGAAGCTAGCTACAATTTCTAACATTTTACAAGAGGAAAAGTTCATTTTACCCTTTTCAACTATAAGGTTATCGGATTTTACCTTCTTGAACTATTGAAACTTAAATTTTACTCGTTTAAATTTTATAAAATTTAGATTTTACCCTCACCATTCTTAAGTTAACCATCATAATACTTAGTGGTGGTTTTGTAATACTTAACGCCGGTTAGAACCTAACGCTATAATTTTTAGTAGTAGTTTATAATTGTCGTAAGTGAAAAAAAAATTTAAAAATGAATGATTATAGCAGCTGTTAAAAATTACTACTAAGTGAAATATGATAGTAGTGATTTTCGTAACAGATTTCATTAAGTTAATCATGGTGGGGTAAAATTCAAGTTTCAATAATTTAAGGGAGTAAAATCCGACAACCTTATAGTTGAAGGAGGTAAAATGTAGTTTTCCCTTTTATAAATTATAAAATACATTTTTTATGCATAGGTTCCAAATGAATGATATATGTTGATAATTTAAAATTTTTTTTGGCTTGATGTGATTACATTTGAAATTGTACTGTTTAACTTCTAAGATATTAAAAAAGTATGATATTTGATGGTATAATAAAAATATTTTTTTATTAATATTTAGAGTGGCTAATCCACTTCCAAGGCATAGAATCAAATCAAGATACCACATACGTAATAACTATATTTTTTGTCCAATCCATTTCAGTTTTCTCAACATTGAATAATTATAATCAGTTACTTCAATTTGAAGAGTGAGTCTGTTGGGGGGGTTGGATCGGAGGACTTCCGCATACACTGATCTCTTCAGCCAATCTGCTCGTCAGATACCTTTTTTTTTAAATGAAAATTTGAACACTTGAGCTATTATTCTCAATGGTTGATTATGAACGGAAGAACTTTTAGTCCTCTTGCTATTGAGATTTTCAATATTAATTGCTTATTATTCTTTTGCAAATCGGAAAATTACTTCCTGTATTTCAGGGATCACTCAATCATAATATTAAAATTATTCGTTTATTTTTCATTTAATTAAATTTATCTAATTTCATATCTTAAAAACAATTTTTTATCAAATTTATCTCTTAATTATTTAAATTTATCTAATTTCACATCTTTATTAGTGTGTGCATCAAATTCATAATAAAGAAATGTTTGGTAAAAAAAATTAGTTGTTATCAGAGCCTAGGAGTGTCAATATTAATTCTTTTATGGGCAGATGAAACTGAATAGAAATTGACATAACCTTATTGGATAAATTTAATATGCGCGCCAAGAATATTTTTGATTTAAATGGGTTTTGATAATCTTTTCTAAGGTTTTGCATTCTTTCATAACTTGGATTCTAATTAAAATCTTGAATGTGTCAATCTAATGACCTTACCACTTTTACCTTTATAAAAATAAATAAATAAAATATGTGACGAAAACTTGATATCCTACACTTTTTTACAAATCTTATAGGACCGACATGATTCATGAATAATAATAATAATAATAATAATAATAATAATAATTATTATTATTATTATTATTATTATTATTATTATTATTATTAAGTACAATGTAGAGCAAGACAATCAAAATAAAAGAATATTATAGACAGCAAATTCAACTGAATTGAGAAAACTTACAAAAAAAAAACTTAACAAACAATTTACTGTAACCTTTAATTTTAAGTTTGATTCATAAATCTGTCCATAATTATATTTTAATTTGAGGATCGGCTACAAACTTTATTACAATGGTGCGAAAGTATCTCATATATTTTCTGAAGCAATAGCTTGCAATGAAATAACAATTTGTTGACTTAAAAGAGATACATCATAGGCTCTATTTACTTCGTTAAAAAATATTTTTTAAAAAAATTATATTGTAAATGTAAATCTGTTAAGACATGAGTTACTTTACAAATCAATTGATTTTAGTTTGCAACATCAGTGTTGTATAAACAACTAACATCAATTGTTTATTAGTGGAATGATCTTATTGTAATTTACACATCAATTTTCTTTTTTACAAATAACTAACATCTAAACTCAAAACATTTGCACAAGTTGAATATAAAAAGAGTGGAGCAATGGTGCTATTTGCATATTTCATTCCGTATCTTTTCCAACCCTAAATTGGTTATCTTTCTAAAAAGGTGTGCTCTCGTTCCAATCTAAAGATGATTCTCTTGATTTTGCATTTTTGCTCACTAAATTTTTTTCTAAGAATGAAGCTATATTAGCCTATCGCTAAATTTATAAAGTTATATGTTCACTGGAAAAATAAAGACTTTAAAGGTAAGGATTTGTTTAGTTTTTATTCCTGCAATTTAGTTTTTGGTTTCATAATCTATCATATCTTGTTACTTTTCATTATGATGTAACTTTTATAGGTTTGTACAAGCAAAAATTTTGATTTTATTTATCTTCTTCAGTTTTCAATTATATTATCTACTAACTATTTATATGAAATATGTACTATTATTTTTATAAAATTTAATGAATGCGCATCACATTTGCAAAGATTAGATTCAATCATGTTTGTTAAGGAGTACCAATCTCATATGTTGAGTAATGAGTATTTAGATGGTATTTAATATATCACCCTTCTATAATTGGGATTCTCAATATATTTTGTCATAATTTTCAAATTTTTGTTACAAGATCTATCATATAAAATTATTGTCGTTGGGATTTTATAGTTTCATGTAGGATATTATCTTGAGTTTCATATGGGATATAACTTCTATTTCTGGATGCAATGTTCTAGAAGATTGAATATAAAGGAAACAAGGATGATTCAAGAAGAGATACTATCAAAGAGGTTGGGGTTAGGAGGAAGGAACGCAGATAAAGGGGAGTGGGATAGATTAGGTAAGGATAAAATATACCATATTAGATATTAATATGAATCAAAGTAGTATATTAAAAATAAATGTCAATTACTTATAAATGACCAACATTAAATGTTACTTCCCGCATCTCTAACTTACGATATAATATTGGATTTCTTATATCATAACTAATGTTGTTGTAATATATTATAACTATTTTGAAATAGACATGAAATATTATTTACAATAATGCTCAATTAATCATTGATCATAAATCAAATTCTATCCCTATAAACACTCAATGTTAATAAATTAATCTTTAGTAGCAACTATATATCAAAATCATTATCTTTGATGGAAAATTTCATTTATTGCTTAATTTTCTCCATTTTACTAAAAAAATAAAGTATTTGTCCTTTGTTTGAATGGAAAGAAAATAAGAAGGGAAGAAGAGAAAATTTTTAAATTTAAATTAGAGAGAAATTAAAAAAGAAAAGTTTAAATTTTAAATTGATTATAAAATTTTAACTACAAATTTTATCTTTATATTTTTCTTTTCTTTTTTCTTTCCATCCAAACAAAAGAAGGGATAAAATTTTAAAATTTTCTTTCTTACCCATATTCTTTCTCCTCATCCAAACAATGTCTTAGTGATAAAAATTAGTGATAAGTGAAATTTTTGTCACAAAAAATAATGTTTTAGTGATAATATTTTATTATTATCACTAAAACATCCATATTAGTGATAGGATAAATTAATGGTCATAAAAATATTAATTTTTAGTGATGAATCTTATTTCTTATCATTGTAACTATTCTACAAATTAATTTTTGAATGCACTGAAAATAGCAGCGACAATCAAAAGATGTTGTCACTTCTGAATTTAGTGGCAAGTCAATGTTATCATTGCAAGATCATTAAGTAATAAAGAATATTTTATCATGATTAAAACTAAGAATTAAAAAGAAAAAAAAGGTCCAACCTATCCTAGTCAACACATATCACACGACACAAATCATTCAACCTTTCATGATTCTGTCACATCATCCAGCTATAGTTGTTATGCTTAAGGTATTTCCATCCTTTATGTTTGCTCATCATCAAATTATTATGCTTAAGGTATTTCTTCTCATTTTTTCAATTCGGCCATAATTACTTCTTTCTTGAAGATCACTTTAAAAAATTAGTGTCAATTCTCTCATTAATAAATTATTTCCATGGCCAATTTATTAAGATCCTAATATTTTATGTAAAGTTTGAGCTGTGACTTATATATTTCAATTTTACATGATAAACATCAAATTAAGCAATTGGTTTCTCATTTTTAGATTCATTGAGGGTTCAAGGGTTTAATCATTTTTTTCTCTCACCTTTTTCTTTGCAAAAATTATCATATTTTAGTGGTTCTACTACACTTTCTCTACCTCCTATCATGGATCAAAGAGATAGATCTGTAAATCATTATCAAAATCTTAATTGTTCATTATTGTATTTTTCTTCATGTATTTTCTTAGTTTAATCCTAGATTTCCTTTATTTTTTTGCATATCTGCATCTTTTAGTTTCTTAAATATAGGAGAATTTAAATATGCTAACCAAATGATTGATTCTTTGTATAAGTGACCAAAAAAAAGTGTACACATAGGAATTTTTATTTTACTAAAAATTTCAATCAGAGTTCCCTAGTAAACTTTCCTCTATACAATCAATTCTAATTTCACCAATAAGAATTCCCTAGCAAACTTTTTGTCACTCAAAATGCAGGTAAAGCAACATGAGATAATGCTCCCCTTTATTGAGCATTTGCATTCTTTCCTATAAAATCTCTAGAGTTTTCATATTATGGTTATAAGTTAAACTAAAGCACAAGTGCTTTTTACAATACAGTAGCAAGATACATGACATAAAAATCTTATCTTTATGTTTTTTTCATCAAAAGAGTTTGAACTATTATTTTGTTAAAGAAATAATCTTAGCTTAAGCTGCATCATTTGAAAAGCTTAGTCAAAACCCTATGAAAGTTAATCCATATGGAATACGATTAAACTAGTTAATCAAATAAGTACAAACAAGCCAATTTTAAGTTAGTACATTTGTCAATTAGAGGTTGTAAATGTAAATTTAAACCAAGAACACAAATAAATCTGAGTTAAACTTTTTGAGCTTGGACTCAATCTTTACTTCATGTATAACTTAGTCAAAACAAAAATTAAAGGAAGGGTAGGTTCTTATTGTTAAAAGATTGATCTAGTTGATCAAATCAGCATTAGTTTAATTCTAGAGCAAACCACTTCATTCATCCTTAGAAGGTTTGGTCAATATCAAACTAGTCCTAAAAGCTCTAGTTACATAATTTCAACTTTAAACAAACTAAAACTTTTCTAAAATTTGATATTGAATTGGTGTAAGTGAACTTTTAAGATTAATTTTGATGTCAGCCTAATCTTTTTGGAAGGTGAATTTAGTGGTGACTCTTAATTCTATGAGTAAAAGAAAATGCATACCTTTTACATTTGCCTCTTACTTTAATGACATAGCATGAATTAATTCATTATAATTAAGTTTTGTAAGTGGAGATAGGTAAATGTATTGAATGTAGTTAAAGATGAAGTGGTAGTTATGAGTGGAGATGCCAAGGTTATCATATACAATGTAATGGAGAAACTAAAGGTAGACACTTTGGTTATAAGAAGCCATGATTGTAAGTTCTTTAGGAGGTAAGGATCTCTAATTCATTCTACAAATTCTTTTATATCATAACTATAACATTAATAATACCATGTATTGATGCAAATTTCACTACTCAGCTTAAATAAAAATGGCAAAGATATTCCAGGGGAAAGACAAATCAATGACTTTCCACATGATCTATGATTTCAAATGATTCGCATATTATATGAATTTTGAAGTCTATTTGATGGCTTTACTTCTTTGCTTTTTTGTCCTTCCCTAAGTGATTTATGTACATTAGCATAAAATATCCTTGTATGAATATATATTGAAACCAAATTTTACCCTTTTAAGGTACATAAAGCTTATGTGTTAGGTTGATAACTCGAGGCAATTTCTTTCTATCTTTCTTAGAAATACTTAACAATCTTAATGTTTAAGTTTGTAATATTAAATTTGGCATCCAATATGAAAATTTCATGATTGACATACTTTATCTGATTTTATGTGTCATTTTTTTCTCAAGAGTAATAAAATGGAATGCTATGCTTATATTTGCATCTTTCTTTCACCACTTCTAACTCTTTCATGTTTAGTTGCTCCACCTCTACATGTTAAAATTAAATGACTATCTTATGCTCAGTAAAATCTAGTTCCACATACTTTGGTTAATAGGGTAATATTTCTTGTTGGCATCAAAATGTGTTAGTGTATTTGTAAAGAAGCCAAATTTTCTAGTGTTTAGTGTATTTATGGAAAAGAACCAACTACTATTGCAAAAGAGAAGAAGCTAAGCATTAGTGCTCTACAAAATAAAATGCAAAAGTTAACTAGGTAATATTTCTTGTTAGCATCAAAATGTGTATTAAAGTTTCATAGTGTGCTTATAGAGAATACCATTCATCCTTAGTATCTCAAATTGTAATTCTTCTTGATAACTTATGGTAGTATTTAAAAATTAATGGCAGAATGATAGTGATATGCAATCAACATCCTTGTTTTCCGATAAGAAAACACATTTTTGTCTTATATAAGTTGACGTGCTTATAATTTTTTGTAATTTATATTAAGAAAGACTAATGCATTATTATGGAATCACTTACCACCAAAGGTAATGTACCTTTTTTTATATGCATGGATGTTTTACTATTATTCCCTAGCTTTGTCTTATCATTCATTTGATATTATTTCCCTTACCTTATGTTCAAATATGTGGATTCTATCAATCCAAATGATTACTTGCTATAAGTGAAAGGTGTTTGTTGAATTCTAACAGCCTAGTAAAGTTGCTTTTAAATGCTAAGGAATCTTTAGGATTTATATTAACACATTGACAACGTAGATTTCAATTTTGTCAATCACTAAAATTCATAAATTGATTTTATAATTTTTATATATTTTTTGAATATTATATAATTTCAAACTTTGAATTTAATTTTTTTTTATTTTTAATAAGCATTTTCCATGAAAAATTTTTGTGACATAATTTTTTTCAAAAAACCTTAAAATTTTAAGGATATCATTCCTTTTATATTATTAACATTTTCTATAAGCTAATATTTTAAAAATACTATGACTAGGAAATATTTATTAAAAAAAAGATGAATTTAATGCAACTATTATTAGTGACGACATGAATTGTTCACATTGAAAAGAGATTTAATGATAATAATAATAATAATTAAATATTATTTTTTGTAACAACATAACTATATTGACAAAAAAATGCTTTAGTGACAATATTAATTGTCACAAATATTATGTTTTCAATGATGATATAAATATATCGTCATTGAACTCTTTTTTTTTTTTTTGGTGTGTGTGTGACAACAATAACTATCATTGAAGTCATGAGTCAATGACAACATTTTTTTGTCACTACAATGACAAGAAAATTCATCACTAATATGAGTTTTAGTGACAACATAATTTAATTATCACAAAAAATGTCAATTTACAATGATAGCAAATTTTGTCACAAAATTTTTTTTAGTGACAAGCATTATTTGCTGTTGCAAAAGCTTTTAGCATTAGATCTTTTGGTACAAAAATTTTGTTGTCACTAAAATTTTTTGTAACAAAATATTAGCTTTTTGTAGCAATTTTAATTGTCATTGAAAATAATTTTTTTATAGTGATAATCACAAAAGTATACATGGAAGAACTAAAGTAATTCAATTCTTCCATGGAAACTCTAGTAATGAAAGAGAAGGATTGTCAAAGAAATATCATTAAAATATTAGAGAATGAAATGTCAGAAGTGTATCATATTAAAGATTTGGTCAAAATATTAGAGAGTAATAAAGAATAATAGAAGCATCCTATCTTGGATTTTGGCTATTCTACTCAAAATATTTGAAAGCGGGAGACATGAAGGTCTTGGATAAGGTGTTTTCACTATATTTAAAGCATATCTATTCATTAACCTAAACACAACTACAAAAAAGAGTGTTGTTAAAATTCATAATAAGTATAAAAAGCAATTGACTTTGCTTACTAACGTAGTGTCAATATTATGTTTCACCCTTTTCAAAGTAAACAATGATGACCATAACTTTTAACATCAATTAAGTTTAAAAGGACATATTAACTTTTCACATTTTCAAGTAAGACTTTTAAATGCATTTTTAGATAATAATTGAGAAGAATATTGATATCTTAACATTTTGTGTAAAATTTTAGACATTAGTTATTATTAAAATTGATGTAGTAAATTTTTCATTAATTTTAAAAATATCACTACATCAATATAAACATGGATTGTAACTAATATCTATCATCTTAAGTTTTTATATAATTAAAAAAATATCTCCATGTCAAAATGGACGTCAATGATAGTGGTTCATAGCAAACATCTATCCACCAATGTTGATCAACTATTCAATAGTGGTGCATAAAATATACTCATACCATTATATGTTATTTTATATATAAACAATTAATTCTATTAAATATATTTATTCAAATAACTCATATTAATTATAAACTAATCAAATTAACTAATATAAATAGTTATCAACTAATAAATAATTGAATCAATCAATCATTTATATAATCGGTTAATTACCAAGTATGCTGCTATCTTAATATTACATTAAGCACATTATACAATCTTAATTCAATTAACATTATTTAAGATTCCTAAGTAATAATACAAATATAACTCAGATTGTGTGACATCTACAGTAACACTAATTATTTTTGTTGCTTCCTAGGGATGAGCGAGATATATAATCGAATGGCACTAAGAACCAGTGCTAAAAATGCAACATGGAAAGCTCCGACAGCCCAGAGGCTCTTGAAATGATCGGAAATGAACAAAGCAATCCAAATCCTCACTTTATGTGTGTATTGATATTCGATCTCCTTTCTCACAGGTGTGTATTTCTTTGAAACCACCAAGTAAATGCTAAAGTAACTGAAGAGTTGAGCCACTTTTTGGTCATTCCCAAGCATGTTCATTAGGACACCCACTTTTCTCAGTTCCCTAACATCCTCAGTGTCATCGATAATTAACTCCAGAAACTGTATTTGTTTATGAAATCTGGACACATCTCATACGCAATCATGTTAAGAATTGTAGTTGCTGTCAAGTCATTTACTATGAATTAAGGATTATCAAGTTTCCGAATATCTTACCAGATGAGTAATAAATCTCCTGGCATTTCTTCGGCAAAAAGGATCTAGAAAGTTTGATTAGCGGAAGAAATTACACAATAACTGATTAAATGTATAATTAAAAAAAAGGGTGCTTCTGCACGATGGTGGATCTTGTCTTAATACCTTGTTGGGACAAATGAATTATGTAATATTTTTTTTAAAGAACCATCACAAATTGCATGATATTAGATCAATGACCTCCTTAATCCCAATAGCAACGGCCAAGTGAAGGAGGGCCCAATAAAGTCCCCAACTCTAACGTCCAATTTGACAAAAGGCCCAAACGAGCCCAAAATCGAGCCCACAGCAATGGCCTAAGATCAAAGAATGCCAGTCAAATAAAAGCTATTCAATTTCACTAGACATAAAACATGGGCTTTTGCCCAGTGGGTTTCATTGTAGGGTGCCTATATTACACCGCACCGTATTGCATGCGATGTGGCTTACCCACAAATAATTCATATTTTTTTAATGTTTTTATTAATTATTTTATTTTATAATTTATATTTTATATTTTAATATTTTAATTTTTATTAAATTATTTGAGTAAAAAAATTAAATTAAAATATAAAAATTAGATTAAATTTATTAGAAAGTAATTGAGTTAATTTTTTAATATATATTATATTTAAATATAAAAAAATAATTTTATTTTCTGTGGTCAAGTTTGCAACTGCGCAAGCTTGATCGCACAAGCTTTTCAATTTCACACAAGGCCCAAATGAATTCAAAATCGAGCCCACAACAATGGCCTAAGATCAAAGAAAGCCGTTCAAATAAAAGTTATTCAATTTTACTAGACATAGAAAACGGGCTTTTGCCCACATGAGTTTTATTATATGGTACCTATACTGCACCGTATCGTACCGTATTGCATGTGGTGTGGGCTTGCTCACAAATAATTTGTATTTTTTAAATATTTTTATTAATTATTTTATAATTTATAAATTACATTTTAATATTTTAATTTTTATTAAATTATTTGAGTAAAAAAATTAAATTAGAGTATAGAAATTAGATTAAATTTGTTAGAAAGTAATTGAATTGATTTTTTTAATATATATTATATCTAAATATAAGAAAAAAATAATTAAAAAAAAATTTTTCGTGGTCAAGCTTGCAACCACGCAAGCTTGATCACACAAACTTTTGTCCGCACAAGTTTATTCGCATAAACCTGCATTAAATGCAAATTTCATGCTAAGTTATCCGTATTAGACCATGAGTACGGGTTGCCCATGTTACCTAATGTTATAAGCCCCATTTTATATGTTTAAATTTTACTAAAAACCGCTAGAAGAACACCACAAAGGCCTAACTTCAGAAGCAATGACGATTTGGACATATATCCACTCGAAATTGACTAAAGGACCATCCCAAATAGATGATCTCTTTGAGACCTACATCGATGGTTCCTACAAAGCCGATCCATCCACATGATAAACTTGATTTACAAATAAAGTGATTATTTACTTAGATTTTCTCAAACTATTATTTCAATCTTCTCAACTGAATATCCATTCAAATAGAGCTCATATTGTAATCACTTTATCAAGTCTTGTATTCATAAAATTAACGGTGGTTTGATTTGTAGAAATAGTATGGGTAGAATAATTTGTCAAAAAAGTAGAAAATCCTTAAGTTATTTAATTGGTTAGTAACTAATAAAATAGAGAAAGTAAAATTTTTATTTTTTTTATAAATTATGAAAATTTGTTTATCCACCCTCACCATATTAAAAAGAACTTCCTATACATTTATAAATAGAAATACAAAATCATGCCTACTTAATTTAATTAATGATTAGTTTAACTTTTTGTCACCATTATTAAAAAAATTATAGTAAATATGATTTATTAGTAATAAATAAAATTTATTAATTAAAAAATATAAATATAATTATTTTATTAATTATATGATAAATAGAATGACTAATATACAAAATTTTATAAAATAAATATTAAATACTATATCATAAATATAATTATAATAGAAATTTGACTGGAAATAGAATTGTATATGTTTATTATATATATCTATTATATTAATTTATTTTTATTTTTATTTATTTTTTTAATATTCAATTATAAAAATAAAAAATTATATGTTTTTATAAATTTTATATAAATTTAATAGAGTTAATTTTTTATTCTATAAATTATTTAACAAATATTTTGTCTTTATTTAAATTATATTTCATTTTAATTAAATTAAAAATAATTTAATACATATAGTACATCTTAATTTTTTTTATATAAGTTTGTTTAAATGTTTTATATAAATTAAAAAATTTATAAATTTAGATAAATTACAATTGAAAGAGATATTAGAAATATAGTTAATAGAAAATTAGAATTTATTGATATTTTTATTTTTATATTACAATTTTGAAGGATATCTTAATTATTTTGGTAAAATTTCATGAAAAGTTCAAAGATAAACTAAATAAAACATAAAAAATAAATTTCTAAGAAGTGTTAATTCCTTAATATCAGCCAAATAATATTAAACACTTCTTAAAAAGTTCATAAAAAAATTATTTTTTATATAAACTAAATGACCTTTTAGAAATTATTTTCATTTTATATGAAATTATTTTAAAAAATATATATATAAATATATGTTAAGTTAGTTACTCTAGAAAGTATATATAATAGCAATCGAAAGCATTTAGCTTAAGTAATCTTTAATATTAATTAAAAGTTTCGTACCTTTGTCTATATTCGAAATTTAATCTTTATTCTTTATGTGTATACATGTAATAGTTTAATCATTCCTATTTTTATAAAAAGAGTATAATAACATTAATTACACAATTTGTTTTTAAGTAACTTTACCCATAAAAGTTATGAATTATAATTTGTGAATAGCATTATTAAAAAGGCGATAGATAGTGAAAAAAGAAAAAGATATATTTAATCACTAATACATAAAAAGTTAAGTTGTGTGTACGTAAATTTTATACTTTTAAAATAAGTAAATAATGAATTGCTAAACATAAAAAAATTAAATTAAATTATTTTCTAATAGATTATTATTTTATAAATTCTCTTTAACTCTCGGTACAAATTATTTCTTTAGGTGAAGAAGAACCAGATAGTTCCACCTTCCACTTTTACTACCACCTCCAATAAAATTGAGAGAGGCAGAGTAAATTGACTTACTTTTGAATTAGTTCATTCAAGTTGTAAATTTTTCTACGGGAGCTGACACAACTTATAATTCAAGCAAAATCAATTTTTCTATGACATTTTACTTTTCCGTTACTTTTGTTTAAAAAAAATCCAATTTAATTTCATACAAATATACTTTTTAATCTATCATTATTTTACCATTCATCCTTGAAATTATTTGATTACAATAAATAATTGACCTTAGTTTGTTAAATCATATGTCATTCTATTCAATAACGTCAATTATGTATACTTATTACCTTTTTACATCCATTATCATTGATTATATTTTTCTTTAAGTTTAAATTACCTAACTTGTTATAACTAATCACTAATCGAACATTACGAAGAAAGTATTTAATAAATAATTCATATCTAATAATTAATTTATTTTTTTGGTTATAATCTTTACTGTATAATCATTAGTTTATTTTTATGTCATGTTTTATATGTATCAAAATAATCATGTATTTTGTATATTCTTAATTACTAAGGTATGTGTAAATCATAGTATATGATGTAAGGGATGTTGGCATCTTTATTAATTGATTAATTATAGATATATTTTATTCAGACATACCAAATCTGTTTTACTCATTTAATTATGATTGATTTGATTAATTTTTTCTTTTGGTACTAGGGAATTTTAAACTGGGGGAGTGTTGGGGGGATTTGATTAATGTACAGTTTAGTTAGTTAATTTTTGTTTCTGCTGGATATTGTTTTGGCCCAAAAACAATAGATGGTAGGGAATTTTATTTTCACTTGCCAATTGTGACAATTGGTTTTGGGTTGAAAGTGATATATATATATATATATATATTATTCCAACAACATTAAGTGGCCGGTGAAAAGTAATAATTATACCTTTTTGGCAACTCAAAGACATAATGAGATAAATTTTAGTAAGGTTATTTTAGTTCCGCCCTACGTTATTTTACAAAAACAATCACAAGACATGTAAATACTCTACTTCTATGGAGACTGAAGTTTTTGAACAAAACAAATGCTTAATTTGGCATGTAATTTTTTTAGAATTAATTTTATTTCATTTCAATAGAAATGATTTCAAAGTGAATTCTATTGCTTTAAATTTTAATAAAAAATAATAACTTCAATTTATTTATAAATCAATTATTTTATTTAGAATGCATTAAAAATATATGAAATTCAATTAAAAGATAAATTTTGATGGTATTATAATAAATATAATGCTAAAAAGAGAGTAAAATTTTAATATAAAATATTTTTTTAGATAAATGAAATGAATTCTAATAAAATATTTACTAAATTAGATAGATTTTATAATGATACAAATATAATTAAAATAAGAATTATAAATGAAATAAAATGAAATATTTTTTTATTTAAAGTCAAATACTATTTTTTAAAAAAATTTATTTAAAAATGAAATCAAATCTCATTTTTAATCTTGCCAAGGAGAAAATGTCTAAATCAATGATTTGCTGCTCCTCTGTCGGGTATAAAAATTAATTTATAAAAGTATTTACCTTTAAAAAAAAATTCTCACGCAAGTGTTTGGTACAAAAAGTTTGCTCTTTGCGGTGGCACCATGGACCTTGATGATTGGACCAGTACATTTTATCTGTAAGCGACAGTATGGGAATTAATTGGTTGCACACCTGAATTTTAACATCCAAAAAAGGAGTATATTCTCTAAGAATTGTTTATAATTAAATCATACTCATTTTCTACTAAAACATTTTTTTATGTACACTCGCGCGACATTGAATATGAATAATATATCTTATTTTTCCAATTTAAATGCAATTGTATTGCCACTTAAAAACATGATAAAAAGAGATGATACAATTCCTTACAAGTTTTTAAATAAAATCTCACAAATTCTTTTAATAAATTTTTATAAAATTCTTTGTCAAATCCTTAAATATTATTATATTGTAAATATGACTATTTATGTTACATTTTTTTATAAAATATTTGCAAGATTTTAGAAGTAGTTGCAATCCATATTCTAAATATTTCCATTTTATTTAAAAAATTAACTAATTTTATTTAAAATTTGTAAGTTTTGTATACAAATTATAATTTTTGCTAATCCTAATTTTAAAAGTCCAGCTGGGCAGCTGGGCAGCTGGGAAAACTTTTTTAACATTATGTTAACACTGAAATTCAATTCGGCACTACCATATAAATATTAGCAAATGTATTATTTTCTAACTTATATAATTTCCTCAAAAAAATATTTTTTATCAAAAGCAGCTAATCTTCTATTTAAGTTAAGAAATAATATATAATAATAATTATATAAAAATAACGCTGAAGTCGGTGAGTGCAGTGCATACCTTCGTTGTCTTCCCTCCGATCATCGCTGCTTTAAGATCGCGTATGCTCTTATACGTCGCCCTGAGATGCTCCATATCTTTGTCTTTGGTAGTCTTCGGCTTCAATCGACACCCAATATAGTACTTAATTATAATTTGGCGCAGAAAATGAAACAGATGAGTTGTCACATGATGATCGCTAGTATTTTGTTGAACATCACAATCTGGGGTTTTCTTCTTTAGCCGATAGAAAATCTTTTCGAAGTAACTTGTGATGATTTTTTGCAACGTGCTGTCGTTCGGGCTCAATAGCAGCAGCACTTTTTAGGGAAGTTGATTCTCCAACAGGATCAGATCTCTTCGCATATAAACCATCTGGTCATATTTGATCGCATGCTCTGCTTTTGGATCGTCGCAGCAGGACTCCATGAAATAAGGTATTGAGCAGCCATCGACGAACAACATCCAGGCAAGTTCTTCGTCTTCGTAGTCTTTAATTACATCTTTCTCAAACAAATTCTTCAGATCTTGGATACTTTCTTCCATCTTCCCTTATAGTTCAGCAGTGCTCATGTCTCGACTTTGCACGTATTTGGCCGTCCACCGAAGCTTGCACTTCTCCCCCAGATGGAGAAGATGATAACATCTTGGGCGTGAAGTACTTGGTTCTCAACAGAGCTGCCGGCTCCGGCGAGGATGAGTCTCGGGGTAACTCATCGCACTCTCGAATATGCTTGGGCACCTTTTGTATCTTGGCCACCCTTGAAGGCTGATATTTTTCATTTCGTTTTGCATTTTCTACTTCGTCTATTTTAGCTATGGGATCGAACTATTTTTCTTGCTCACCATTGCTCGAGTTCGCCATTTTGAAGTGAGTGCGCGAACCAGGGCTTGATTTGGGGGGTTTCTGGAGATTATTCGGGGTGCCGCCGTCTGGGTTATCAATTTAAATAGAAATTCTTTTGTGAGTCTACGCCACTAAGTCAATATTTGAGGACAAGGATTCATTTCATTATTTCTTTGTTTGTTTTAATAATGGAAAGACAAAGATATAGAAGGTGTTTTGAACGATAAATAAACTATTTTATAGTTTATTACTTCATCAATAACTCACACGTTAGTTTTTAGGTCGTATTTATTTTGCGAAACAATTCCCATATTTTTTACTATGTCTTTCAAAAGAATGTTAAATTCTCCCTCTCGATTCAAATTTAATATATATATATATATATATATATATATATATATATATATATATATATATATATATATATATATATATTCTCATAACATAGAATCATTTTAATAATATAAATAAGTTATTTTATTTATTATTTTATTAAATTCTTCTTATTATTAATATATCATTTTACTATTTTTTTCTTGGCATTAATCATTAACTATCACTTATCATTATTTATTATTAATAATTACCACTTATTAATAATAATCATCACAACAACTACCTATTATCATTAATTATTCAATTTTGAACAAAGACATTTTTTTAGTAAATTCAACAAAGATATTTTTAATAATATAATAATATTTTTAAAATATTCAAAACAATTAAAACATAATATTTCTAATTGAATCAATCATAATAATATCATATTTTGAAAAAAAAAAGTTAAATTCTTAGAATCATATTCTCAAAAATATAAAGATTTTTGGGACTATTAAAATTCCTAAAAATATTTAATTTTATGAGCTAAACGTAATCTTAAAAGTAGTTGGTGTAAAGGAAGAAATTTTAATTTGTTAAGTTTCATAAAATAAGTTGTAACTAATTTTTTTTTAATTAATCCCTCTTTTTAATTAATTAATTGTTTGTGCATGATTATATATAATAATATTTTTATTATATTATTTTTAATGATTTTTAATGATTTTATTTTTCCACAAAGCGAAAAAAAATTAATGTATAATTGCATATTTGGTTTATACATATAAATTCAACATAATAATCAACAAATATGTAATGTGATGTTGTCAAATACAATTAAGTAAATATAAATAGTTATGTTTTTATTTTAAATGATAAATAAATAATAAGTATGTATACATATAAAGAAATATGTAAAGTCATAAAATATAATTAATCATCTTTTAATTAATTATATTCTTATTCAAAATATATTAATTGCATCAATTAATTTGATTTTAAAATAAATATAAATTAATTTACTTAATATATTTATTATATTAATATATCTTTTTATATCATTTTATATTAATTAGTTAGTACAAGAGCTAATTTTGTTAAATATTTTTTATATAATTAATTAACTTATCAACTTTAGGATAATTTATTAGTTAGCTATTTGTACTAAATAATAGAATCATAATCTTTTATTTCGATATTCATAATTTTTTATTAAAATCTACAATGTTAGTAAAAGATTTATATATCTTTCTTTAATGGCAAACTATACTCACAAAGTTTAATGTAATTACGTTCATACTACTTTTATTTTCAAAAATATATATTGATATCTCTTTTTATCAATCATGTAAAATGAGCCTTAATCTCACATGTCTTGTAGATTGCTCGCGGACTTACGGTGATCGCAAATATCTTATGCGCCATCCGTTTTTGCATAGGTTTACACGTACAAGACCACGCCGTCCTTTTGTATCTTGGCCACCCTTGAAGGCTGATATTTTTCATTTCGTTTTGCATTTTCTACTTCGTCTATTTTAGCTATGGGATCGAACTATTTTTCTTGCTCACCATTGCTCGAGTTCGCCAATTTGAAGTGAGTGCGCGAACCAGGGCTTGATTTGGGGGGTTTCTGGAGATTATTCGGGGTGCTGCCGTCTGGGTTATCAATTTAAATAGAAATTCTTTTGTGAATCTACGCCACTAAGTCAATACTTGAGGACAAGGATTCATTTCATTATTTCTTTGTCTGTTTTAATAATGGAAAGACAAAGATATAGAAGGTGTTTTGAACGATAAATAAACTATTTTATAGTTTATTACTTCATCAATAACTCACACGTTAGTTTTTAGGTCATATTTATTTTGCGAAACAATTCCCATATTTTTTACTATGTCTTTCAAAAGAATGTCAAATTCTCCCTCTCGATTCAAATATATATATATATATTACCACTCATTAATAATAATCATCACAACAACCACCTATTATCATTAATTATTCAATTTTGAACAAAGACATTTTTTTAGTAAATTCAACAAAGATATTTTTAACAATATAATAATATTTTTAAAATATTCAAAACAATTAAAACATAATATTTTTAATTGAATCAATCATAATAATATCATATTTTGAAAAAAAAAGTTAAATTCTTAGAATCATATTCTCAAAAATATAAAGATTTTTCAGATTATTAAAATTCCTGAAAATATTTAATTTTATAAGCTAAACGTAATCTTAAAAGTAGTTGGTGTAAAGGAAAAAAATTTAATTTGTTAAGTTTCATAAAATAGGTTGTAACTAATTTCTTTTTTCTAATTAATCCCTCTTTTTAATTAATTAATTGTTTGTGCATGATTATATATAATAATATTTTTATTATATTATTTTTAATGATTTTATTTTTCCACAAAGCGAAAAAAAAAATTTATAATTGCATATTTGGTTTATACATATAAATTCAACATAATAATCAACAAATATGTAATGTGATGTTGTCAAATACAATTCAGTAAATATAAATAGTTATATTTTTATTTTAAATGATAAATAAATAATAAGTATGTATACATATAAAGAAATATGTAAAGTCATAAAATATAATTAATCATATTTTAATTAATTATATTCTTATTCACAATATATTAATTGCATCAATTAATTTGATTTTAAAATAAATATAAATTAATTTACTTAATATATTTATTATATTAATATATCTTTTTTATATCATTTTATATTAATTAGTTAGTGCAAGAACTAATTTTGTTAAATATTTTTTATATAATTAATTAACTTATCAACCTTAGGATAATTTATTAGTTAGCTATTTGTACTAAATAATAGAATCATAATCTTTTATTTCGATATTCATAATTTTTTATTAAAATCTACAATGTTAGTAAAAGATTTATATATCTTTCTTTAATGGCAAACTATACTCACAAAGTTTAATGTAATTACGTTCATACTACTTTTATTTTCAAAAATATATATTGATATCTCTTTTTATTAATCATGTAAAATGAGCCTTAATCTCACATGTCTTGTAGATTACTCGCGGACTTACGGTGATCGCAAATATCTTACGCGATATCCGTTTTTGCATAGGTTTACACGTACAAGACCACGCAGTCACAAGCAAGCTCATGGTTTGTGGGGCCTGATTTTTTTTTTTTTTTTATCTTTCATATTTTTTAGAGACTTTTAATTTAATTGAATTCAATATCTAATTATTTAATATAATTTTTTATTCTTAATTGAATAATTCATTACTTAAAATAAAAAAATTAATTAGTTAATTATAATTTAAAAAATAAATATTTTTATTCAATTTAATCCAATATCCTTTCAAAATTTTTGTACCTTTTACCGTATTTAAAATTTTATCTCCGATTCTTTTATATATATATATATATATATATATATATATATATAATTTAATCATTTCTATCATTTTTTTTTAAATTAGTGCGACTTATTCGCAGGCACTAGGGAGCTTGGCCATTTTCACCCGCCGTTTTTGTGAGTTTATACTGTCTTGGTCCACCCCATCCTGCCCCACTTTGCCCACTTTACACCTGTACTTTTTATCTACACTCACCTACATTTCCCTTTATTTCAAACATATACTCATCTCACTTGCTTTTGAAATGTAAATGAGGCGAGTTTATATTTTTTTAAAATAGAGGGGACATAAATACAATTATATCAAACTTCAGGAAAAAATGGCTATAATTTATCTCTTTTATTCAAAAAGATAAAATTTAGATAAATTCCTTTAAGTATTTGCTGTAAGGTTATTTATTTAATTTAATAATTATAATAATGAATAATATTATAATTATAATAAAATAATTAATACATATATTATAATATAAATAAGAAAATTTGCCTAAATTTTATTCCATTTAAAATTGGGACGCAGCCGACTGGATTGTCAGAACTTTCCCAAGGCCCAACTGGTGTGTGTCCATTGGATTGGGCTTTCCGGCCCCCGCCCCTTCTTATCTCGATCCTTCTGCTGGACTCTTCCTTGTCTTCCCCTTCGTCTGCTTCTGGTTTGCGTAGTCTCTGACCTGTTGGGGGTCCTTCTGTTTCTGTTGTCTCCGTTTGTCCTGTTGGTTTCTGTTTTCAGACTGTTCTTAAAAAAATTGGGACGCAGCTGTGAGGCTAATCAGTTTACATTTTACAGTGAGTGAGGGCTTGGTTCGGTGAGTTTTTTTATAGTTCTCTCCCGATTGCACGACTTATATGTGAGGGATGCTCCTATGATGTGAGGCTAATCAAATTGGTACAAGACGTAAGTTTCTCCCAAAAGAAAATTTTTTTTATGAAATAAATTTTTTATCAATTTTTAAAATTAAGTTGCTTTCTTCCGATCAAAAATTTGGCACTTCTCAAAAATTAATTCTTTATTTTTATTTGATCTAATTATAAATTTTTCAGAAAGTCTTATTAAAATAGTCAATTTTTTTAAAATTATAGTACAAAAATAGAAATATCATTAAATTTAAATTCCCACAAGTCCTTTTTAAATTCACCTATTTAGTCTCTTTTAAGTCGTAATAATTTTAACTTATTATTTTTATTTTTTTAACTTATCATAAAATTTAAACTAACTTAATAAATTGGATAAAAAATTAAAATAACATATATTCTATATTTCTTTTGTAACTGGTGGTGAGTAAGTAAAATACATATAACTATAAAAAAATACAATTTCTTATTATTTGATTTACAGTAAAATTTAAATTAACTTAATATATTATATAGATAAAAATTTAAAATGATTCGTAAATTATATATTTTTTCTAAACTCATGATAATTATTTAAAATATATAATTATAAAAATATATTTTCTTATTGTTTATTTCAAACATTCAAATTGACTTAACGAAAATTTTCTTATAACACATACAATTATAATTAATTGATCTAAGTCCATTACTTTAGTATGATTAGATAAAGTATTTAGTTAAATTTTAATACGGCCAATTTTATATTTCTATCTCAGGGGATACATTCAATTTGGGAGAAGGTAAACAAAATCCTATATTTTATAAAAAGTAAATTTTTTTGAAAAATTCTGCTTTTCTTATTTTGTCAAGTAATAGATTAATCAAACAATTCAATATTTTTTATTTTTGACAAAGTATATTTCTTATGTAACTTTTTGTAAATCAAACAACAATTTACGAGGCATAAGTTTTTATAAATTTTATTTATTTTATCAATACTTTACAATTTTAAATATAAAA
Organism: Sindora glabra; assembly: GCA_020226215.1. Taxonomy (NCBI): domain Eukaryota; kingdom Viridiplantae; phylum Streptophyta; class Magnoliopsida; order Fabales; family Fabaceae; genus Sindora; species Sindora glabra. The sequence goes on along the minus strand of CM035235.1, from coordinate 53,995,538 downwards.
TTAATAATTTTATCTTACATAATATACATTATAGATATAGATTGCTTTTGTCTTCAGTTTTCTGTCTCTTCCGCTCTCCTTTCACCGCTAGAGGCCCCTTTTTCTTTCTCTCTGAATTTTAGTTTCAGCTTTTTGCTTAATTTTTCTCTGCTGCTTTACATTTTATGTGTGTAAAATTATAAAGAAGAGATTTTGGCACATATAATAGTGAATTAATATATTATTATTAAATTTAATTACATATTAAATTTACTTTTTTTAAGATTAAATTTTACACATTACATAATAATATATCAAGAATTAGATTTAATAACATATTTGTATACCCTTATATTAATAGTATACTATAAACTTTTCCAAATTATAATCACCCAATTAAACTTACTTGAATTTGTGCACAATTAAGTCTAACGATTTAAGGTTGTTGGTATTTTTTGTGCGGGTGAAATTGAATGGTGCAGTTTACAATTTGATGGCGTTGATTCGAGCAAAAATTTCGATATAATCAAATATAAATTAATTTATGGTCAGTCCTATACGAAATATTTTTGTAAATAGGGGAATGTCAAATATTCTCATATGAGGAAAATATTTTAATAATATAAAATATTTATTTTATTTGTTTTTCATTTTAAATTTTATCATTTTATTTCATCACCTTTCATCATTATTGATCATCACCACCATTGCATAATTTACTATTATTGATTAATGTCTATCATTATTCATTACTGTTGACTATCATTTACCATCATTAAATATCATCTTTCAATATTTATTATCATTGATCATCACTCGTTATCTTTGGTTGCCATTCTTCACACCCACAAGCTATGGTAGGGATGTCAAATGAGTCCACATTCAAAGGCTAGTTGATTCCCATAAGTTTTGGACCCTAAAATTAGGAACGATTCATGTAAGCATAATTTGTAAATTTATAGTTAAATCTACAAATAGGTCCACGTCCATCATGGATTCTGATAGATTTAAATTTTCAAAATTAGATCCATTTTTATATTCAAATAATATGGGTTAATTCATTACGAATCAATCTGTATTTATAATAAACCACCTGTTTGACACTTCTAGATTCTAATATCAAATGTCATTTACCACAATTAACTATCGCCTACTTTCACGTAGTGTCATTTATCATCTTAACACCTATTATTATTAATTATCGTCTCTTATCATTAAATGCCACAAAGGGTAAAGCTATACAAAAATTATTGAGATGATAAAAATATAAATTGTCAAAATTTTATATGAAATATATATATTAAAATTTTCAAAATGTAGAAATTATTTATATTTGAAATTTTTTGAGGGGATGTCCCCTAAAAGCCACATGAGACTTGGCCTCTGAATGGAATTCACATTTGACATAAATATTCCAAATATTTTTCTTAGTACACCTCCTAACATTATACCCATACCCTATAAATAGGGATTCTCTCCTAACTTCAATTTGTCTGTTATCAATTAACACACACATATATTTTAAATCCTCTTACCCTTGGGATGAAATTTTTCACAAATTTATCAACGTTCAATTGCTGGTAAAGATATTTTTAATAATTTAATAATATTTTTAAAATATATAAAATAATCAAATTATAATAATATTGTATTTTAAAAATATAGTGATATGATATTTGTAGGATTTATATTTTTTAAAATATTACAATTTTTAAGAATGAATGATTTCATAAATTAAATGTCAATTATAAGGAAAATTTTTTAATATTACATTAATATTGAAAATTTAATACTCTTTATATATAATAAAAATGTTATAAATATAAAAAATAATTAATTTTTCATAAAAATAGTTAATTTTTATCACATCGTATTATTAAGTGGAAAAAATATATTGAATAAAAATTATGCGAGTAACATTTAATTTTTAGAGTGAACACAAGACCAAAAAAATTCCAACCGATGTATCAGATGGGGTGTGTGAAACTGAAAAATAAAAAGGAGCTTTGATCGGCGTGCAAAAATGTTGAAAAATTGAAAGAGGGAGAAGCATCTCTCCCGATGGCGTGACCCGTTAAGGAGGAAGGAAGAAATTTTACGTAATTTTATCGGAATATGTTAAAAGATTTATTGTTATATTTATTCAGATTTTTACTACATTTGAATATATTATTTTTTATAACTTAGGTAATATAAAACATATTTTTTTACTGTTTTTCTTTTTCTCTATTAACTGATTTTTTATAATAATTGGTAATAATTATTAAATTGATTTTGTAAAAAATTTCATCCATTTTGTTGAAGAATTTTTATATTAATTATTTATTAATATTTATTATCTTGTTAGTAAATTTTTACTGAATCAAATCTTGTAATTTTCACTCTTACATTAAAAGACTTTTCAAATTAAATTTACTGATCTTCTAAATTATTTTTCTAACAATAATTTTTTATAATTTATTTTATTATATATATAAAAATGTTAACTCAAGTAAATTACTTAAATTTTTTACTGCGCGTGAGAGAGTATCTTCCTCCCCTCACTGACAAAGTGAAGCAGCACTGCTTTAGTGAATTAACGGCTCATGTTGTTCCGTATTTGGACATCAACCAATTTAGAGCATTTATTGATTTCAATGAGAAAAATTATGTAATTATCCCCCCAAATTTCTTAAATTCGAAAAGTTCATTAGAATTGGCTGCTTTTCTCTGGCCATTGCGGTGATTGAGAGGTACATAAATATGATGTTGCTTAAGATTGTCAGCGGAAGTCAATGACCAATTCCGACACAAATGATCTTTTTAGGATTTTTTTATTATACAAATTAATTAGATTTATTGTTATGTGAAACATTTTCAAATATTTTCTTTTACCTTCTTAGATTTTATTTTCATTTTTATTTAAATATAATATTATTTTATAATTTACATACTATTTTCTATTTCTTGATATTATTTATCATTAACTAAAACAGTTATTGAATAATATAAATATTACATATTATATTTTTGTTATATAATATTTTGTATTAAATTCATATTTTAATTATAATTAATTATTTTTATTATATTTTTAAATTTGATTACTTTATAATTCACATAAATTTTTATTTATTTTATTTCATATTTTTATTTTTTTAATATTTACATTTGTCATTTACAGTTACTTGCTAATATAATTAAGTAAAATAAATATAGCATAATATGTTTTATTATTATGGAATATATTAAATAGATTAGCATGTCAATTGAATTAATTAACACAATTTTTTTCTTTGCTCTTAGTATTATACAACTCACATATTATTTATTTTCTTTTTATTTGTTTCATTACAATTTTTTATCCATCGTTATACTTTGTAACCAATATACAAATATTGTAGGGTAGTATATATAATACTATATATTTTATTTCTAAAATAAGAATATATTCACTAAAATAAATTTTAAATATAATTACATTATTTAATTGCATAGTCCAATTTTAATTGAAATTTTTTTACAACTCGCACACTCTTTTGTCTTTTTTATTTTGATTAATTATATATTTTTATGCTTCTTATTTTTCTTGGCCACTATGTTAGTTATAATTTAGATGTGTAATATTACCAAATTATATAAATATAATATAATATATTTTTATTATTAATATGGGTTACATAGATTAAGAATTCATTCTAATTGAATTGCTTAATTACTTATTCCACCTTTAACTCCTATTAATTGACAATCCATAATCTATTTAATTTTTCTTATTTACGTCATCATATTTTTTTTCCTTTTCAATCATATTATTTATATCCATGATGCTAGTATTGTTAAATATTACAGATATGGTATGATGTATTTGATTTTATTATAAAAGAAAATAGTAATAAAAAATTAATATCAAACAAATTAATAAAAATAATTAATTACATATTTTACTATATAATATAATATTTGACAATATAACTTTTTTATAGCTATGATCTGAAAATTAAAATTAAGAAAAATTACGCACCAAACAATCCACGCATGATTAATGCAAAGGTTTATCATGATTGTTGGGGTTAATGCATAAAATTTTTCCTTTCTTGGTCCATTCCGTCCACCACTTCCCATTTAAGAGGGGTACTAAATCGTGGCCGCGAATTGTGTAGCACCACTTTGTTAGTAGGGCACCCAAGAACTTTCTTACTATTTTTCCCAATAATATGTCCTTCTCAGTAATCACATGGCTAGAACTACAACCTTGGAAAGCCAAAAATAGGACAATTTTATTGGAATTAGGAGCATGAATTTTGTGGAAGAATTAATTTTAATATACAATAATTTTTCATGTCTTGGCTTTGAATTATAGCATGAGATGAATGAAAATAAAAAACTAAAATATATTATCATGTGGAATTATATAATTAAATACCTAGAGTTTGATATTTTATTCGATGTTGAGTTATCTAATTCTCAAGATTCTTACACAATTGTCTAATCGAAAATGTCATGAGATCAGATCTACCTCTATCATAACTACCTTGATTCTCACTCTAAAAAAAGAATAATAATGTCTAAGTATCAATGGGATAACATAGACTAGAAATAGGTTATTAGAGTTAGGGCACTTTATTAAATACATTGAATTGGATTATGGATTTTACCCATCACAATATCTATACCCAACTAATTTACATTTGGGCAATAATACCATATTGGATCTGATACTATTTGTCACATTTATTTAAAACTCATATGACAAAATTTAATTAATTACCATTTATAAATTAATGTGAGGCTCACATTAAAAATTTCTAACAATCTCCCACTTGGACCTATATTAATTTATAAATAATGACTCTTTGAAAATAATTAATGTTAAAAATAGTATTATCTCATCTATAGGTCTAATTGAGATCATAAGCATCCAACAATATTAAATATCATATCTTAAGGGATATTAATACAAAACATATTGAATGCCCACATCTCATTGATCAAAATAATCAAATATAATGTGCACAGTAGAATTTACATTATCTTAATGTGATCAAATATAAATTCCTCACACACTGGTCCCAATATCTACCCAAGATGCTTTATGAGAATCAATATTCTCAACACACAATAAGATAGGATCTAAATGTCTCTGTTCACAATAATAAAATGGGATCTAAATGTCTTAACTCACACATCATAATCAAAATGTACACAATATATGGCATAGATACAAATTTATCATTATGAGCATTTTGTTCAAATATATCATAGAATATCAATTAGCTCATATTAACAAAACTTCCATTAATCCAAGATACTAAAAAAGTTTAAGAAAATTCACTTTATTCACATGATCATACTTTATATTTACCTTTAAGCTGTCTAAATAATGGATTTATGAGCATACTATCCATGGAAATTAAGTAATGTGCTCACATATTTTCTCTTACAAATATGTATTTTAATTTGAAATCATTCACACAAGTAAAATTGTTATCGCTAAGAGAAAATCCCTAATAGCAGTTTTGTCACAAACATAAATCTAGTTAAAACTAAAAAATCCTTAACTTGCCAATTTGATGAGGAATTTATTACATACAACATATCCTATCCTTTAATGGAGGTTGTTGTAATTGATTACATAATAATTCCATAACATAACACCTTATAACACATGTCCAATCACAGTTTTATGATCACATAGACAACTTATAGAATTAGTCTGAGTAACCTATGCATATAAGATCTTCTAAACTTTTATAGGTCAGTGTATAAACAATTATGCCACATTGATATAAAACTATTTGTAGTCCAGAATCACTGACCTAAATCAATAATAGGCTACTTACAACCGATGTATATGAGACAACCTTTATCACTTAGAAAATATTTAGGCCTAATAAATTTAATCTTTATGGATTAATTAACATGAGAGCACACCAATATGTTAGACTCTTTTTGTACTAAAATGAGACAAGTCGAATACCTTTGAGATCTATATAATATAGGCATATCATAAATAATTTTGGGCTTATAAGCCAACTATACATGCTATTGTGGGCCTACCGTGTTTTACTCCCATGCCACTTTTAACTGAGTTTGATTTAATTATTTTGTTTTAGCTAACATGTCCTAACCATGACTAATATAATTATAATCCAAAACTATCAAAGTGCTCAAATTCATCATACATTAATCTACATTACTCTTTGAGAAAAAATTATAATCTCACTAAAATAAGATACAATTATATAGATAGACATTATTCTCACTTTATAAAAAATATCTCAAGGTTTCTTTCTTCTCCGACTAATATGACTCCCATTAAAATGAGTTACTTTAAACTATAAGCAAGTTTTAAAATGTTGAAAGAAGAGAATCTTTGTTGAATTACACCTTTTTTTCCTAAAATAGTTATTAACTACTAACCTGATCTTGAACTCACAAATGCATTTGAGCATCCTTAAACATAAAATTATTTTTATTTCTAACTTTGTCCTTTTACACATTTTGATAATCTCCCACTATCTCAAGACATTCTTAAATAGACCAATCCTATTAGGCCCTAAAGATAGTGCTAAGGTTGAAATTTTAAATTTTAAATTTTGCAAAATCTCAAACAACCTTTTAAAAACATGTACCCCAAAATACGTTAAAAATTAAATTTTATTTACTAAAACTTGATGACTAGTCAAAACAAATTTTTATTATTGAAATTCAATAAAATGCTATGTTTTCTAGTACACTATGAACAAAACCTATCTTTACTTGTATAACCATTTTTAAGAAGTCAACAGAACTTAGTAAAAAAAATTTGGTACATACTAAGTTAGAAAGACCAAAATTTTATATTTTCATCAAATTGAAATAAAATAATTAATAAAGTTCATAATGGGCCTTCACAGCCCTCTAACCTCATTATTAACTACTCTCTTTATTAATGATCTTTTCCCACTTGATCTAATTTTAAGTATTTTCCTTGTCTGAAAATGGGTTAGATATTTACTATCTTAAAGGATGCTCCGTTTGCTGGTCTAGTCTACAATCAGCACTAGATCAACTTAAGTTAAGTGAAAAATATCTTTTATGTTTTAATTTTGTCCTATACTTGAATTCTAACTTATAGTGGATTCTATCCTTAAAATTGCTAGATACATTATCTAGAATTAAGCCCTATCAAACATAACATGTACCATTTAGCATTTTAAAAATTTTATTGCATATACATTAAAATTTAGGAAATATTGAAAATATTTTATGCATGTTAAAAATTTTAATCATGCTAAATCTTTTATCATAAAATTATACTATGTAATATCAGTCAACACCACATTATAAAAACTAATGCTAAAGGGCATTTAATGCTTATAACATAATACTAGGGTCAAGTATCATACTCCTAAAATTCAACACCAAAAGGTGTTTAAAAAAGATCTTAGAAATACAATATTTAACCATACACTCATACAATAGCCAAATTACTATATTGATAATATAATATTAAATGGTATTTAATATTACCAATATAGCCTTTTCCTTATACAATTTAAAATAATTTTTTCTTTTCAATTTTTTGTACAAATTTTTATATAAATGGTCCTATGAAGATGAATACACAATCACATAAAAATTTTGTGGCATAATATGAGTACATAGTAATTCCTAATTTAATGCAATATTTCTCTAAAATTATTACATTATGCAAACTATTTCCAAAAATGTTACAAAAATTATAATAGGTAGTTTATAATATAGGAGTTGCCTAAGAAAAATTTCAATAAAAAATAACTTTAAATAATTATTTGAATAAACTGAGCAATAATTAGTATAAAAAATTTTATTCCAAAAATATTTTAAAAATTATCCAAAATTACGTGTTTGGAGAATAGAGTATAATAGTGTAATTGCCATCACCGAGAAGTGCTCCTATGGTGATGCATGCACTACACGCGCCATCACTACGTGTGGGTCATAGGCATGCTGCACTATTTACTTTCTTCCCTAGTTTGTTGAGTTCTATAAAAAGTTGTTCAACTCGGTTCATCACTAAGGTAGTATTCAGACTAAAATATTCGATTTTCATGTCGTTTTGACCTTTTTTGATCTAACATCATTCCAAATTTGATTTTGCTACTAATATATATAAAATTTTCACCAAAAACACATTAAAATTTGATTTCCATAAATTTTTAAAATGGCAAAACTTGATTCTCTTTGTTGCGATTTCAAAAGCCTTTCTAACTTTATTTTTAGCCTCAAATCATTTCAACAACTTGAAAAAATAGCTTTTAAACTATCTCATTCATTGTTTAGTCTAAAAAATAGTTAATGTGATTCAAAATTTTACAAAATTTATATTAGAATAATTTCAGCAGTACTACCACATTACGAAAATAAATTCTATTTTGCTAAACTTGAAATAATTTGTTTTATTACACTTTTATATATAAATCCAAGATAACCATTTACCAAACAAATTAGCTTTCTAAGTTACGGTTTTGGTTCAATCATCACCGACACAAAAAATTTGAACCCAATTGTGTAACTCTCATATCTAGATACTATCATGCATATTATTTTAGCTAAATGAAAATGCATTCACAATGCAAAACTAAAGTTTGAGAGCATTATACAGAAGCAACATCCCATTAAAATTATATATGCACATGTAAAATTGATAGACATATGTTGTAAACCATTTGAATAATGCAATGTCCACGACGGAACATGTAAGATGTAAGAATGGCAACAAGCATGTTAAATCATGTACATTCTCAACAATAGACAAAGACAAATAAAGAAAAGCACTAAAAAGACTAAAAAACAAGTAAAAATAATTTTTTTCTATTTTTTAGATTTTTTTGAAGCATGAAGACTTTTAAAAGCATAAAAATACAAAAATCAAAATAAATCCTAAAAGTATCTCCCTATACTTAAATTTTACATTGTCCTTAATGTAAATTATATCAATATTATCAAGAAAGATAAAGGACATAGAAAATAAAAGAGGAGGGTAAGAGAAAATAAATCTTAGAAGTGTCTTAGGTTGCCTCTTAAAAAATGCCTTTCTTTAATATCTTTGGCTAGACATTATGCTTAAGTCCTCTATCAAGAATAAATGAGGGTCTCTAACTCCATTGCTTTCATCACTTGCTTTTGAAATTCTTCATAGAATGCTTTAAGCTTATACCAATTCATCTTGAGCACTTTGTTGTTCTCCAATCTCTTAATCTCAACTACATTATAAGGAAAAATATTAGCAACAACAAAAAGTCCATCCCAACAAGAACGGAGTTTACCCGATATTAATTTAAGCCTTAAATTAAACAACAAAACCTTTTGGCCAATCTCAAAATTTTTCCTAAGGATGAACTTATCATAGAATGCCTTTACTTTCTCTTTATGAAGCCTAGAATTCTCATAGGCTTCAAATCTAAGTTTCTCTAATTCTTGTAATTGTAATTTCCTTTCCTTTCCATATGCCTTCAAATCCATGGTACATCTTTTTATAGCCTAAAATGCTCTATGTTCCAACTCCACCAAAAGTTAACTTGCTCTCCTAAAAATAATTTGGTATGAAGACATCCTAATAGAAGTTTTGTATGTGGTCCTATAAGTATAAAGTGCATCATCTAATTTAAAACTCCAATCTTTTCTATTGGGTTTCATAATTTTCTCTAAAATTAACCTCACTTCTCTATTGAAATTTTTTGCTTATCCATTTATTTGGGGATAATATGGTGTGAAAATTCTATGGCAAACCCCATATTTCTTCAACAAAGCTTTAAGTGATAGATTGTAAAAATAAATCCCTTGATCACTAATCAAAACATGTAGAATACCGAACTTGCTAAAAATGTGAGACCTAACAAAAGTTACAACAACTTTGGAATCATCAATCTTAGTAGCTTTATATTCTACCCACTTAGAAACATAACCAATAGTAAGAAAGATGTAAACAAAGCTAAAAGATGAAGGAAAAGGACTTATAAACATAAAAAACCTTATAAAAAAATATAGGAAATTGAGGCATCTCATGTTTACAAGTTAAATTTCCTATTCTTTAACATTATTCACAATTTTTACAAAATATGTAAGTATCATGGAACAAAGTAAGCTAATAAAAACTAGAATTAATCATTTTTCTTACTATTCTCTTAGGTCCAAAGTGACCTCCAAAAACATGATCATGGCAAAATACAAGTATGGAATGAAACTTATAATCATGTATATACCTCTTAATTATTTGATGAGCACAATATTTCCACAAATAAGGATCATCTCATATATAATACTTAGTCTCACTCTTATTAACCTAAGTTTTATTAGCAAATGCAAGCAATTCATTAGCAACCAAATAGTTTACTAAAATAGTAAACCAAGAATTCTTACCTAGTAGCTAAAAAAATTGCTCATCTAAAATGATGTCATGGATGGGAAGAACATCTATATCTCTTTGAATTCTATTTAAATGATCTGCCACCAAATTTTTAACTTCACTCTTATCTCTAATCTTAATATTAAACTCTTGTAGAAGCAATATCCATCGAATCAAGTAAGGTTTTACCTTGGGTTTCTTTAAAAGAAATTTCAAAGTTGCATGATCAAAAAATGCAATCACTTTAGAACTAAGCAAATATGATTTAAACTTATTTAAAGTAAAAGTAATAGCTAAAAGTTCTTTTTCTTTTGTAGTGTAATTTGCTTAGGCAACATCTAAAGTCCTTGAAGTATAGTAATCACATGAGATTATTTTCCCACTTTGTCTATGAACAATACCAATTGCATAGTTAGAAGCATCACACATCAACTCAAAAGGTAAATCCTAAGATAGTGCCTAAATGATAGGAGTGGTAGTGAGAGTTTACTTCAACTTGTCAAAAGGTTCCTTGCAATATTGGTTAAAGTTGAATTTTACTTCTTTTTGGAGTAGCTTGGACAATGGAAGGGCAATGTTACTAAAATCTTTAATGAATCTCCTATAAAAACCCACATGACCAAGAAAAAAATGTATTTTTCACGCACATAAGTGGGGTAAGATAAATTAGTAATCACACCAATCTTAGTAGGATCTACTTCAATGCCTTTATTAATCACTATATGTCCTAAAACTATGCCATACTCTACTATAAAATGAAAATTTTCAAAATTTAGCACAAATTAGTTTCAATGCATTTGCTTAACACCCTAAAAAGATTATCCAAACATACACCAAAAGGGAAACTATAAATAGAAAAATCATCTCTAAAAACTTCAATGCAATCTTCTAAAAAAATTTTAAAAAATACTTACTATACACCTTTAGAATGTATCAAGTGCATTACATGAGCTAAAAGGCATCATCTTAAAAGAAAAAATGCCAAAAGGACATGTGAAGATGGTCTTCTCTTAATCTTTAGGAGCAATATGAATTTGGAAGTAACTAGTGTAGACATCTAAAAAGTAATAATGGGATTTTCTAGCAAATCTTTCTAACATTTGATCAATGAAAGAAAGTGGAAAATGATCTTTTTTGGTTACATAATTTAACTTTTTATAATTAATACAAACACTTTAATTATTTTGCACTCTAATAAGGAGCAAATCATTATTTTAGTTTTTCACTACTATCAAGCCAGTTTTCTTGGGGACAACATGGATTAGACTTACCCATTTGCTATTTAAAATTGGATATATAATATTAGCCTCCAAAAGCTTAATAATCTCTTTCTTTACCACATCCAAAATTAGGAGGTTGAGTCTTCTTTATGGTTATCTCATTGGTTTGTCACCTTTTTTTAGCAAAATCCTACACATACAAGTCAAAGGGCTAATACCAGGTATGTCTACAAGTATCCACCCTATTGCTTTTTTATGACCTCTTAAAATCTACAATAATTTCTCCTCTTGTTTAGGTTGCAAATTCTTTGTTACAATGACTAGTAACTTTTCATTTTTTTTTTCTAAAAATGCATACTTCAAATGTTATAGAAAGGATTTGAGCTCCAATATTGGTGGCTAGATGACAAAAGGTATTAATTTAGTGGTAGAAACCACTTTAGTAAGGTGAATTTCTTCCTAGACAGTAAATTCTATGTCTTCTGCATCTTTTGGAATAGCACTAGTTTCTTCACTTAAAAATGCAAAAATTTCTCTACATATGCCATATTGGTTTTACCATCACAACAAGTGTATTCATGATCATCAAAGCTATCTATAAACTTAAAGATGTGTGGGAAATTAACAAACATATCATTAAGGGAATTTTCAACAAGTTCATCAAGCACATTTATTTGAGAGATAGAATACTTTTTAATAGAGAATTTTATGGCTTCAAAAATATTGAATGTCACTATTATATCTCTAACTTCCATGGAAGGAGTACCTGTTAGGAATTCGGATTATTACATGTAGTGAAATTTCAAAATTTTGATCCGAATTCTACCTAAGATCCATGCAAAAAGCATAAATCAATGATTAGGATTTTACCTATTGGGCACTTGTGTTTTTACTGATCAAAACTTGAGGGCGGATGAATCAAATACCGATCAGAAGGTACAGCATCTCTATAATATCCACACGGAGTGAACAACGACCTCTCACCCTCCACGAATCTGCTAGGATGCGTTTCTCTCTCTAGGAATTAGGATTTTGATATTTTTCGAGTGATTTAAGGTTTTAGGAAGTCTATGAGCGTCTTTCTAATATACTGCCCTCAAGTCCCCTTTTATAAAACTTAGGCAAGCCACAATCCTAATCCTACTAGGATAATACTTCCAAAATCTTAATCACACTTAACAACTCATTTTATCCTTATCTTAGAGATAATGAGGAGAGATATGATTTATCTATTAATTATCTAACATTAGGTAATATTATCTCATAATACAGATATCTTAATATTAGATAATTGCATATAGTTATCAAATATCAAAATAATATTATCTCATAATATATTTATCTAATATCTGATAACGTAATTATTTAATATTACTTTAATATCAAATAATATCACATAATATATATATATATTACGTGAATTTATTATTCTTAATAATATATATATGCACGAAAATAAGTTCAATTAATTAGATATTAATATAATTAAAGTCCAATTAATTTTTATCTTATTCTTACTCCTTTTGTGTGACCCTGTTAGTTCTTACTAAGTTGACAATGACTCATTATTGAGCCATAAACAGTAAGCGGTATTTAGCAATATATCACTACCACTCAAGTAGTAAGAATGTCTGTGATTCGACATCCACCTAATACATTATTAATGTTTTGCATCATAACCCTTTTGTAATAATATCCAAATTGAACTGGAGGCATGGAATGTGTCATCCTCATCAATGTTCAATTTATATTTCTTGATACTGAGTAGACTTAAAATAAACGATTAATATCACATATTAATTCAATTGAGCATGGTCATGCATTTCTAAGTCTCACTCAATCAAGGGGCCCAAGGATATTTCTCTTTTATACAAGAGTAACAAAATTTTATCTACATCACTCACTTCCCTTTGCACGATTTATGACATATCCAATCAATGCCCTACTTGTCATCTTGATTAAAGATGACATAAAATAATATTAAAGTAAGTAATTCCTCGTGTAGGGAACCATAGTGACTTCAAGTTAAAGGTTTATGTGTATTTGTGATCATATAAGAATAACTTATGACACGTCTATCCATGTAATATTCTTATAGTGGGTCAGTTCAGTACATTATTCACTAGCAATGTACTCATGTATTGACTTGATATCACATATCCATGATTCATAATTATCAGTCATTATACATGCTAGTCTCAATGTATTATTACTATCCTTTTCGTAATAATACTTGATTAGGGGCATTTTAGGAATAGCGAAGCTATTCCAAGGATAATTATTATATTAAGTTATAAATTGTACATAATAATAATAAAATTATAAAAATAAAATATAATAATTAAATTACCTAAAATAAAACATAATACATTGTGTATAACTTCAATCATCTATATGATTGGTTCTAGGACACACACTAACAGTACCAACATCTATATTAAATTTTATTTTTACTATTTTGAGGAATGGTCTTCCTACAATCAAAGATGCAGGGTTATTTGAGGACTCATCTTCCATTAGCAGAATGTAAAAATCCACTTGGAATATTAATTCTTTAACTTGAACTAACACATCTTTAACAATTCCAGTAGGTTATTTAGTACTTTTGTTAGCTAATTGGATGATAACTCTTATTTGTTTTAAAAGATCAAGCTATAGAAAAGAGAATATTGACATTGGCATGACATTTATGGAAGTTTCCAAGTTAATTAAGGCATATTCAAATCTGTTATTGCTTATTACATAAGGTATGTCAAAAGTCCATAGATCCTTGCATTTTTATGGTAAGCTTGGTTGAAGGATGGCTAATACATTTTGTCCTAATCTTACTTTCTCATTGTTATGCAATTTTCTCTTGCATATGCACAGCTCAGTAAGGAATTTAACATATTTACAAATTTAATTGATAGCATCTAGTAATGGAATGTTAACTTCTACATTCTTAAAAGTCTCTAGGATCTCTCTATCTTTGTCAATTTCTTCTCTTTTCTTGCCTTATGTAATTATCTTAGGGAAAAGGAGTGGTCTTGCAAAATTTATTAGTTTTTGCACTATTTCTAGTTAGTTTATTTTTTGATCAAGTTGAAAGGAGTTTTCTGTAGCATTATTAGTAGCTATTGGTTATTTTGCTTTACATTGCTAAGTTGCTAGTTCTGTATTGTTAGGGATATAAATTTCCTTACCACTTCTTAGCATAATGGCAAACACATTACTTTTTAGATTAGGAATTAATTGAGAGGGCAATTTATTAGACCATTATGATTTAAGCTCATTTATGGTGGATGTTAGTTAACCAATTTGTGTTTACAAGTCCTACATTACAATATCTACCCTCTGTTGAAATTGTAAATTGTTTATTGCCATTTGCTTAACCAACTTCTTAAGTGATGGCTAACATGATGAGGATGAGTTGTTAGTTAAATCTGAAAATTTTATTGTTGTTGGATTGGCTTAGTTAGTTACTGTTGGAATAAAGGTCTATTCTGGTATGATACTGGTCTAGTGCATTGCTATATCTAAAATTAGAATGGTCCTTCTAGCTAAGATTGTAAAAATTAGAGTATGGATCATATTTAATTTGCTATTATTGCTAGTATTTGTTTAGCTATTGGAATTGTGGCTTCCTAAGAAACATTGCTATAACATTAGCTTAGTATTGAGCATTATCTTTTTGTAAAGTTAGACATGCATCAGTAGGATGGTTTGAGTTAAAGCATATGCCGCATAGTTTTACAAAGGGAGGGCTTGGAATGGTTGTTGTTGTCTCATGTCCACTTGTCTCACTAAGGCAGTTAATTTATCTATCCTATTCTCCATTCTCTATTAATCTGCATAGAAAAGAAGGCTCATTTTGTGTATACTTCTAGTGGTAGGGAGCATTCTAATGCTAACTTGTTAGAAGTTAGCTATCATATTTACTATCAAGTCCCTAACTGCCATTAGAGCTTGTCCATTAAGGCACCACTACTTACTGCATCTATCATACTCCTATCCATTGGTGGCAGGCCTTCATAGAAACATTAGATAAGGAGTTACTTACTGATTTAGTGGTAAAGGTAGCTTGCATAAAGCTTCTTGAACCTCTCTCAGTATTTATATAGTGTCACACCATTCATTTGCCTAATGCCACATATTTCTTTTCTAATTGCAACAACTTTAGAAGTAGGGAAGAATTTCTCAAGAAAGAGTTGCTTCATGTCATTCTAACAAGTTATGGATCTAGGTTGCAAGTAATATAGCTAGTCTTTAGTGGCATTATTAAAGGAGAATGGAAAGGCCTTCAGCTTGATTTAATCTTCAAAAATCCCTTGAGGTCTCATTACTAAACATATCATATGGGACTCCTTAAAATACTTACAAAGATCTTCACCTATAAGACCATGAAATTTTAGAAGCAAATATATTAAACCAAAATTTAATTCAAAGTCAATATCTAATTTAGGATATTGGATGCCTAATGGTTGATAGATAACATTAGGGATAGCCAATTCTTTTAAGGTTTTATTTTTATTTGCCGTAATTTCTAAACTATCCAAAGGATCAGAAGGGGGATAGAAATGCTAGAACTACCTATATGTTTACTCCTACGAAGGGGATGAAAAGTCCTATTAATTTCAAAATCAAAATAAAAACATTTAGTAGTATTTCTTCTTATCATGCACTATCACTATAAAGCACTACAATAAACAGACTATAAAAGCACTATAGGAATATAAAAACACTAGAATGCAAATGCAATATGAAAAATCAACATAAATACATCTAATTAATCTATCTAGATATTTTTTAAAATTATGGAAACACCATAAAAAGTTTGTTGTAACCATGCAGAACTAAAAAATGTAATAAATTTTAAAAAAAAAATTAAAAAAGTGCTCAAAATAGTGGAATTTGGCCCAAAAAATCCTACCTTATAAGCAAAGCTTATGATTTTTTATGAGAAAAATTAAAATTAAATCCTATAAAAATTTTAGTTTAATCAGAGCTAATGTGACCTAATACGATTTCTAAGGGGGTAAGGTGTAAAATTTTGTAAAACTTATTTTATTGCGCCAAAAACCTCTATTTTATTGTTAGGTAAATTAAAATATAATGAATTAAGGTAGAAGAATAATTAGAAATTAAAAAATGCAAAAGGATGTAGGTATATGCAAAAAATTATAGTTACCATAAAATGCAATTAAGGTAATAACAAATACAATCTACTAATTGAAATACTTGAATAATTGTATAATATATTGCTAGTAATATTTAGGAAAAGATAATTCAAAAGGATCCCCAACAATAGCATAAAAATTTTGATTGCAATGTCGCTATGCACTAAAATTAGTTAAAAATTAGTTTGCTAGAAAATAATGCAATAAAATGGCACAAACTAAGTTATACCCTTAGTGATCCCATGATATTATCTTTTACTATGAATAACTAATAGAATGCAAAAATAAAATGTACAATAAAATGCAAAAATAAATATAAAAATAAAATGCAATAGATACAAATAGAATAAATATAGTATACTGATAGAATATGCTATATGAGTGCAAAATGCTATATACTATAAGTGGGACTGTGTAGTAATAGAATTAAAGGGTTTTGAATTTAAATTGGATTGAATATATTAAACAAAGTAAAAACACAAAGTAAATAGCAAGAAGGTAAACTAATGTAGCAAAATAGTCAATTCAATGAATTGAGAGCTCTAATTTGGATAAATCATTGATCAATTAGGATTTAACTTTTTTGATTAATTTTTCAACCTTAAATTACCTAGAATTCCTATAATAATTTATAAATCCTATGCTAGCATCTAAGATTCAATCAATTAAGATTAATCAAATTAAGATTAATCAAATTAAGCAATTGTTATAATCCTTAAACTAAATCAAAATTAATTTAATAATATAATTTAGTTAAATTGAGAAATTAAATTAGAAATCTTCAAATTAATCCCTCAATCCTCTACCTATATATGTAAAACCATAATTTATAAACCACAATTTAATATCAAAATAACAAAGGATTAGAAATCACAAAGATGAACATCAATTATATTAAATTAACATCTAACACAAGTAATTTCAAGAATTCAGCACAAGTAAATATAGAAAGGAAAAAATTAATTAAAGTTAACATTTCAAATCATAATCTCATAATCCGATGGAGAAGAGCTTCAAACTTCTTTAATCAACTACAAAATTAAGCTTTCATTAATGAAGAACAAAAGACAAACAAGAAGAAGGAGAGTAAAATTATTTGCTAAATCTATACTAATCCTTAAAGTCTAATAAGTTTTCCTAATTTATTTAACCTAATTAAGCTAAAATCCTATTGGAATTGGATTGTATGTCCCTTAAGATTACAATAATAGGATTCTCCTAATTTTTAGAAGCCTAGACCTATTGTTTACAAGGTAATTAAATCCCATAATTGCATTAGTGAATTCCTATAGGTTTAGATTGCAACCAGTTTAAGACTAAAAAAATAAGGTAGTTTGGATAATCCATGAACATCAAAGTTACAGTCCTGTATCTAATGAAAATTTAAGTGCTAGTTTCAAGTTAATCAGACCTCTATAGCTCTAAATATGATCCAAATACAAAGGCAAGCTCAGTTAGGATAAAGACACGACTTCAACTTCTTAACCATATATGACTTCTAAATCATCTAAACTAAGCGCTTGAGCCAAAACATAAAAATTGTAAATCTCTTTTTTAGCTTTCTAATGATATAAAAATATCTGACATCTAGAGTTCAAGATATAACTAGAAAATAAAAATAGTATCAAAATCCTACATTAACCAAATAAATTTAGAATATTGTAAAATCAAAACTAAAATTATGAAATAAGACCAATTCTATAAAATTAAGAATGTGTAACCCATTAAAAGATATAAAATAAGAAAAAATAAAATAACAATTCTCATTAGTGCTCGGGTAAAAGGGGGTGGCTGGGCTAGTAGTGTTGGGAATTCGGATTATCACATGCAGCGGAATTTTAAATTTTGATCCGAATTCTACCTAGGATCCATGCAAAAAGCATGAGTCAATGATTAGGGTTTTACCTATTGGGCACTCGTGTTTCTACTGATCAAAACTTGAGAGCGGATGAATCAAACGCCGGCCGGAAGGTACAGCGTCTCTACGGTATCCACACGGAGTGAACAACGACCTCTCACCCTCCACGCGTCTGCTAGGATGCGTTTTTCTCTCTAAGAATTAGGATTGGATGTTTTTGAGTGATTTAGGGTTTATATGGAAGCTTAAAACGTGATTCTTAAGTGCTACCCTCAAGTCCCTTTTTATAGAACTTAGGCAAGTCATAATCCTAGTCCTACTAGGATAATGCTTCCAAAATCCTAATCACACTTAACAACTCATCTTATCCTTATTCTAGAGATAATGGGAAGAGATAAGACTTATCTATTAATTATCTAATATTAGATAATGATATTATCTCATAATATAAATATCTTAATATTAGATAATTGCATATAGTTATCAAATATCAAAATAATATTATCTCATAATATTTTTATCTAATATCTGATAAGATAATTACTTGATATTACTTTAATATCAAATAATATCACATAATATATATATATATATATATATATATATATATATATATATAAACGTGAATTTATTATTCTTAATAATATATATGCACGAAAATAAGTCCAATTAATTATTGTCTTATTCCTACTCCTTTTGTGTGACCCTGTAGGTTCTTACTACGTTGACAATGACTTATTATTGAGCCATAGACAGCGAGCGGTATCTAGCAATACATCACTGCCACTCAAGTAGTAAGAATGTCTGTGATTCGACATCCACCTAATACATGATCAACGTTTTACATCATAACCCTTTTGTAATAATATCCAAATTGAACTGGAGGCATGGAATGTGTCATCCTCGTCAATGTTCAATTTATATTTCTTGATACTGAGTAGACTTAAAATAAATAATTAATATCACATATTAATTCAACTGAGCATGGCCATGCATTTCTAAGTCTCACTCAATCAAGGGGCCCAAGGATATTTCTCTTTTATACAAGAGTAACAAAATTCCATTTACATCACTCACTTCCCTCTGCATGATTTATGACACACCCAATCAATGCCCTACTTGTCACCTGATTAAAGGTGACATAGGACAATATTAAAGTGAGTAATTCCTCATGTAGGGAACCGTAGTGACTTCAGGTCAAAGATTTATGCGTAGTTGTGATCATATGAGAATAACTTATGACACGTTTATCCATGCAATATTCTCATAGTGGGTCAGTCCAGTACATTGTTCACTAGCAATGTACTCATGTATTGACTTGATATCACATATCCATGATTCGTAATCATCAGTCACTATACATGCTAGTCTCGATGTATTATTACTATCCTTTTTCATAATAATACTTGACTAGGGGCATTTTAGGAATAGCAAAGCTATTCCAAGGATAATTATTATATTAAGTTATAAATTGCGCATAATAATAATAAAAATAATATAATAATTAAATTGCCTAAAATAAAATATAATACATTGTGTATAACTCTAATCATCTTATATGATTGGTTCTAGGACACACACCAACAAGTAGTGCTGTTGGTGTAAATTTGCTCGTCCCAGGCTATACAGTCACAAAAGGAAGCATAGGCAGTGTAAGCCTTTGCTGTCTAAGTAGGGAAGTGAGCTTAGTCAAGTAAATCCTCCACTACTATTACACCTCTTGCTACTGAACGAGTTATTATTGCTTTTGAATTTATTGTTAACTTTACTTAAGTTTTTGTCTACTCTATTGTAGTTGCTTTCACAACTCAATGACCTAGGAGAAATAATGTGATCCCATTTTAAAGCTGGAGGTGCCGGGGGATTGGAATGATTGGCTAGTGAGCATAAAACTAATCACCTCCCTGTACCCTCAATAAGTGCTAAGCACCTCATCAGCGATGATAACCATATCAATATGTATAGGAGTGCTAAGCAAGGTAATGGATGATATATTAGATTGCATGTGCTGAGTTGCCAGCTTAGTCATCCTTGCCTTGATTTATTAAAACTAAAATCAATTGTAAGGATTATACAATATATTTATAAAATTTTTATCATTAAAATGTAAGGTTTAACTAACTTACATACTAGTCCTTTAGAGTCGGATGCACTTGTATCCTTATTTCTTTATTCATGTTTTACTGAAAAAAAAAGATGAACATGATTATTGACTTATTAAACAAATTATACATTTAAATTATGAATAATAAGTTAAATTACCTTATCATAATGATATGCCATAATAGATTTCGATCCATACTAGTTATTCACCACCTTCTTCGTACTGTTCTCTGCATTTCTTGTATATAACTCCTACAAATTAAGAAATAACCATACAAAATTGTTATATTTAAGAGTTATAACTAAAATACAATTTAGACATACGAAATAATCATATAAGTCTATTAAATATCATACTTACCTTGTAATAATCAGTATAAACTATGTCCACATATCTCTGCTAGGTTTGAGGTGAGACAGATAATGGCATGGAGTATTTAGCACGATCCAAGTCGAGCCCTTACTCTTGGTTGCCCCCGTGCTAGAGAAAGTACTTGTTCAAGTTATATTTCTAGTTGCTATAAATGTCAGTAATAGTCCATATCAAACTACTAATCACTCATTACCACTTAAGCTCAGAAAAACCTTGCAACTGGAAGTGAGACTACATTAAAAGACATTTAATAAATTTATGAGTACTATATCCAATAATTTTAATATTGAATATAAAACAATAAAGATAGGGTGAAGATTGGTACTTATACAGATCTCCTACATGACTTTGTCTCATAATTGTTAAGGTAACAACCACAATAATTTATAGTAGGATAGGATGTGGGCTCAAATTATGCTATAAATATCACATAGGAGATAGCTAGCATTCTAACAAATCACACACCATGTACCAGTTGTATCAAACTTTACATGCACCAATCTTCTCACTCTCTTTTCCATTTTCTCATGCAATCTGAAGGACATATTCGGGCTCTTCTTTTTTAGAGTTGTAGCTTTAATGGATAAAGGAAAATGTAAGTACCATGAACTTCTATATAATAAATAATTAACTTAAGAAAAAATAGATGATCCCTCACACTGCAATAGAACACATGTGGGCTAATGTGGAGGGTCCCCTCTACCGTCATCTCTATGGTATCATGCCTTGACATCAGCCATGGCTAGGAAAATATACATTTTATAAGCATTTAAAAGAAAAATTCACAATTGAACCAATTGATGTCAACATATAAATTATTGTATTTTTATAATAAAATTACACAATTACTTTTACAAAATTATGAGTTATAATACAAAAAAAAATTTATTAAACCCTAATCTAAGTCAATATTAGTTAAAGTAACAAACTTATTCTCATGCTCATCAATTTCTCCATCATCATTAGATTGTAGAAGTCCCTCCTCTATATAATTTTTAATTGTTTCATCTTTTAAACTATCTTTATCATTGATGAAGTTATCCATTCCTTTCATGGTAGAACCAGTATTCCTAGAAGATGAATGATTGAAGGATCATTTCTCTAATCCCTCAAGCTTACTAAGTGGAAATCTCCAAGGTCAATTGAAAGGTTAAAATTTAAGGAGTTAATGTCCTACAAGAATGGTAAGTCTTGTGTACTAACATCATCATCGATTGGATCCTATATATTGCAATGCAGCACATTATGCATAACTTTCCAATTTAGCCCATTAAGAATATCCTCAATGTAGAAGACTTATTTTGCTTAGGTTGTAAGTATGTAAAGGTCATTTTTATACCATTCCCCACTGATAGAGATGTTGTAATGTTCTTATCAATGCAAAGTTTCTTCTTTCTTACATTAATGTCATATCATTTGCACTTGAATAAAGTTATACTGTATATATTTATATAAGTTAACTTTATGATATCCTTCAATACATCATAAAATATGTTACTATCAATTCCCAGAATAGAAATGACACTATTTTATGTTTTATGCTTTGTATCTTGAGTTTTGCCTATAAAGTACATTCCATTTGCAATACATGTTAAGTACATCATAATAGTAAAATTGAGACTGAAAGCTAATAATATTAGCTCTTCAGTGGTTTTTAAGAAATCATTCCTATGTAAATAGTACATCTATGAAAATAGTATTTCCAACAAGAGTTGAACTAGGAAAAAAATATAATTAAGGAACAATATTTACATAATTGATATAATACGATTGAAAGTACAAGCACTTACCTTAGAATAAAATCATGCAGGGAATTTTATTTTTTTTGTAACTAATTAATATTTTCACTACCATTTCATTCAAGTTCTTGCTTGTATTTTGTACATAACATATGTATTTTAATTTATTATAATTAATTCAAAAAAAATTATAAATGGTTATAAAGACTTATTGGAGATATTTTTCAATCTTAGCACAATTATTTAAGATGACCATATGGCAACATCTTTATCTCTTTTGTTGAAGTAAGAATGCTCTTCATCTTTATTGGTCGACATTGAGATTTGAACACTAACAATTCCTTTTTGCATCTTTGGATGTTACATCTTAGTTTTGGTTAGGTTGATTAAATTTAGTTTCTACTCCTCCTATACATGGAATAAAATATTAATGCCTCATCAATAACATATCTTTCTATGATTGAATTCTAAGGTCGAGCACGATTCTTAACATAATCCTTTAACTTTTTTATATATATCTTGTATAGGTACATCCATAAAAAATGAACGGGACTACCTTACAATGCGTCATTAAGCAAGTGCATTACTAAGTGAACTATAATGTCAACAAATATTATGTTAATGAATGTTAGAGGATATATCCATTCAAGCTTCTATAAAATGATAACAATGTCTTGCTTAGTTTGCTAGATATCCTTCATGTTAAGAGTTCTAGCATATATTTAGTTGAAGAAGTTGTACAATTCAACAATCGGACATGACAATTCCTTTAGCAAAAATACTTAAACCAAAGGTCCTAACAATATCTGTATGATAACATGGTAGTCATGTGATTTCAACCTTTTCAACTTCATATCACAATAGATCATATTCTTTTTGATATTTTTAGCAAACTAATTAGAGAATTTCACATTTCTTATAAATTAGCAAAACTATTTTTATTCGTTCTAATTGAGTTTGTATATAGCATATGGTTTGAAAAACTTACTTAATGTAAGTTTGACTTTATATTCATGTTTGCTAGATCTTGTCTTGCATTGTCCATATATTTTGTTTTATGCTCAATGCATAACAATGTAGCTAAAATACTATCACTCATATCCTTCTCAACATGCATCATATTAATATTGTGCCTTAGGTTCATTGTTAGCTAATACGATAGGTTAAAAAATATGCTCTTCTTACTTCAATTAAGTTTATCAACACCTTTCTTCTGTTTTAGACTATCAAATTGAATATGTTTTCTATGAAGTCTCTGAACTACTTTACCTAGTTTATCCATGATAATTTCATTGGTAAGAGGATGAGGAAGGGCTCTCCTTGTTAACCTCCTATTGAACTACTTCCTATTTCTCTATGTATGACTCCTTGGAAGTCAACGATGATGATGAATATAGGTTATTTTCCCTTAACTTAAATTAATTCATAATTGTATTTAGGGCATGCTTTATAGCCTTATTCATTTTACCTAGAGAGACTACTTCATGCAGGAAAATCATTCATAGTCCACAATAATGACAACCATATGTTAAATATCATATTTTATTAGCATCCCGAGTCTCCACCTTCCTCTCC
Organism: Sindora glabra; assembly: GCA_020226215.1. Lineage (NCBI taxonomy): Eukaryota > Viridiplantae > Streptophyta > Magnoliopsida > Fabales > Fabaceae > Sindora > Sindora glabra. The sequence continues at coordinate 53,971,184 of CM035235.1, read as the reverse complement.
TAAAGATATCTTAACTTTCCTACAACTAATCTTAAGGAGACATTGATATCCTTGCTTGCTAATTGTAGCCTCGATATTAATAGAGTTAACATGAAAAATGATTGATTTATACAAATCCATAGTGGCAAGTTATAAGTAGTCATCACCATTGGCCACGTGCCATAGGATAAGTTCATATCACAAATAGGATTAAATCCGTCTACATTTAAGCCTAACCTTACGTTCTTTAGGTTTGTTAATGAGAAAAATATTTACTATTTTATTTTTTCCTATTTTATGTTTCTTAGGTGTTATATTTACTTAATTTTATAGAAAAGGCCTTATTTTATAATTTTGGATTGATTTTATAAGTTTATGAATTTATTTTGGTAAATATTGCATTTTGACATTGTTTCTATTTTTCAGTCATATGTTAAGCTCTGGATCTTAGATTGAGGAAAAATTTATATTGATGGAAAGTTAAAAGATAGATCTACAACTTTTATATTTTGGTCAAAGACTAGTTCGGACTTCTTCAAACCTTTACTAGGCCTACAAGCTAAAGTCATGTTTCTATCCTAGCTAAACCCATTTTTGTATTTGGGCCATATCTAAAGCTATAGTAGTCTAATTAACTTGAAACTAGCACCTAAATTCTCAAAAGACATAAGCCTACAAATTTCATGTTTATGGATCTCTCAGATTTCATCAATTTCATGAATTTATTTTGCTTGGAAGATAAGCCTATGGGAATTCACTGATTTATTTGATAGAGTTAATTGACTTGTAGAACAAGCCTGCCTAGATTTCTAGAAATTAGGAAAATCTGCTTCTAGAAATTGTAATCCTAATAGTCATCTAATCCTAGTCCAATTAGGATTTAGGCTAATTACGTTATATAAATAGGCAAAAGAGCTGAAGAGATAACATATTCAGAATTACACATGGCATTCAGCAAATAACCTTCTTCTTCTTCTAACTCTTTTTATTTTTCATCAATGGAAGCCTATATTCATGGTTGATTCAAAGATTTTGAGGCTCTTATCTTAAGGATTATAAGATCATGATTTGTAATGTTAATTTTTCTTAATTAATTTTCTTCTTTGCCTATTTACTTGTGCTGAATTATTGAAATTGCTTGTGTTAGATGTTGATTTGGTATAATTGATATTCTTCCTTATGATTTCTAATTTCTTTATGATTTTATTAATGAATTGTGGTTGTTAAATCACATTTTCACATATAAGGTCAGAGGGTTGCGAGGTTGATTTGAAGGTTTCTAGTTTAATTTCTTAATTTAACCGAATTTTATCATTAAATCAATTTCAATCTAGCGTAGAGATTATAGCAGTTGCTTAATCGGCCAATCTTAATTAATCAAATCCTAGGTAATTATCTAGCGTAGAATTCACAGATTATTGCAGGGGTTCTAAGTAATCCAAAGTTAAAAAATTAATTAAAAAAAGTTAAATCTTAATTGATTTATGATTAATCCAATTTAGGGCTCTCAGTTTCTTTGAATCAATTGTTGATTCCATTGAATTTTTTTCTATTTTACTTCTATCTTATGCTTTAAATTCGTGCTTATTACATTGTTTAATTTGTGCAACCAACCCCTTTCCTCGATTTTAATTCTATTCTATAGCACATTATTGCATTTTACATCATATATCTTGTATCTTGATTATGATTTTCATTTCTTTTGATTTTATTTTTTCTAATTGATTTTCATTTTGTTTTTCCATAACATTATGTTTTATTACTTTGCATTCTATTTGCATTAGTTCTTCACATTTTCATTACATAAATAATTCAATAATTGCACATAAGTAATTAGAAAATTATTTAGAAAAAATAAAATTAAAGGATCATTAGGGGTACGACCTAGTTGTGCCACTATCTACATTATTTTTCAACAATTAGTTTTAATACAATTTTGTTACATTGTGGCGTGCATATCATTTGTGGAGAAATTAAGATTCTTTCTATCAAATTCTTGCTAAGCTTCTCTATTAACAGAATATCACATTACCCCATCCTTTACTGACCTTCTTCTATGATGCCATATCATATCCTTTGCAATGTGCCTTAATCCATATAATTGCTTTAGCTAAGGTGTTAGTTGAAAATATTGAAGTATTTTTTAAGCACTTTTTTTCTTTTTATGTTTTTGTCTATCCATCAACTTTCCCTATAATTGGACAATTATCCTCCGTAACCTATTCTTTCCAAAAAAAGACATAGTCATACTTGCACATATGGATTAACTCATAATCCAATCCTAATTTATTGAGTCATTTCTTTGCATCATTGTGATTTTGACAATTTATTATCCTTCAAAATTGCCTCTTTCAACAACTATAAAAGAACCTTAAATAACTTTTTAGTCTATTTATGTAGCACTTTCAAATGCATGAGTTTCAATATAGAGTTTAAAGTTAAAAATATTGTGCATCCTAGATATAGTTTTATTTTCACTTATTCAAAAAAGCCATTACAACCACTATAATTTAATCCAATGTCCCCCTCAGATGCATCTTTATTTCCTTCTCCTTCCTAAATTATTTCTTTAATTACATAAAGGCCGATGAAATGATGTATAATGTCCACCATCTCATCCTTATCATCAGAAGATGCCTCCTTTCCCCCTAGAAGTCAAACTATCTGCCTTACCATGATGTACTCAATTCATGTATAATGGATGAAATTTATTATCTAGAATACGTGCCTCCAATGTTGCCAATTTTTTAAATAATAAGTTCACGCACTTCTCACATAGGCATCTTACTAAACCTTTTTCATCAACAAAGTTTTTTGGCTTTCTCAATAAATGCCAACACACCATTCTAATACTCTTCTAACAAGCAATCTTGTAGATTTATCCAACTTCTATCTATATACTTTGTATAATTGAACAAGAAGAAGACAACTTCTTATAAAATTAAGTATCAATGTTTATTATATGCCCTAAATTCACTGTATCACTTCAATTCTAAAAGGTAAAGTCCTATCCTATTTGACATATTTCTATAGTTATGATTGTATCAATTTATCCATGCTTATCATTTCTTACACGCAGAAGTTTTGGTAGCATTTTCCCATAGTTCTCTAACTATGTAAGCTATACATCGATATAATTCATACTTAGAGAATAGTAAAGATACCAAGAAATTTCTAAAATGTCAAACAAGAACTAGATAAATTATTAATAATAACTACATGACATATCTTAAATTCTCCAACTTTGGGGGATAATTTAAGGATAGGTTAGCCTATGAAAATCAACTAACCTTTGAATGAGTTTAAGCTTAAAGTGCAAATACAATTCTATTTAAAATTATTATAAAAATACATTTATAATACTTTTAAACTTACATTACAATTCCATTCTACAATTACTCGAGTGTATTATTATTTGTATTGCTAGATTTTTTAAGTATCCATATAAATTGCTACATTTAACATTTTAGAATTAGGAATTGAATTTTTAAACCTACTTTACTACATTCATAAGATGTACAATTAAAATCTTTTAATGAGGCATGTATTTTATGAATATTAATAAATTTTTAACTATTTAATATTTTCAAATTTCTATAATTATATAATCGTTAAATTCACATAAATTGTATTTTGTATGAGAATTCTTAATAACATAAAAATTTAAATTCTTTCAATCTTTTAAAAATTTCTATTTATGTCATCGTAATATTTTTATTGAATACATTTATAAGATTCAAATTTTTTTCATTTATGTATTTTTATTAAAATATAGTTACCAAGTTATATTCTTTTAATATTTAATTATATGTTTAAAATTCTATTTTTATGTCAATGAAGATTGTGGAAAATATGTCAATATAGTCATTATATTTTCACATGATATCTTTATAATTTTTAAATATTTTTTTAAATATATAATCATATGTAATCTTATTATTACTTATTTGTATATAATTTGCATGTATTTTTCTAGTTCTTATTATTTATTTATATAATATTCAATGTTATTGTTAAATATATAAAAAATTAAAATTTCAATTATTTAAAATTCCTTATTCATATATTCGATGTATAATTATTCAAATGTATTGTCATGATTTGAATTTTTTATGTTTACATATTTTTATTAATACATATTTATTAATTTATCTTTATCCAAATATGGTTATATATTCAAAATTTTATGTTCATATAAATATATAGTCATTATATTTTTATATATTTATATTTATATAATTGTTATTATTTATTTCTATAATGACTACCAAAAGCGCACAATTTGACAACGATTATTTAATGGTGATTTATATAACTGCTACCATTTAATTGTGTTCATGGCAGCCTTAAAGATACCATTAGTATTAATAAAATTTAAGAGTGATCTTATAAATACTCGTCGTTAATGTGGTAAATTTATTAAAAGAAATTTCCCACTCGTGAAAAATAGCACACTAAAAAAATTGATATTAAAATGCAAATAGGAAAAAATGAATTTCAAATCTTGGAAATGGAAAATTCCTTTTGCCTCGAAAACCTAAAAACCCTTTCTCCTTTAGTTCGAATTATGATTCATTCTCCCCTTATCTAAAGCTAGAAATTGATAATTGTTATGTGATGCTCTCAATAGAGGATTACCCAACATTATTAACTCTCTCAAATTAGAGCTGATGACATTTCTGCTTCTTTGAGGTTAGTTCTTCTTTCTTTAAGATTAAGGTAACCATTTATGTCCAAATGATTCATTTAGGGTTAGTTTTGTAATTTTAACTGAGGGCTAATCCTATAGTTGTAATTAAGCTAAAAACAGATGATCTTCTATGTTTTAGTTTCATTATAAGATATCTTCTCTGTTTTAGCTTGAAGACCATTTGATTTAATGAAAATCATGTTGCCTAAGCAACTCATTTCCTCCTAAAACCCCATAATTTAAAAGGAGGTACTCTTTTTCTGGGGTTTACAAGTCAAGAAAATTGGTGTTTATTTTTTATGTGAGTGCTAGCAGGTGTGAGAAGAAACAATTTTGTTTATTTTTAGTTAATTGCTTACTTTATCATATGGAACTTATGGGCATCCATGTTGATAATTACTTTTATAGGGTATTAGGGGAATTTCAATTATTTTATAGCTCTAAAAGGCTTTGATTTTTACTTGATATTTAGCATAAAGTTTTGTAGCTATTCTCCTTTATCTTTTTTTGCATTAAAGTTCAAAACTTATAAAAGATTCAAGTTGATTAAAGTTAGAACATTTTTCCAAAGCTAGGCTTTAGAAAAAAGTCTGAGTCTTCTAACCCAAAAGAATCAAATGGTTGTGATACAAAACATCCTCTAGTTAAATAAGAAAACAAGTTCAAGGAAATAGTTAAGATGGTTCACCGAACTTTTTAACTTAAGTACCTACAAACTATTTGTGGTCTTTTGCTAATTCTTAATTTTTCTTTTTGCTAATGTAATAGTTACTAGTTTGTTAATAAACAAGTTGTGGTAGAACTATGTACTAGTCATATTCTTAAAAGGAATGGTTAATATATCCTTACTTGTCTGATATAAGAGAAACTACAAATTTAATCACTTCTTTACTTTTTTGAGCTTAGGAAATTTAGGCATTGGTTTAGACCTAACTATAAGGCCTATAGGCTATGGTGGTGCATAAAGTTATGAAGATTATATTTAGAAATTTCATAATGGACATAAAATTGTCAAGAGGGTTCTATTATTGCATCCATCCATGACTTAAGCTACCCTTTCATTGGTAAAGTACCATTGAACATAATACAATAGTTTTTTTATACTAATTACTCTTAAGATTCTTCATATAGGACACTTTACATGTATGCTACAACCATTTTAAAACTAACTCTTATTTACCTCTTTTAAATTAAAGGAGTCAATTTTAAATAAATATTAATATTTTCTTTATGTATATATGGTTAAGCATGTTAATTGATAACATAATCATTTGTTATTAATATTTTTCTTAGCCAATATGCAATAAAACCTCTCAAGATAGTCTAATGGTTATTTTAGAGTAAGAAAAAGTTATCTGATCAGACCGTAAGAAATCATGGATATCATTGTACTATTGATGTTTAGCACTTAAATGGCTATCATTTTAACTTAAGAAACATATATTAAGCTATAGTATATAGCCTATGTTACTTTGGAACCAACAATAAATTAGTCCTTGAAAGGTGCTTCACTGAGTAATGGATGCTCACCAAAACTAGCATTGTATAGTGCAAAGTTAGCTTCTAATATTTTAGTTATTCACTAATAACTATCTCGATTGTCTTTGATTCATAATATAAGATGACTGACACCCTAAATGAAGTTTGCCTCTAGCCTTTAACCTTACTTTTTCTTCCCTCTTTGCTTAAAGGTAAAAAGCTATGTCTTCTCTAGTTCTTAAGTATTATAATGCTTTCTTCTAATATTACTCTAATTTCACCCTTAGTTCACCTTTTTTATCTTGTTTCAGTGTTTTCAAAAGTTCATAGCCTTTCTACTTGGCCTCTATTTAATTATCAATATTACTAAATCTAGCATCATTAGTTAACTAAACAAGCTTTAAAAGTGGGCCAACCAAACCACAACTTTAAAGATAATTGTGGAATACTATGGTTTTCATAGCTAACATCAGTACAATGGTATATTTTTGCTTCTATTTCTCATATTTGTAAGATTTTTCTTAGTTCTTCTCAAGTATCTTTCATTAGTATAAGCTAGTGAAGAAAGTGTTTTTGCTAAATGATACATTTACTACCAATTGTAGGTAAGTCTAATAACCTTAATGGCTTTGGTCTTATATGGTCCAATGATAAGATAAGTGACCTTTAAACATACTTTGGTTTTATCCATTAAACAATGTAGTTCAACAAGTACAATATCTACCTATTCTTTTATGTTAATGTTATCAATCTATTCCTTTAATTACTTATGAAGACAGTAGTCTATTTCATTGATTATTCCTTTAATTCTAGGTTACATTAATCTCATTTAAGCATGAAACTAAGTAGCACAGTCTTTAAAGTAGTTGAAAGTAAAGATTTAGCCAGAGTCACCTTTTAAATATTAAATCTAGAAGTTAAGGTTTAATCTTATTTAAGGTTTCTAAGATTCAGCGTAAAGATTTGACCAAAGGCACCATTATTCTCAAGTTCTAAGATTGAGAGTAAAGATTTCTATGGTTCCTTGAAAAGCTACAATTGGAACTAGAACCATAGAAAATGTCAATCTCATTAGATTTATCTAGAATCATGTAGCAATATAGATTTTGTTAGGGTAGATAGGAGTAAACTGCAATATGCAAACTTTGGTCTTAAAACTATAGAGCATTATCTCATTAGGAGAAAATTCTTGTTCAATTGCCTTTACTTTCAGTATGTTTCTAAATCTCCAAGACTTTAACATCATTTTATCTTAGTGCATAATGCTCCAATGAGAATTATAAGATTATCCATTTTATATTTTACTGAAATTACTTGAAGAACCACATTGAGTATCCTGAAGTAGAAACATTAGTAACATAAGGATCTTTTACTAACTAAATTAGATATTATAGATTTAAGTATTACTAGTCTTGCCTTAAAAAATAATATTTGAGAAATAAACACGAGTTTTCTATGCTTCTAATTCTTGATATCTCATTATTTGATTATGTAAAGTCATAATTGAATCTAGTTGCTAACTATGTGACATATACATGCTTTTATTCAAATAAAAATAAATTTGAATTTATAAGTCTGCCAAGTCCTATTAAATCTTTTCTTAATCCAATTATGTTATGCTAATGCATTTAATCAAATTATTCCCCTAATGTCATAGTTTAATATATAAGTATAAGCTGAAAATGATGTACTATTATTTAATTATTTTATTTTCTAAAATTCTCTCCTAAAGAATTTCTATGAAAGGTGTATTTACTTTGATATCTCTTAATAGCGTATGAATGAACAAAGCATTGCATTTTGAATTATTTCTTAAATTTTTAGGTTATATTACTCTTATTTTAATCAGAAACCTTACATTTTTTACTCTTAATCTTAGAAAAATTAAATTTTAAAGTAGCTTAGAATAAAGGTGCCTCTAGCTAAAATTTACCCTTAATCAACTAGTGTAGTTCAAAAGCTCAAGCTAATAAGGAATTTTATAGTTACATCAAATTTCAAGTTCAAAACTTCTTACTATTTTAACACATTCTTTTCATAAGTGCATGCTATCTGACATTGAACTAGATATCATTGTGGCTTTTTACCTCATTTTTAAACAAATTATGCAATTTTCTGTAATGATTCACAATTATATGAAACTTCTTTATATTTCTTTTAGGGAATTGGCATGAGAAGCATTTCCTTTGACAATTATGGTGAAATTGGTTAATAGATTGATGAGTTTCTTTAGTGTAGTGAAATATGTTAATTTATGGTCTTCTAGATGTTGCTACATGTTGTTTAATCATATAAGCCCACATGGATGTTTTGAGTGCCTTGCATGTTCCTATGATTAATTTTATGGATTGATATATTGGATACAATGCTTATGTCTCAATTTTCTATGTTTGCAAATAATCACCTTCTATAAATAGTCTATCAAGTTAGCCATGTGGTTTAGTTAGATATGCATTTATTGAGATTTTGGTATGGCAAATTTTTGACTTCGCTCAGTTATTTTTTATTTCTAATTCAAATTTCATAACTTCTTGATGGATTTTTTTTGTTGCCCAAATGTTAGATTTTGATAAAGTGTAATCTAGTGTTAAATTATAACTAGTGTTAAATTTTCTTCTATTGAAGTATTGATTTATTTTTATAGGAGAATGATTCAAAAGAAGTACATTCATAAAAATCTTTAAAAGGGAGCAATGCTAAAAAAAATATTAGTTGGTTATCATTGCAAGTCCTTCTAGATGGCATTTTCTTCGATTGAAGTATTGATTTATTTTTATAGGAGAATGATTCAAAAGAAGTACATTCATTTATACATTCAAAAAATTTTTTAAGAGGGAGCAATGCTAAAAAAAAAAATTAGATGGTTATCATTGCAAGTCCTTCTAAATGACATTTTCTTCAAGGTTTTTTGTACACCACAAGCTATAAGGAGTTTTAATATATTACTTGTGATATATTTTCAAATTATAAGTTCTTGAAAACTTTTACATATATTTGAACTTGTTAAAGTTGAATGAATTGAATGAAATATATTTTCATTTCAATTTTGTTTCATGATTAGCTTAATATGTTATTTTTAAAATTCAAATTTTCATTTGAAAAATATAGGTTTATAAAAATCAACTCAAATATATGATATGAGATTATAGAAAACAAATCCCAAAAAAATCCCAAAATGTAATTCTATGAAAAAAAATGGCAGTGGACAAAATTGTTAGCCATTTTTTTTAAAAAAATTATATAAAAAATAGGACAATTGGCAAATGCCACTATTGAATATTTTAAAATATTTTACAAGCCTTTATCGGTGGTTTTCAATATTTGATTTTATTGTTAATTGGTTAAAAATATTTAATTTTCTAATCTATTGAAATGATTTATTTATATATTCAATATTTTTTATGTTTTCTATTTTCAATATCTCAAAATTTTCCTATTTAATATATAATTTTAGTTTTTACATATATAAATATTTTAAATTTTAAAAATCTTTGAAATATCTTATTTATATATTCATAATATTTTCATTAAATGTATTTATAACATTTGAATTTTTTATTACACATTTTCATTCAAATATTTTTATTAAGTTATATTAAAAAAATTTAATTATATATCTAAAAGCTTATTTTCATATCAATATATTTTTTAAAATATATTTATATAGTCATTCTAGTTTCATACTTCACATTTTAATTTTTATTATATTATTTCAATTTTATAAGTAAAATGTAACTAAAAATTTTATATTTTAAACTACACCTTAAACTTTAAAATTTATAAATAGAACCTTATAACAATTTCATCTTATATCAACTTAACTAAATATTTCATATAAATATTATATTATGCAAAATTATAATTTTATCCACTAACATAACAATGATAAAAATTAAATTCATAAATTGTACATTGAAATAAAATTATAGAAATACATTTAATGCTTATAATATATAAAATCAAATGAAATTTATTTGATATCAAAATAATTATATCACCAAAATAAATTAATGCATTTTATATTAATCACTCATAAATTATGTATTTAAATAAAATGCAATAAAATTTGATTCACATACTTTAATGGAATAAATCTATTGATTAAATGGAGATCAAACGTTAAACACCAATATCAATCAATAGCAATAAAAACTAACAATTTAAAAAATATAAGTAAGAAAATATACTATATTGTAAAAAATAATAAAAATTATACAAAAATTAATAAATATCACCAAAATTGTCATCTCTTCATTGTGCCTCCTCGCGCCCCACGTGAATGAAATTGAAATGGCATTGGAGTTATTTATAGCCGAAAGCTCTTTCAATGATGAGATAATTCTTGGTTGTCATTAAGGGATCGTCGATAAAAATAAAAGCACTTTCAATGACAACTCAAATCATTAATAAAAGTTTTGGTGGGAAAATGGAATCTTTAATGATGACAATTGTCATTGATGAAAATAAAAAAAATTTGACTATCAATCTATTTGATAAAGTGTGGTGATTTAGTCATTATTAAAAGTATATGGCATTTTACTAATAACATAGTCATTAGTAAAGTATATGGAAGTTCAGGCAGCATAATTTCCTAGGTGTTCTTCTTTAATGACAGTGTCATCGGTAAAAATACCACCTGTTTTCCACAAAGACTAAGTTATCACAATTTATCAAGTAGATTAGCTATCAAAGTTTCTTTATTTTCATCAATAATAATTATCATCATTGAAGATTCCATTTTTTGCTAAAATATCTTTCCTTATTTTTACTGATGACTTTGTTGTCATTATTAGTTTTGGCCTAGTTTTCAATTAAAAATTTTTGTACCCATGAAATTTTAATGTATCATTGATATCTATGTGATTGATAAGAGTATCACCAACCACTAATTTTTTGTTGTAAAAAAAATGTCATTGTTGAATTTGTCATTTTTTATAGTGAAAAAATATTTTTGAAAAAATTATTTGTAAGTATATTAATTAAAGAGTGACATTTCACTTATATTTATAATTAAAAAGTGATATATCTATAATATTAAGAATTCGCTTTCTTCTATCTTCTTATACTTAATAATAAATAAATAAAATATTTTTATTTTAATATTTTATAATTATATTTTATGAAAAATATTTTTTGGCAAAAAAAAGCCTACATATAATGTAGTCCTTTTCTGGCTCCTAATTGTTATAATATAATCCAAATTGTAAATGTAAATATGTTATGACTTAAGTTACTTATAAATCAATTAATTAAAAAGTTAGTTAGCTAGTTGCTAAGTAAGAGTTAGAATGCTTTAGTACAAGTCAAGGTTATGTGTCAAGGCAATTAATATGAATGAAATGAGTTGAGGAGTCCTTTCCTTAGCAACTTTCAGTAACTGCTATTTTTCTCTTATGTTTCTACATAACTCCCTGAAGCAAAAGGTGGATTTGGTGTTTCAACATCTTGGTATCCGATGCTTGGTTCAAGATGGCTAATATGAAAGGATCATTTCATAAAACCTTCCTAACTTTAAATGGAATGAAGTGTGAGAAATAGAGTTTACAAATGAAAGTTCTCTTTAGGCATCAAGAGGATCTTGATGTTGTTACAAGTAAGTTACAAATTTCAAGAAAATTCCAATCAAGGTTCAGTGTAAGAATTATTTGGAGAACAAAAAGAAAGATTGTAAAGCATTGTATTTCATTAATCAAAGTGTAGATATTGCAATTTTTGGGAAGATAGCTTCAATAACCATAATTAAGAAAGTTAGGACATTCTTCAAAAATCTTATAATGGAGCAGATAAAATCAAGAAAGTTCATCTGCAAACCTTAAAAAGGTAGTTTGAACTTCTATGGATAAATGATAATGAGAATTTCACCAAGGTACAATCTCTAACTAATAAAATGAAAGTAAATGGAGGTAAGATGGAATATTTGACAATTACAAAGAAGATACTTAGAATAATGCCTCTAAGATTTGACCACACAATAGTAGCCATTGAAATATCAAAGAATCTTGAAGGCAAGACCATTGAAAAACTATGGAGCTCTTTAGAAGCCCATGAATAGAGGTTGAATGGAAGGATATCAAAGTAACCTTACATAGAGTAAGCTTTTTAATCCCAATCCTTAATCTAGCAAGTTTTAACTAAGGTAAAGAAAAATTGGAAGTATGGGAAAGGAAGAGGACATAATAGAAACTTAAATGGTTGAGGCTAAAGCCACATAAAGGTGTTGATAGTGGAGAAGAAGATTCGAGTAAAAAAGGTTAAGCAAATCCTAGAAAAGAGGGAGGAAATTTGATAAGTCAAGAACCTAGTGCTACTCATGCCAAAGATTTGTTCATTCTACTGATGAATGCAAATCAAGATCAAAGAAAGATAGCTAAAAAGAAGGGCTATACATAAAGTGAGAAATGCTAATTGTGAATCGTATAATAGAGTGTGGTAAGTTACATCTACCCTAAGAATTTGATGATGTATTCTTTTAAAAGAGAGAATCATTACATCCTTTTGATAATTTAAAGTTCTATCTAGAATGGATATGGTGAACCAGTGATAAGTGTGGTAAATAAAAGAATTACAAAATGTAAATGAATTTGGATAGTGTAAGTAAGTGAGAGGCCAAACTTTAGGCCAAGGACAATAATGCCCTTACCTTTATAACTATGAGATCAACCCCATTCTTACCTATTTTTCTTCTCGCACTTAAGCCATCATCCTCCCTTCATCCTTCATCTTCTCCCTAATTTCACCAATGAACTTTATGCATCCACGAAAGTAGGTAAGGAATCAAGTTAGGATCAACATACACTTGAGATAAGAGTCCCAAAACCTTGGTAGATTTGTGTTACTTCCTTTTTTGAATAAGTTGATGAAACTTATTTAAGCTTAGAGGCGGAATAGAGCCTTAAATCTACACTATCGTTAAACTTCGGATGATTTAGACAAAAGAGTAGCAGGTATAACCTTTCCAATCTATCTTTTAGCAAGGTAAATTAATATCCTAGCTTAAATTGTTAATTTATCCTAAAGATATGAAAAATGATGAATAGTGGTTAATGTTTGATGTTTCTAACAAATCTTGGGTAAATGGCAAAATGGATGCAATTTAATAATGAAAACTAGACTTCTATAATGAGTATTAATGTTTTGGTAAGATAAAAATATGTAATGAATAGGTTTAGAGGGAAATAAGTTCTTGTGAATAGTAAATTTTATGAAGGGAATCTATGGAAATTCAATAGAATGATAGCCCATTACCTTAGAATGGTTGTTCATTGTGTTAGACATTCTCTAGGATTCCTATCTAGTAGCAAACAATCAATTGTCAATGCTAGAATAGCTACCCGTTGCTACCTCATTCCTCACAGCAAGTTGGTGGATTGATTCAAATGGTAAAGTAATGATGTGAAAGCCAATCCAAATAACTTAAAAGTGATATTAATGAAACATATAAAAAATATGATGACATATACTATGCAAGATTATGAATATGTCACAAATGATTTAGGATTGAAAAGTTGAATTATTTTTCTTTATGATATATGATAATCAAATGCTTACATTAATGTTTATGCAAAAGTACATATTATATGACTATGCACTAAAGCATAGTGTTATCATGATAATGTGATGACCATGATTTGTGTTGTGACATGGAAAATTAATATCATTAGGAAATGAAAATGAAAAAATGTGATAAGGTGAATGTGAATGCCATATAATAAAATTTTAGTAAAAAGAAAGATACAACATAAGATTAGCACGAGAGGAATAAGGATGAAAAGGAAAGTAGGGTATAAAGTTAGCTTATGAGTCACAAAGTAGACATATATAATTTATTTTATGATTATTATAAACTATACAATATATTGTTTACTAAGTTGCTAAGTGAACACCTTAGATGATATAACCTTGCTACTTGTGATGTATAACACATTTTATAAGAAACCATGTTAATATTTTTAGACAATTATGAATGCTTAGATGTGAGGATATCAAATCCTTTAGAAATATGAATTTTCCTAATGGAGTCAACCACTTATAACGATTAGAGATTTGCACATAATTAAGGTGATTTTAGAACTATCTTATGAATAATTGATGGTAACAAGTTCAACACTAATGAGATGTACCTTAAACTCTAAAACATCATTTGTGCTAGTATGTTTTCTCATTAAGTCTCAATCTTATTCTCTTTTTCTATAATAATCCTTGTAGGGGTATGCATGATTATAAATACCACCATTGGAATGTTAAATTAGTAGAAGATAGAAAATTTGGCTCGAGTAGCAATTATTTACTAATTTTATAAGTCAAAGTTAGAGTCATGTCCTCTTAAGGAGTTAAACTGTAACATAGAATTTCTTGTCAAGGGGGGAAGTATAGATGTATTCCCTTAAATGCTATCACTATAAATAGACATAAATATTATTGTGTACTTCTTATTTAATAAAAAAGGACATACATAGAAGATAATTGTAAAAAAAAAATGGTGCCATAAGATAAGCTGGTTGAAATCAGTTAGTAGATTCCGCACCAATCACAACCAACTATGAATCATGACAATCAATATATAAAAAAGATAACAAAACCACTATGTATGAAAATCATCATCCTTGAGACAAACTCTAGTTTATTGCTCAAACACAAGTTTACTTGGTAATTTCAATTATATACCTCATATATAACAAAAAAAAATTAATGAACTAGTCTTTCCTATGATTAATTACTTTGGAAGGGATTTTACTTGTGATAGGGATATAAGGAGGATACTATCTCATAATGATGGGAGGTAAGTCTTTCAAAAAAATTCACAATATTTCTAAATGTATTCAATGAGATAGAAGAAGAGTTATCTTTAAATTTGAACTAAATTCTATAATTAGATAGTGAAGACAAAGATATCATCAAGATGTTAAAAATGAACAACATGAATAAGCTTTTATTAGTAATATGCAAAATATTAAGTGTCAATTATGAACCCAAAATTGATGTCTAAAATATACATTCGACATTAATTTTTCTCCTAAATCGACATGTAAAAGTTTTATATTTCCTAATAATACTTTTGAAATGCCTTTAGGATAATAATTATGTAAATAATTGACATCTTAAATTTTTACTCTATTATGAAATATCATAAATGCCATGAACTTAGGCGTTAATTAATCCCAAAATGGACATGTTAAAGTTTGATCTTCTTACTAGGATGTTTGAACTATCATTATTTGTTGGTCTTGTTAACACTCAATGTCAAATAAGTTTGGAGCTTTTTTTACTTTAGTTATGCAATTTGCAATCAAAATGTGAATTTAATAGAAAATTGCAATCATTTTAATTGTTATTGAATATTTTATTTCAAAAGTACAATCGAATTTAAAAGATCAAGTAATTTTGCAAATTTAACATTACTGAACAATTTATTATAAAAGCATACAATTAAATGAGAAAATAAGAAAATAATTTTTTAAATTTATTCTAGCATTTTATTTCTTTCAAAATCATTATAATTAATTGTATTTTGTAAAAATAACCCACATATTCAAAAACTATACTAGATGATCAATACAATACTACAACTTTATCCTATGTTTTTATTTCTTTCTAAATAATTATAAAATAATCTACACAAAAATTACATTGAATCATCAATGTAAAAATAAATAAATATTTGCATCAATTCACAAAAATTATAGCAAAATCACTTACTATAACAAGATTAAAATTCTACAACAATTGATAGATATCAATCATAAGAAAAATCGACTTTTATATTAATGCATTGGTATTTTTGAAATTATCAAAAAATTAAAATGATAGTTTCTAAAATAACTAATTTCTATTATTATGTGGTGACATTATAGAAATTTTCATAGGAATTTAGGACAATGGTTAAGTAAAAAGCCAATATTATTTTCTTATGTTCAACATAATTAAAAATGAAAGTAATATTAAGATGTCAAACTCATTTATAACCAACTTCATAAGTGAATGCGAATTGTTATATTTTAAAAAGTAAAGAAACTTAAGACATTAATTTTTAAAACAATTTATGTTGAAATTGGTTGATAGGTGGTGTTTTTTTTATAAATTTCATCTTAACTTTATACATTTGTTTTCTATTAATCGACATTAGTTTTTTAGTAAAAAATTAACGTGTAATTATTTTGTCTACATAACTCTCATTTGTTACTTTATTTTGTATCACATTTCCTTTGTGAGACCCATTTTTTTGGGAACTCTCCAAAAGATTCTCTCACTTTTCATAAGTATGATTTTAAACTATGATTAAGATGATTAATTGTTACAAAATAAATGTAAGAAAAATTATGATAGCAAAACTTGATATAATCACAATATTGCCATTGTAGACTATAATTTAAGTTTCATTTCAGAAGATAATGTTTATAAGTTCAGTTTGTTATATAAGAAAATCTCATTTGTTTATATTAATTAAATGATTTTCATATCACTTTTATTGTATTTTAAGATTAATAAAAATAATGCATGATATTATAATTTTGGAGAAAAATAACTTTTTTAAAAAAAAAACTAGAATGTTATTTAGTTCTCACATTTAACATTAAATGAACAAAACATTTTTTGTTATCTTAATATCTTATAATTTTAAATATACATAAATGAAATTATTTACATAGAAGATGTTTTCTATTAATATAAACGAAGTCTTAGAATCATGATTTATAAATATTACATTTGATCACCTTCTAACTTAAGGGTTTTATGCTCGTGGTCACCTAACTAGATATGGAGGAATATAATTGTATACTTTAATTATATAAAATTTTTTTACTTTCATTAAAAAAAAAAGCTAGATACAATTTCTAATATTTTAAAAATTATAAAATACATTCACTACTATAGAATTGTTGATAAATGTTAGGTGTTTAGCAAATTATACATCAATTTTTTACTAACATCTAAATAAGCATCATTATGAATATGTTATGATGTTTTTTATATAATCAATGTCAAAATTAAAAGAATGTAAGTTCCTATATTTTTTAAATTGTCATCATTTTCTTTAGGACATATAACTCGATTAGAAAGGATGTTAGTTATTAAGTTAAAAATATTGGTTGTTATCAAGTAGTTGTTATTGAAAATCAATGTGCAATGTCAATGTCTTTTAAAACCTAATATGAAATGTCTTATATACCATATTAATTCTATTAAATAACTGATGTTGTATGACCTCTCTAAAAAAATCCATTCCTTTCTATACATCTACCATGTTTCCTTATGTATATTATCTCTAGTTTCTTAAAACACTTCCTATTATACTCCTTCTAATTTGAAACACATATTGAAAACACAAATGAAACAAAATACTCCAATTTTAAAACATATACACGCCTTAAATGAAATAGAAAGTAATGTACCTTTCATATAATAGTACATAATCCTATATTCAATAAATACAATACATAGAAGCTCAATTAAGACAACAACCACATTTGTGGCGTGTTTTTCATCACTTATATCCCCTATTCTTTCTCTTCCGAAGTGTAGCATGATTATCCTTTTGTTTTTATTTGTTTTGTTGAATTTTAGGATGATCTATTAGTTGATTCGCATCATTTGGTCATTAGAGCTTTGGATTCCTATTTTTCAAGTTTTATTTATTCTTTAAGTCAATTTTGATTTGTTCTATTTTTTTTAATGTTTCTATTTTTTCATAATTCTATATTTGCTATTCTATTATGCATTTTGTTAAATTGTTCTTCTTGTTCCAATTTTATTCTATGCCAATTTTGAATTTCATTTCTATCTAGTTATCTTTTCTACCCTAATTTTATTTGTTTTGTTCTATCTAAGTCTAATCTAAATTCATGTTGTTGTTCTATCTTGTTTCCATCAACATTTGTTTTGATTCTGAATTACATTATTTGTTTGTTAATTCTATTCGATGTTAAAATATTGAAATGTAATTGGATTATATTTCATATGTTTGGTCCCTTGCTTTGGTTAATTATTTTTGCATCAATGAGTTAGTTTTGTTTGTCTTGTTGCATTGGTCACTTTTGGATTGTGGTTCTCCTTGTCTAATTGCAATTACTACCTAAGTTAATATCCATGTTTGGTTCTATCTCAATTGCTATTTGTGTACTATTTAATTCCATTTAGTTGCGCCATTGTTTAGTCATTTCAATTTAGTGACTTTATGTGTTTTTGGTAATTTTTTCATTAACTCTCACTTCAGTCCGTCATTTGATTCATTTCACTATATTAGTTCATTTATTGTGTCTTGTGTCACAACCCAAATCCAATCGTGACTGGCATGGAACTCCTTTACCGATTTCCACCAATCTAAGTGTATGTACTTAACTTAATGCTAACCTATCAGTATGTGAGACATCAACAGAAGAGAATATTATTTCAAAGATATCATTCATCAAAAGTTTCTACAAAAGATATGAAAGTTAGAAATGCTTATAAACCTCCTAAAAATAGGGATAAGCAAGCCTAACTAACTCTTAAAGAGTTGGTTCAACATTCTATCAATCTAACACTAACTTTGAGGAGATGGAGGTGGAGGCTCAACCTATGAATCTATAAAATTAAAATACAGAAGAGTGAGTCTGAGCTCAGTAAGTAGATAATCTATAAGAATAACATCAATGTACAATAGTTTACCCACTGAACTATCCTCCTTCAATAAAATTATGCCATGAACAAATATATTGGTAAGCAAGAGCTAACAACACTGAGATTATCGCACACTCAACTTAAGTTTAATGTATCATTGAATGAACAAACAATAAATAAAATATATTCATCCTCCTTTTGACTCCCAGGTCAACCTTATGCCCTACCCACCTATTCCATCCATGTTCCCTTCGAGTCAACCTTATACCCTATCCTCCTTATTATTGAAAATTTACCATCTAATATTTACAACATTGCCTACATCATATTTCTCGCCTTTAATGCCACTCGTGGCATGGTTCTCAATACAATTTAAACATTAGAGCTCAAGCTCTAATCAATATAATCATAATTCAATTCAATGTACCTTACAATATCTATCAAACATCATCACACTCTCTTGTGTAGTTACAAGCATTTATATATATCATAGCTCTCATGTTATAACTTGTCATAAACCAATACAATTTTAGTACTTATATGTTAAATATCCATGATAGGCCATTATGAGGCATGAAAATACAAAATAGATTGAAAATGGGTTATTTAAAGACTACAGTTCTGACCTATGAGTGATGTATTAAGAATAACTCATAAACTATAGATGCAATATGTATGAAACTCTTTTCATATGAAAGTAGGTTTAATAAAAATTCTATAGACTACTTATTTTTCCAAATCCACTAAGTTTTGAAAGAATTATGTTATCTTAAAGTTAGGCATAAAAGTTCACTTTTCTGAAATTCAGAGTTTCTAACCTTTGCTCACTATTTTGATGATATCTAAAAATATATACATAATTTTGATTTGAAACTAATCATTTAAAAGTAAATCAATTACCTTTAAAATAATAGGTGGTTTGTTTAAAACGGACATAAGATGAAGGAGTTATGCCCCTTTTAAGTTGACATGAAAATCTGCAATTGATGAATCAATTCACTAACCTAGTTTTTGCCTTTGGATCCCTAAAATCGATTGGTGAATTAATTTATCAACCCTTAAGAGTGTTGAATCGCTTGGCCACTTAATTCTGAAGCTCAGTTTTGCCTTTAAACCCCCTGAATCGATTAGCCACTCAATTCACACATGAAAAACTCGATTTTCTATAAAATTTTCACTGTGTAACCAATCCAAAACACCTCATAATCATATATAATGCACATTAAACCCAAGTATGATCATCTATACACCTATATAACATCTTATATCACTTTTTTCTATCATTTATTGCTTCTAAAACATAAGATTAAGTCAAAATCAAGCAGAGTCACAAACTAACTCATAATTCTCATATACCTTCATATAATTTTAAAATCTATAGATTTAGCTAGATTATCCACTTACCTTGCATGGAAGAGAATACTAGGAGACTAATTTGAAGATCTTTGAACCTTATTGACATCAAAATCAATAGTTTCTAGAGTTAGAGTTTAAAATGCTTAACATATTCAAATAAGCTTCAAATCTTTTATCAACTAAGAAGAAGTAGAAGGGATTCTTGACGAAAACATTGTTCTTACCTCAATTAAATGAAGAAATCAAGAAGATTGGAAAGTCTCCCTTACTTGGTTGGTGAAGTGATGACAAGATTGTTTAGAGAGAGTGGAAGAAAATGGAGAAATGAGAGGGTGAAGGGCTTTAGAGTGGAAAAAAAAGGAAAAAGTAGGGCCTTAGGGGCATTTTTGAAAAAAACTCCTACATTTCTTCCATACTCATATACTCCCTTATATCAATGTATAACTTTACACCTCAAAATTCTAACAAACTTTTGCACAATAAATTTCACCTAAATTACATTCTCATACTCTTATTTTTTTATCAGTTCTATTTTATCCCATAATTCATATATAAAATTCTTAATTCACCTGAATTTATCGGTTGCTTAAACTACTCTCCTCATAACAAAATTTCTAATTTATTTATAACAAAGGAGGGTGCAATACTTGGTTGTAATGCCACTATGCATTGAAATTAGTTCAAAACTAGTTTGTTGGAAAATAATGCAATATAGTAGAATAACTAGGTTGTATCCCTAGTAATCCTTTTATCTTTTCTAATTGAATTTTTAACAATATTTAAATAACTATTGAATTATTAATGCACTGAAAATGAAAGAAACTAATGCAAACAAAATGTAAATGCAAATAAAGTATAATGATGTAATAGAATGCAGAATGTAGTAACAGAATACAGTGTGAAGTAATATATAGTGTGCAAAATAGAATTAGAATTAGGAGGCTTGTGAATTTAAATTGAATTAAATGTATTAAGTAAAACAGAAACACAGAGAAAATAGAAATCAAGAAAAATCAATGTATCAAACAACCAATTTAAGGAATTAAAAGCTTTAGTTTGGATTAATCATAAATCAATTAAGATATAACTTAACTTATTAATTTTTTAACCTTAGATTATCCAAAACCCTTACAATAATATGTGAATCCTAAGCTAGATAACTTTCTAGGATTTGATCAATAAAGATTAGTTGAAGTAACCACTATAATCTTTATGCTAGATCAAAACTGATTTAAAGATAGAATTCAATTGAATTGAGTAATTAAATTAGAAACCTCTAAATTAATCTCTCAATCTTTTACCCCTATGAGTAAAATATTGGTTTACCAACTACAATTCGATATCAAAATAATAAGAAATAAAAAATCATAAAGATGAAATTTAATCATACAAAATCAACATCCAACATAAGTAATTTCAAGAATTTAACATAAATAATTAAGGCAAGAGAAAAATTAATTAAGTAAAGTCAACATTACAAATCATAATCTCATAATCTAGAAGAGAAGAGCCTCAAACTCCTTGAATCAACCATGGAATTAAGCTTTTATTTATGAAGAAAAAAAGAGAAATGAGAAGAAGAAAAGTGAAACTATCTGCTGAATCTATATGTATCTATCTCAGAGTCTTAAATTCTCCTCATTTATTTTACTTAATTTATCTAAAACCCTATTAGAATTAGATTGTATGTTTCTTAGAATTATAATAATAGGGTATTCCTAATTTTTAGAAGTCCGAAATTATTTTTAATAAGATAATTAACTATAATAGCTATATTAGTAAATTCTCATAAGTCTAATTTCCAATTAGTTTAAAACTAGTAAAATAAGGTAATTTGGATAATTTATAAACATCAAAGTTGTAGACCAATTTCTTATTAAAATTTGAGCATTGGTTTCAGGTTAATTAGATCTCTATAGCTTCAAATATGACCTAAATACAAAGGTAGGCTCAATCAGGACAGAGACATGACTTCAATTTCTTAGTCACATATGACCCCTAAAATGTCCGAATTGTACTTGGACCAAAATATAAAAGTTGTAAATCTCTTTTTAAGCTTTCTAAAAATTTAAAGATCACATCAATTTGACATCCAAAGCTTAAGATATAGCTAAAAAAAGAAATTATATTAAAATTCAACATTAATTAAATAAATTCAAAATATTGTAAAATCACCCATAAATTATAAAACAATGTCAATTATGTGAAATTAAGCATGTGTAACTAATTAAGAGATATAAAATAAGAGAAAATAAGATAGTAAATATTTTTCTTATCATGTCTCTTTTGTCTTCACTTAGTTCAAGTCTAGGTGCATGTTGAGTTTGTGCTTAATTTTATCATTTCTAGTCTATTTTTTTCATTTTATTTTATTTGTGTCTTGGCTTTGTCAAATTGAGTCTATTTTTTATCCTGTTTTTAAATTCCTTAATTGTTCATTATGTCCAATTGTTTCAATTCACATCAAACAAATCATTTAATCATATTAATGTTATCTTATCAAATTTGGTTTCATTAAATTTTCTAGTTAGTCATTTGTCTTTAATTCTAGTCAATGTTTAATTGTTGATTCATTGTGTCTTAGTTTTTATGTCAATTCTTCAGATTATATCACTCTTGCTACTATTTTGTTTATGGTGTATTGGTCCTAAATTTTGTAAAAGAGAAAAACATAAAGCATAAAGAACAATATTATGAAAGTTGAAAATAAGAACAGATGAAAAGCCAAAAAACAAAAAGGAGTAGAAAAAGAGCAAGTGAAATAAAAGAGAAAAATAAGAAAAGAAGCAAAATTATTCAAAAGAAAAGAAACATAGAAAGTGAATCAAAAGGAAAAGAAAAAAGTTAGAAAAGGAAGCAAAACGAAAGTTATTTTACAAGTGAAAAATAAAAAAAAGTTATTGAATTATGACAAACAAAAAGGAGAATTGTTTAAATGGTGAAAAGAAAAGGTTACAAGAAAGCAAAAGGAAAAGAAATGTGTTTAAAAGTAAAAACATAAGGAAATTGTGAAGTTGAAAATCAAAAGAAGAAAGTGTTTGAAGTTGTGAAAAGTAAAAGGAATTTGGTATTGCTTAAC
Organism: Sindora glabra; assembly: GCA_020226215.1. NCBI lineage: Eukaryota > Viridiplantae > Streptophyta > Magnoliopsida > Fabales > Fabaceae > Sindora > Sindora glabra. Next base: position 53,948,004 of record CM035235.1, on the reverse strand, counting down.
TTCAAAGCTAGAATTTGCAATTTTCAATCCATTTTCCATTATTCTAAGAATGTTTGAGTTCCTTTATTTTGTCCTAGTCCTTGACTTGAGTCTTGTGTTTGTTTTCTTTCTTTATCAATTCAATATTCATCTTTGAGTTTATTTTTATCCTATTCTTTAAGTTTTGTCCTTATTTTTTTGTCTTAAATCCTTAAGTCTATCTTGGTCATTATCTTGAGTCCTTGTTTTAAGTCTTGTTTATCTCTTTTCTTTAGTTGTTTGATTTTAATCTTTAAGTTCTAGTTAATTTCCTATTTTTGAAACTATCATTATTAACTCTTGACTAGTTTTCTTCTTAATTTTCCATTTGTTGTTTCTCTAAATATTTTGTTTGGTCTTTCAATTGCATGAACCTTGATTAGTGAAATTAATTGTCATATTTATTAAATTTTATTAGTTGTGTCTTCTAAGTTCTTAAAAAAACCATAATAGGGAAGGATAAGGGTAGTAAAAAAAGATAAAAGTGCATAAAATTATTTGAGGGTAAAATTCTTAATTAGAGTACAAATATGAAAATGAGTGCCTTAAATTAAGCAAAAAAGTATGCTCTTACAAGCTCCTTTCTTTTATCTAAACCTTTCTTGTAAATATTTCTTCTAAAATGTTAGAAGGTAGTGTGAACATTGATATTGGATCCATGTTAAAGACCATGCAACAACAACTTGATGGGATAACCATGGAATATAGTGAAGTGAAAAATAAAGTTGGGAAAGTTAAAGGTGAACAATCTTATAGAAGCTAACATGGTGAAAGAGATAAAAATGAAAAAAAAGATATAAAATAAAATGCTAAAGTCATTGAAGAAGAAGAAGTTAAAAATAAAAATAAAAAAGTAAAAGAATAAATGAGCAATACAATAATTTTGAAATGAGTGATAGAAAAGATGAAAGGAAGAATATGAAAAGAGAAGATAATAGGAAAAGAAAAGATAAAGTAGATTCCAATCTTAATAGTGTTAAAAAAAGGATTCTTTCATTTAAAGGAAGGAATGATCTGAAAGTTTACTTAGAGTGGAAAAAGAAAATAAAATTAATGTTTAACTATTACCATTATTTTAAAGAAGAAAATAATGCTTGCCATTTTTGAATTCATTTATTATGCTAATATTTAGTAAGATCAACTTGAGATATTAGAAAAAGAAATGGTAAAAAACCTATTGTTGCTTATAAAGAAATGAAGATTATTATGAGAAGAAAATTCAGTCTTAACTCTTCTAAAAATAGCTGTCATTCTAAGAGTTATAGGAGAAAAAACTTGAAAAGAAGGAAGATAAGGGTTATAAGAAGCATAAGATCGAATCCTCATCGAAAGTTAAGAAAGCAAGTACAAGGGGGAATCCTTATCAAAACCTAAATGTATGTTTCTAAGAGTAAAAGTAAAGTTGAAAAGTATCAAAAGTATACTTATGATAAGTGCTTCAAATGTTTGAAGCATATTTATCATGCTATTGATTGTCCAATAAAAAAAACCTTGAAAATTCAAAAAAAATTTAGGAGATTAAGCTAAAAAATAAAGTAAAGAACAAAGAGAGAATATCTTCCACACTAGATGAAATATCAAGGGTAAGATGTATAATATTATCTTTAATAGTGATAGTTAGTCCAATATTGCTAGCACTTATATAGTAAAGAAATTTAACTTGCTTACTTTGAAATACCCTACTACATACAAGTTACAATAGTTGAAAGATAGTGGTGAAATAGAGGTGATAAAGTAAATGTTAGCTTTATTTTCAATTAGTAAATACCAATATGATGTGTTTTGTAATGTTGCTCCTATACATGCTTGTCATTTATTACTTGAAAGACCATGATAAGTTAATATAAAAGTAATCTATGATGGAGTCCTCAATAAGTATAGTTTTAAAATGAATGGGAGAAAAATGACTCTTAAACCTCTAACTCTAAAATAAGTGAATGAAGACCAATTAAGAATATAAAAAAAAAAAAAGGAAAGGAAAATGAGAGAGGAAGAAAAAAAAGAGAAATGAAAAGAAAAATAGGGAAAAGAAAAAGGTAAAAAAAAGTGGAAGCCATGAAAAGAAAGAAAGTGATTATGAAGAAGAAGAAGAAAGAAAAATAAAGTTAGAGAAAAAAAGAGAAAGATAATGTTAAGAGAAAAGAAAATGCAAGAAAAAGAAAAAGTGATTGCATTTGCAACTAGTGATGTGATGAGTGCTTATTATGCCTTTAGGTTGATTGTTTTATACAAGAAAACCTATGAAAATGTTTACAAATTTGAATTTGTTTCATCATGAACTATAAAGACCTTGAAGAATTTAAAGAGTCAAGGAAAGTTAAGTTGTAAACATGTCAAATTAGTGAAATTCCTTGAAACATATCTCAGTGTCAGTCAATATAAGTAAGGTAAAGGTAATACAATGGATAATGCTTTATTTCAGAGGCATATTCTTATCTTTACTTTGCATAAAAATTGTTATATTTTGAGTATATTAAGAATATATATATGAATGATTGAGGTTTTGCAACCCTTTTACATGACTTTATTATTTTTTTACATATTGATTTTGCTTCGAATGTTAATGTTTATGAGGAAATGGTATTTGAAAAATTGTTTAGGCATGATAGTTGTTGTGTAGGAAAAACAAATTGTGTATATCGAAAAATTCTTAAGGGGAATAAAAGCCCATAGTTATAATTTAATGAAACATTTTTATGCTAAAAAAACTCTAAATAATTTATTTGATAAGTTGCATGGTTTTGGGGTGTTTTTTTATAAAAGATTTGAAAATAAGATATTATACAATTTAACAGGGAAAAAGTGTTGAATGGGAAAATATTTTTAAAATAAAACATGATTTAAATGAGTGATTAGTTTTGCTATTTGGTTTGTTCAATGCACCAAATACTTCTATGACATTAATTAAACATGTTTTATGTGCTTTCATTAATAAATTTGTTCCTATTTGTTTTCATTCCTTTTATGAATTTAAATGATGGATCTTATTAATGCTTGAGAATTTAAAAATTTAGGAAGATCGCTGACCATAATTTGATGACAATCTTATGTATAGTAAAAATGAAGATGAGTTTGTTGGGCATTTGAATTATGTTTTGTAAGATTTGAGAAATAAGAACTTAAATGCCAATTTTGAGCAATGTTCGTTTTTCATGGAAGGAATTGTGTTTTTGGGCCATGTTGTGAGTGCCATAAACAAAAGTGTGGATGAATAAAAGGAAAAAGTAATTAAAGAATGGCTTCCTCCTAAGTCCTCTAGTGAGATCAAGAGCTTTTATAATTTAGCTAGCTTTTATAGAAAAATTGTGAGAAATTATTGTACTCTAGTTATACTAATGATTTTAATTCCTTTCCTTTGCTAATTTTGTATTTAATTCAAGTGGTTGTTTTATTATAATATGAGTGGAAAATAAGATTCTCAAATCCAATTACACCTTAGCAGAAATAATTTATTTCAAGTTCTTGAAGAAACAATGACTATATTTCTAATTTGATTTCTCGTGGCGAGTTTAATGTGAATGTTTCTTTTAATAATTCTAATCTTATTCCTTTTGATATAGGTATTAGAGATTTATACATAATTTTTTTTCAAAGAAGGGAGGAATGATATGATTCTAAGAGAGGCAATCATGAAGAACTATTTAAAAGAATCAAAGATATTTTTTCAATGGTTAATTCAAGAGGCTTTGATATATAAAAAAAGGAGCTTGGAGATGTTCATTTAGGCTAGTTGATGCTATTTTGGCCATTTTGAGACTTGGTTTGCATTTTATTATATTTTATTGTATTTTAAGACCTCTTAGGCCTTTTATTTGTTTATGACTTTGACCCGTTACTTTTATCATCTACCTAGAGTTATTATTTATTTGATGATATTTGATAGTAGGCTTGTTAGTTAGCTAGTATTGGGCCTACTTGGATTTATTTAAGTCTAATTATTTTGGGCCATCTTTTAAACCTATATAAAGAGGCATATTTCTTATAAAATGAAAGATTATGACATTTTACAAGTAAAATCATTGTTGCCTTTTCTTATGAAAGTATAATTTTCTTTTTAATTCTTAAATGAACTTGTGACTTGTTAAATGATTAATTCTTTGTGGTGTGATTCTTTTGCACTTATTAGAGGATTTTCATCTTTTATGACATGTTCTTCATCATTTGTCATTGCCATTCTTTCTCTTTTTCAATGTATCATGTCTATTTTTTAATTTATTTTACTAAATTTTAGGATGATTCATCAGTTGATTCACATCAACTTAAGGTAGAAAATTTATTTAGAGGGATTGTCGACCCATATCCCTTCGTTATGGACTTTTAACAGATAAAAAGTATCTAAATTACCTTCATAATTAATCAAAGGTAGCTCCGATGAGAAAAAAAAAGTGTCTTCAATGTTAATGGTTATGTCTTCTCCATTTCTATTATCAATAATTTATCTTTTCTCTTGAAAAACTATAGATTATTTGCTATCAATTGGGTTTATCTCATAAAAAACTTATTTTGCTTAGCAAACCATTACGAATGATTCCCCCTTATAACCATCCTTACTAAGATCCACCAATGTGAATCTTAGATCATCCACTCAAATGCTATTGTTAATCTTCATTCACTTATATTGAAATACAAGCTCCTTGAATTGGATGTAGTTGAGCTCCTATATCTCTTCAATAAACTTATAATGTGGCATCATTCATCATTGCCTAGATGGGATTTTTATCTTTAGCATTAAAGACATGCATTACCTAAACCATTAGAGTAGCCCCACTATTTTGTATGGTGTTATCCCTTCATGTAAAAATTATATCTCTTAATGTCATATCCTTAATAAGATATAACCCCTATACAAGGCTTGTTAGCTAACTATCTTATTATCTTGGAAAAAACATCTAGTGTTTGTGACATCATGCTCCTCATTCAATTACAAAACTATGTAATGAATAAGTAGTTATATTTAGCTTATACATACTACTCATTCCTACCATGATAAAGCATTTTTATAAAAACAATATGCTTATTTATGTAATGCTTAACCCCTTCATTATTTTGTAAGACATATAGGTGTGCTTATGCTCATATTTCATGATTTATGCTCTTTACTCAAGTCTTTAATGTACTTTTCTTAAAATTATTCCTTCATGGTAAGGCTTATAAAGCTTAATAATGTCCACATTTGCTAAGTATTTAGTGTAAAATTCTACAGCCTTTTCAATAATGCACCTCTTGATAAAATAACCTTTGGTCTCATTTCAATTATGCATATACCTTTTAGAATCTTCATGTACTACTCAAATAAGCATATTCACCTTAAGTAAACTAGCCCACAAAGTCTTATCTCATTGAGTGTATAACAAAATACATTATGATGTCAAAAAATAAAGGTAGAAAATATACCTCAAATTGATACAATGTAATAACAACATCCCTCTTCAGCTCATCCAAATCCTTTAAGTTAATGACTTTTGAACATATTGTATTGAAGAAGAAACAAAGTCTCATAATAGCATGTTTTACATGTTTAGGCAATATTCTTTGAATGGTGACTGAGAGAAGTTATTGCATTAAAGCATTATAATTAGAGACTTGAAATTAAATAATTTTATATATTTCATAAAAACAAGGCTTCTAATATTAAAATAATAGCTTTGGGTCATCTTAACGTGGTGTAAAAACTTGAAAAAACTTGATTTCTCTTTCCTAGACAATGTATGATAATTTAAAGGCAAATACATATGTTAACTCCTTCTTTCCACTGTTAGTTTCTCCTATATGACCATTTCTTACAAGTCTTGTTTAGCTTTAACTCCATCTTTTATCTTGCCTAACATGTTTAAAAGCATTCTAATTAGACTATCATATATATTTTTCTCCACATATATGACATTAATATTATTTTTGACAAACAAGTCCTTCCAACATAAACGATTGAAGAATATAGACCTTTTTTTGTATGGAATGTTGCCATTCAATTTGCAAAAAATGATGTCAATATTTTTCACCTATTTCATAAACCTCCTCTCAAATTAAAGGATTTAAAGTTATTATTTCCTCTAGTAAACCATGAAACCCTTTCTCAACCTACAATAGTTATGGAATAGCATGGAAATCCCTTACCATTAAGATACATTATATTTTCTTTCCATACATAAATGTCATTTTCATAAATAAGGCATGCTCTATGGCCTTTAATGTGAAACCTCAATAAGTTTCCATTAGATGGGAAGTTATTAATTATACAAAAAAGCATAGCATGTAATTTGAAAGACTCTTGACGATATGCATTAAAAGCAACATGCTTTCATCCTATATAAGTTTCAAATCTCTGATAAATGTTGCTAAAAGACACCTATGTCATTTTCTGGTTACTGAGGCCACAAAATTAGATTAAAAACTAGTTTGCTATAAAATAATATAGTATAATGGTATAATTAGGTGATACCCCTAGTGATCCCTTAATATCATCTTTTATTATGAATTATTAATAGAATGCAAATGTAAAATTTAGAATTAAATAGGAAAATAAAATGTAAAAATGGATAAAATAGAATGCAATAGAATGGATGCAATATACTAATAAAATGTAATGCAAAATGCTATATTATGTAGAATGCAATATGTAAAACAAAATTAGATTAGGGGTTTTATAATTCAAAATTAAATTGAATGTATTAAATGAAACAAAAATACTAAGCAAATAGCAAGAAGGAAAATCAATATAATGATATAGTTAATTTAAGGAATAGAAATCTCTAGTTGGGCTAATTACGGATCAATTAGATATTTAACTTTTCTAATTAATCCTTTAATCTTAAATTATCTAGAACCTTTGCAAGAATTCATGAATCCTATGCAAGATTACCATCTAAAATTTGATCAATTAAGATTAATTAAATTAAGCAATCACTATAATTCTTAAGTTAGATCAAAATTAATTTAATGATAGAATTTAGTTGAATTGAGAAATTGAATTAGAAACCTCTAAATTAATCTCTTAACCCTCTACCCCTATATATAAAACTGTGATTTACTAACCATATTTCAACATTAAAATAGCATAATATCAAAAATCATAGTGATGAATGCCAATTATACTAAATCAATATTCAACACATATAATTTCAAGAAATCGGCACGTACAATTAAGGAAAAAAATTAATTAAAAAAGTTAATATTATAAATCATGATCTCATAATCAAAAAGTGGAAAGCCTTAAACTCCTTGAATCAACTCCGAATTTAAGCTTCCATTGATAAAGAACAAAAAGAAACAAGAAGAAGAAGAGAAAAGTTGTGCTATTGAATGTGTCTAATGAGTTCTCTCCTTTTGTTTAACCTAAAAACTTATTAGACATGGATTGTATGTCTTTTAGGACTACAAAAATGAGGCTTTCCTAATTTTTAGAATTCCAGACCTATTTTTAACAAAGTAATTAACTCTAATAGTTATAGTAGTAAATTCCTAGAAGTATGACTTCTAAGTAATTTTAGACCACCAAAACAATATAATCTATGTAATCTATAAATAAAAAAGTTATAAAGCCAGGTTTTATAGAAATTTAGGCACTAGTTTTAGGTTAGTTAGTCCTTTGTAACTTTAGATATGACCTAAAAATCGAAGCTGGTTCAATTAGGATAAAGACAGGGCTTTAGCTTCTTGACTAAATAAAGACTTGAAGGAGTCCAAATTAGAATTTGACCAAAATAACTAAATTGTATATCTTTCTTTAAGCTTTCTAGGGATATAAAGATCATTCCAATCTAATATCGAGAACCTAAAATATAGTTGAAAAAATAGAAATAGTATCAAAATTCAGTATTAACTGAATAAATTCTAAATATTGTAAAACTAATCCCAAATTATAAAATAAGACAAATTCTATGAAATTAAGCATGTATAACTCACTAAGAGATGTGAAATAAGAGGACATAACATAATAAATATTTTTTGATAAAAAATCATTAACTTTATAGGCTATATGTTATGTTTGCTACTTATATTATTATAAAGGTTCATTCCATTAGTACATAGTGCAAGTCTTGAGCATTTTTACTTTACTACTAAATTTGGAAAATAATAAGTTAATCATTCTCCATTAAGAGAAATCTATCAAATAATAAAACTTGTCAATAGAAATCATCCGCTCCACATGCCATGCTAAGTTCTTTACATCTTTTACATTGGCAAATATATGTTTACACCTTAGTGTTATAGGAAGATATCACAACACCTTAGCTAGAGCCCCTTTCTTAATGCTTCTATCATGCTTTTTCAATTTATAATAGGATATCCTATATTTTGGATACTAATATAGTGTTTTATACTCCGTTCAGTACAATATGCAATCATTAGGACAGCATGAGTCTTCTTTCTGTGAACATCAAGTATATGATTTTCTTAATGTCATATGCATGAGCTAGTAGTACATCACTTTCAGCAAATATGTCTTTCAATAACTGTAGTAATGCCATGAAACTCTCATCACTCTACTTAATTTAAGCTTTCAAGTTGAAAAATCTCAACAGTATAGATAAACATGTGAAATTAGTGCAACTTAAATATAATGACTTTTTTACATCACATAACAAACTATTGAAAACTTACAGATGCTTCGTAAAATTATTTATAATATTATGAACTATATCCTCTAAGCAAGTACCAAAACCTTTATCTTTATGATCATTAGAAGTGCCACACAAGTTATTTTCATTGTGTCATATCCATCACATATAGCTAGCGATAATGTCATGAACAAATAGATGATCTTTTAATTTCTCGATCGTCACCCTTTTGACATAACAACATTTAATGTAAGGATACCTTATAAGGTCAACACTAAATTATTTCCTTTAAGTAACTACAAATTTGATGAATTTATCAACCCTACTCTCATATTCAAAATTACATCAATTAACATGCATCTACCTTTAATCCATAACCATCTAATCTAATAAAAATTATACAAATAAAAACTATCACAAATTGTAACCTTTTCAACTATGTACCCAAAAGCCAAACACATTCATATATTTATATGCATCAAATTGCAATCCAAATCATTAAAAGTTGAAAATTTTCTAAATACATACACTATTATAAAATTGATGATTTATATTGGTCGATAAATATCAGTTTACAATAAAATTGACATTTATTCTAATGTAGTTGCATTTTTTAAATTATACAAAAACTTAAGATGACAAACAATAATTTAATCATCATCTAATAAGCATTTTAAAAGTCTTATTAGAAATTGTAAAAGCATATGACATGAGTTTTAGTGAACGACTGTTATCTAAAAAGTATTTCAAAAGTCTTGTTGAAAATAGCAAAGGAATAAGATGTTAATTTTGTTTAACAACTGTCATCTAAAAGGCTTTTTGAGAGTCCTATTGAAGACCATAATAGCGTAAGATGTCACTTTTTTTAATAACTAACATCTATTATTTTTCCATAAATCTTCATTCTAGCTTTGTCTTTTCATATAAAACTTTTTTGACATCTCACTTTTCTATATTCTTTCAAGTGTGATGATTTTCATATATAATACTATTACTAATCTCTTACTCCACTTTCATAAAGAAAGTGTACAATGGAAAAACCTTAACTTCCAATTCTCCTATTGTATACCTTTTTTAATTGTAATGGGGTAAAAGTGGAATAGAAAAGCTTATGAATGGAAAAGCTACTGATTCCTTACTTCACTTTCGTCAAGAAATTGTACAGTGGGAGAACTTTAATCTTTAACTTTCTCCTCTTATACACTTTGTTATTTACCAAAGAGTAAAAGTGAAATGGAAAAGTTAGTGAATGATAATTTGACACATGGTTCTTCTGCATTCCCACTCCACTTTCATATCTCCAAAGTACACAAACTAGAGAAATTTGATTAATAACACTAGAGTTTATATCAAGGATGAAAATTTTAATACATACTCATTTTCCTATTATTTTTACGTATTCATATAAATGTATAGATTTTTATTTATTAATAACTTAGCATAGTTATTTTATATAAATTTGTAGAGATATTATTTTTCTTTCCTTATTTATTTGTACATTCATTATAAATAGAACAATGATAATTAAAATTGTAAAATTTGTAAATTTATTTCTTCTTGCTTATTTATATGTTATTTTTACCTTAAAATTTAGTAATAGATGTTTGGATTACATAGATTAACTAAGATAAGACATATTAAAACAAATATAATATTCTATGTAAAATTGCTTCAAAAATAACTTTTTTTCATATTTATTTGTTTTCATTATAGAAATTTGCAATAAACAAAAAGCCTCTTCTAAAAAAATGGCAAGCATAAAAACATTGGTTTTAAGATTAACAAACTAACATCTAATATGACTGCATTTTCTCAAAATCTGAGAACTTTTAAATAAATGCCATTTATAAAAAAAGTTTAAATGAATGAAAATGAAAACATCTAAATAAATGATATTTATGAACAAATCTAAATGAAAGGAACTGAAGATAACTACATTAATAGCATTTAAGAAAGAACTTACAATGTCAATTTTTTTAATAATAATTACGTTTGTCTATTTTAATTGTTGTGATAGTTTTTCAATAGGAAATTACAAACTCAATTTTTTGTGATGACAATCATAAAAGTGTATTTCAATCATCGTGACAATTCATCAATAATTTATATATTGTTTTAGTACATAACTAACATTTTAAGTCATCATAATAATATATATGGCTAAATTTATGGTGACAATTATAAATTAATAATCACATTTAATTATTTTACTTTTGGCCTATAAATAAAACTCTCCTTGTTAACAAATTGATGATATTTCAAGATAGAGCTCTTTCCATAAAAAAGGGGAGCTTTTAAGTTGAGGATTATAGATCTTAATATTCATCATTACCATGGCTACTTGGAAAATTCAAAAAACTTTCATAATTTTTTACAAGGATTTTTACCCATACCTTAGAAAGAACCCTAAAAGATTTTTAAATTTTCTCAGTAACCTAGATAATGTTAATACTATAGTTTACAACTTCATCTTAGAAGTCTTCTTTAGTAGTGGATTCTAAAAATTAGCATTTTTAGAAGGTTATGAAATTGATCAAAGTCCCTTTTAAGAACTTTTATCCTTAATTTAGTCCTAAACATAGGCATTCTATAAAACATTTAGAAGGACTTTGGAAAAGAATCCTTTTAAGTTCTCTGTAAAATGCTTGTATTTATGGCTAAAGTATAGACACAAGTCTTTAAAAGGAATCTAATTCCTTCTAAATATTAAATATTAAAATCTATACCCTTTATCTCAATCTTAAAAACCACCTCTTATGGTCATGAGCATCACATCAAATTAGAGTTATTTTTTGCACTCAAATAAATGGTCACGAGTATAAGATATTATGGTTTAATGTGATTGCAATGATCATAATATTCAAAACATTTCTAATTATGTAGGATTAATGATGTGTGTTGTTTTTATATTCCTTGTGTGCTTAATTGCTTCATTTGCAATGAGCCTCTAATACTCCCTATATTTCAATACGAGAATTGCCATATTGTTTGCTTTACATGCTATGTCAAACTTTAATATACATAAAGCAAGGAGCTTGACCATTCTCAAAGTGAAAAATAGGAACACTCAGACACTTATAGCATATAATGTAATCAAGCACCTCAAGGTTAATAAATACAAAATTGATGGAAGCAGGCACCTCATAAGTTATAAAGCAATATGAAGGAATTAAGAGTAAGGAATTACCACTTTTCTTTTTCCATGTGTAAGGATGCTATGTATATTTATTGTAAACAATAGTATTTTCATTATATATGTTTATGTATTGATATGAAAATAAATAAAATAGAAGAATATATCTTTGTAATAGATTATCTTTTTTCTTTTTTCTTTCATTTACATTCAATTTGTTTTTATTCTGTGTGGCTAAATATATTAGGTTTAACACTTACTAGAAAAGCACAAAAAATAAATGTGAGGATTTTTTTTCTTTTATGTTTATTCTTACAATTTAGTTTCTTGTTTCCCATTTGATCCTTATTGCCTATCATTTTAATGTAGATTTCATAGGTTTACACAAGTAAGAAATTCCTCATTTTCTATTGGATCTTTGTTGCCTATCATTTTGATGTAGCTTTTATAACTTTGTATAGGTAAGAAATTTGATCTCATTTATATTCTTTTGCATTCTTTCACATTATCTACTATTTGTTCATATGAAAATGTATCATACACCAATTTTTCATGAATAATCTTCATTACGTCTATAGGCATTGTATTCAAAAAGCTTGTTTAACGAGTGCAAATTAAACTTCAACTATCAAGATAGATTAAGAAAAGCACTATTCTTTAATGGTAGTATTGTATACAACTTTTCACTATTTTTAATCTTTTGTTATTGAATTTATTATTTAAAGTTATTGAAATTGGAATTCTTTAGATTAATAAGAGATGTTGGCATTCTATATTTATTTAAGAATACAAGGAAAATAGGGAGTATGAGAGAGTGAGGAGCATAAGGATGTGGTTATGGTTTGGAACAATGGAGTAAGAAACTAGGGGCCAAGTTTGAATGGGTAGGGTGGCTAGATATACAATATTATTTATTTAAATGAACCAATGTAGTATTATGGGCATTGAATGTTAATTTTTAGAAAGTAAACAATGTTAAATGTTAGTTCCCAAGATTATAGAAACATAAAAAATTGACATTGTTATATTTTACTAACCAATTTTAAAGTCACATATACTATACATTAGAGGTGCAAGTAAGTTCAGCTATTCATAAGCAGTTTAAGATCTATTCGTAAAAAATTTGATTCAAGTTTGAATGTTAACAAGCCGAGCTTGAACTTTTTATTACTTAATTTGATTTATTCGTGAACCTAAATAAGCTTAGTATAAAGTATATTTTTATTTTTTTTACATTTTATATAATATATATATATATATATATATATATATATATATATATATATATATATATATATATATATATAACTAAACTATTATAAGCTCATATTAGCTCGTTTAAGCCTATTTAAGCTTGAATATAACCTAACTTCAAGCTCAAGCTCTAATATTTAAGCTTGATTCGAAATTTGGAAGAAGAAATCTAAAACTTGCTTAAGCTCAAATAAGTTCAAATCGAACTTGAGCTCAAGCTTGATGTTTTTAGGCTTAATGAGCTTGAAGTTGAACTCAAACTTAAGCTCATTTAATATTATTGAACTCGAGCTCGAATACATAGATGTTTGAGTTGACTTAGCTTGTTTGCATCCCTACTATGCATAGTTACACCTCAATCATTTTTCAACATTTAATATCCTAAATACCTAATGCCAATTAGTTACCTTGTAGTAATGATACCTAAAATCAAAATAAATTTATACATTTCTATGCAAGTTTCTATGTGCAATCTATTTCATGTGTAAGATTAGAAAGGGTCTTGTGTCAAATGAGCGATCAGGCATCAAATGAGGGATCTCATCATTATTGATGCAAATCCCTAAGCAAATCATTGCAATTACTATAATACAAGTGCAAGAGCATTAAATGTGATTGTATGTTTCCAAAGCATCACTTTTGAAAAATATTCTCATACATAACTAATCTAAATTGATCTACTAATTTAACAAATCGAGATCTTTTTAACTAATTAATTTCTTGGTTAAGCCTTGTTACACTATTTTAGATGGGGTAAATATTAGATTAGACTAGACTAGACTAATTCATGGGCTTGGACCCATCTCAACACAATAAATTGAGAAAAAGTTGGCCCATTCTACAAGAAGACCAACCCCTTGGCTAGCATACCTATACTAACAATTATTGGTCCTTGAAAGCACTTTGCAATTAGACCAATTGAAAAGAACCAAATGACTTTGGCTAGATAATACCATTGGGAGAGGGAGTTATAACAGCTAGAAATAGTTATCATTTTTAGAATGATTTGTCCTACCAAAAAGACTTAAATTACTCATTGCCTAGTTATGAAATGATCAATTTATCTCAAGTACGATCTCTCCCGTAAATATTAAACACTTAAGATAGATAAGTTCTCTAATCTCATTCTACTTGCTATTCACTACTACACACTCTTACTCTTGCTCAGTTAAATATTGGAAGGGTAAAATTGAATCACCACTCATTGTTTGGCCTGCTTGCAGGTAACGAGTGATCTTTTTGGCGATTTCCACTGTGCTGAGCCAATCTATACTGTAAGTTCTAACTAACGGCACATACCACAAGTCCATGATGTCTATTCCCCAATCCTTTATTTAATTACAAGTATTTCAACACAACCTATTTACAATCAACAACATTAATTGACTTGAAGACACCTGTCATTTTCCATTTCAGGGAAAACAGTAAAATACGTCTGAATGGCAGAAAGCGCCAGTGCAATTACTGCCGCAGAAAAAGCAGCAACAGTCCATGGTGAGCTAAAATGATCAGAAAGAAACTCAGCAATCCAAGTCCTCACCGTGTGACTATAGTACAACTCTATTTGCTGCTTAACATCAAAGTATTTTCGATCTTCCACCACCAAGTCACTGCTGAAAGAATTGAAAAGCTGTGCCACTTCTTCATCGCTCCCAAGCATATTCTCGATTATGCCGGCTTTTCTCAGCTCCCTGACATCCTCAACGTCGTCGATGATGGATTCGAGAAAAGCCACGAACGAGCTAACCTCGTAGCCGTTCCAAAAATCCGGGCACATCTCGAAAGCTATCACGTTGAGAACGATCACGGCGGTTGTATCATCCACTCTGAATTTCGGAATCCGGAGATCGCCAAAGACCAACAACCTGCGCTTGTAAGTGATTCCATGGCCCTTGCGGGCTTTCTTTACTCCAATCTTTGCGGCTTTCAGATCCCGGATGTTCTTATATGTTGGCGGGGGATTCTTTGCACCTGTTTGCTCTATGCGGCACATAATATGTTGTCGAACAAAACGAAGCAACCAGCTCTGGTGCCCCTTTTTTTCTTCCGGCTTGTCGTTTTCCTTTCCGTGGTTCTCCGGCGCTGGCCTTATCCTGCCTAGAATTTTTGTTCGAACAAGATCAAGCAAATGAATCGGCGGCATTGGTGGAGGGTGCAGAGTAACTGCGGTATGTGCTTCTTCACGACCCAGAGGCGGAAAAATGGTCATTTATTTATAAAAATAACATAATTAAAATAATATTTTGAGTTCATAATTAAAAAATACATAGCACCATAGAGTTCTTACAAACAAACTCTTAAATATTAAGGTTAATGATACAAATTGCGAATAGCATAATGCCATAATCATACCTGACATGCCTTTAATATTATTGTAGTTAAGTTCCTATCTTACAAATACTATTTGGGTGAAAATTTGGGTCGCATGTATTAAGCTTTCTTTATGTGTATTTGTCTGTGATGTCTAACTGCGCACATTTTGAACCTATAATCAAGGTTGTTTTTTCCAAAACAAAATTGCTTGGTTTTCCCCTTCAAAAAATGAGCAACAATGTGACTCCTTACAAGTTTTTTTATCTTTCCCTCTGGTTTTAATAAAATTTTGTAACTTTCTCATTCAAATTTGTCATAAAAGTGTGCAACTTTTTCATCAAACCCTACATATTTTTATATTGCAAATATAATTGCTTATATTGCAATTTTTTTATAAAAAATTATAAATTACTTTGAAAAAATTTCAAATTTACGTGAAAAAGTTGCAACGTCATGTCTTAAATATTTAAAAAAATTTTTATAAAAAATTATATTTTTCATAAAATCACACAACTCTAAACAAAAAAGTGTAGAAGTCAAATCCAAAAAAATTGAGAGAATGACCAATATTAATATATTTAGTTAGAGAAAAATTCTAATATACTAAAATTATAACCCTTGATTTTAGTCGAATTCAATAAACCAAAAATAATTTCTAGTTTTTATAATTTTTAATATCTTAAAAGTTATAAAATCAGACTTTTAATAGGTATGGACTTTCCAGGTAGGATCAAGGTCCAAGAAATGCACCTGTGGTCCCTTGGGTTTGACCTCCCTCCCGCCTGCTTGTAGATGGGTTGTAGTACTTCCGTCCGTAAATACTACTGTGGACGTATTTTCCCATAATATCCCGCAACCAAGTTTCCGTTCTGCTTAGCAACACCAACACTCGGTCGGGAAGTTGGTTCTCCAGCAAGATCAGATCCCTCGACATGTAAATTAACTGGTCATACTTGATCCTCAGATAGTTGTCCGGATCCTGCTCTTCAGAAGCATAATGTTCCATGAAATAAAGCAACGAGCATCCATCCACGAAAAACATCCAGGAAAGATAGTCATCATTACTATAGCCATCAATCACATCTTTTACGAATAGCTTCTTCAGTCCATCGATGTCTTCCCTGATCTTTTGATATAATTGTTCGATGTTCTGTTCCATTTCTTCGACGTAGTCGGCCGTCCACCGGAGCTTGTGTTCCTCCCCTAGCTTGAGATGATGGTGCATTGGCCCGATTGATATCATCTTGGGCGTGTAGTACCTGTGGGAGCAAAAAAGTTAAGAAGTGATGCGAGGGATTAATGTAAAAACTTCATTTAAAAAAATAAATATATTTTTTTTGTGAATTAAAATATCTTTTTAAAATTGAGAGGGTTGCGTTTTTTGTCTTGTTTTGTTTTGATAAATCAAAGAGACAAAAAACCCAAAACAAAAAGATTAAATAACAAACTAACTATTTTATTGAATTATGTAATTTTTTCAAGAAATTTTTAAATATGAATATGTAAATTTATCATATTATTTTTTTGCACAAAATTTTTATATTATACATTTAATAAAAATTAAATTAAATATATATAATTTTAATTAAATATCTGCAATATTTTGAAAAGATGGCATAATAAACCAATATACAATAATATTGTTATTCTTATTTAAAAATTTAAAAAAAACTATATGTAATTTAATGAATTGAAATGGTTAATTAATAAATGATAAATATTTATTCAAAATTTCTTATAGTTTAAATTTTGATTTATAAATTTTTAAAATTAGTAGGAGTAAAATGTAATCACTCAAAATTGAAATCGGAAGGAGTACTTTGCAATTTTCTTATTTTATTTTATGGGGTAATCAATCTAATAATTTTTTTGCAAAAAATAAATATAAATTTTCAAAATTTTACGGCCGCGTACCTGGTGGCCACCTTATTTTGGTGTTTTGGAAGATCATGCAGGTCGCCGTGGTGAGTGTCTGATGCCGCCTCGGAGTATTGCTGAAGCTCTAAATCAAGTTCTCGAAGATGCTTCGGAACCCTTTGTATCTTGGGATTGGGCAGTTCTGAAGACGAATTTTCTCTGTTTTGTAATTTTGCATTCTTTACCTCGTCTATTTTTTCTTCGAGATTGAAAGGCGAGTCTTTTTTCTCAAGGCGGGAGGTGGAAGGACACATTAGCTTTCTTTTTCAATGATAAGTGAAGGCTACTTGGTGGGTTTCTGATATAGAGGCCTGATTTTTAGAAGTCTGGAGCTTTGAATTTATAATGTGAAATCTAATAGAAGCTTTAGCTAAGAATTACAATGTTTTATTTCTTGATAATTAGGATTAATCTAATGTAACTTTCATGAACTGGATTCCAATGTGGGGCAATGATTCTGTTCCTCGCTTATAGAGCATAGCATAAAGATAGGCATTTGAAACTACCGCTACAAGCAAGATGTTAAGAAAATATATAAAATTGTTTTAATTTTTATTTTTAAGTTACACACTTAAAATTATAATTTTTGAAAATATATTATAAAATATTTTTTTTAAAAATTAAGAGAACAAAACAATCATTTTTAAAAGAACACTCCATCATTTTCTTTTTATTTATCACAATTAATCAATTTTACAAATATTAAGACATAGTTTAGTTTATTTATTTTGTTAGAGTTTTCATCACTACTATCTATACACAAATTTCAAAATAATTAAAAATAAGGAAAGAAATATGAGAAAATAAATGTAAGTGATTTGAATGTGTAGAATAATAAAATATTTATTAATAAAAATAAAATTAAAATTAAAAATTTAATACTTAAATTAAAATTTTAAAATGATAAATAAAAATTAAAAAATAATTAAATTTGAAAACTTTTACTCCCAATTGCTTAAAAAACCACGTGGACGAGCTGGGGACCGTACTAATTAGCACAAATTCTCATAACACCACGAACTAATATTACAATCAAAATAGAATCAAGAAATTGATGGTCTATAAATAAAAACAATAGATCTCACAAACGTGCAGCTCCGCTACATTCCCTAGCCCCATGGTGAGAGGAAGGGACGGGAATGGACTTAAATCGGTAGAAGATAGAAAAAAAAAGAATTATTATTATTATTATTATTAAAAATTTAAATTTTTTTAGCTAACTAGCTTCTAATAATTTTTTTCTTTTTTTTTTCTCTTCCAACCATAGGACAAGACATGTCAAGATTCTTGAAATTAGTGGGAAACAACGTGCCCTATACGTGGGATGCAACCTCAGCTTGAATATTTTTTTTTTGGGGTGGGGAAGGGTGGGGGCGGGAGGGGAATGATTCTATTTATGAGATTTACATTGAGCATCGATACGACTTCCCATAAAATATTTTTTTATGTGTTTACAAAATTCTCCAAAAAAACTTCTAAATATTTTTATATTATAAGTATGAATACAACCTTAGCTTGAAAGCTTTATTATTATTTTTTTGGGGGGGAAGGCGAGGAATGATTTTATTTACGAGATTTACATTGAGCATCGATATGACTTCCCACAAAATAAAATTTATATGTTTACAAAATTTTTAAAATGTTTCTAAATATTTTTATGTTATAAATATGATTATTCATGTTGTAGGTTTTTATAAAAAAAAATTGTAAAATTTTATAAAGAACTTGCAGGATTTTATAGGAAAATTGTAACACCATATTTCAAATACATGTAACTTTCTATGAAAATATTATATTTTTCTAAATAGCATAGCACGACTCCGGATTAGAAAGTATAAATTGATGAAGCCCTCCCTTTCATTTCAAGTTTCTAACAACTTCTGAAGGCATGCATGCAATTCAAGAGTATGGAATCACCGTACAACCTCCGCTTTCAGAAGCACCAAAGTTTGGAATGCCATAAACATCTTTGAACGGCAATAAATTCATGTATATGTCATGCGCAAAGTAACTTCTTACTCACAAAATCAAGACAAAAACTATGGTTAAGATGAAATTAAAATAATAAAAAGGATAATTTCATAGGAATTTTTTTCTTTTAAAATATTGAATATTTTCACTGATAGATTATTTTTAATGTATTAAAAATTATTTTTTATTTAATTCATTTGATTTGAAAATTGAAAAAAGATAGTATGACAATGAAAATATTTAAGTGGTCAAGCTCTCCATAGAGTTACTTACAATAAAATTGCTCACAGATTTAGTTGTTCCAAAATAAAAATAAGAAAAATTATGATTGCAAAACTCGACATAAATGCAATATTGAAATTGTAAATTGTATTTTCAACTTCGTTTGTTCTATCAGAGCATTAAACATAGTGCAGGCTCTCTTTATTCCATTGAAAATTATTTTTATAAAAAAAACTTATTTATTTATATTAAGTAAAGAACTTTTATGTAATTTATATATTTTGTGATTAAAAAAAATATGATGCTATAATTTTGGAGGAAAATAACTTTAAGACGTTTTACACTGCACTTTTCAATTTTAATATTAAATAAATAAAATATTTTTTATTATTTTAATATTTATAATTATATATACAAATAAATAAAATTTCTATATGAAAGATATTTTTTTTCAAAATAAACAAAGTCTTAAGCTCTTTTTGTTTTAATGAAAAATATTTTCAATAAAAATATGGTTATAAGATATCAAAATAAAGAAAATATTTTATTTATTTAATGTTAAATATAAAAAATATAGAAAAAGTAATGCCCTCTGTTTTAAAGTGAAATGTTCTTTTCTTCATTATTATAATTTTATATATTATTTTTAATCATAAATTATATAAATGGCATGTTATTTTTTATCAATAATTTGTGAATTATGTATAATTTATTAATAAAATTAAATTATTATTAATTAAGCCCTATATGTGACATAATGAACAAACAATTAGGTACTTGATTCAATACTAATAAAATAGGTATGGATCCTATGATGGATAAGATCCACAACTCATATAAATTTATATAGATATAAGGTCCCTACCTCACATTTCTTCTGTCTAAGATTTTAATACTCTATTGAACTAACTTATTGTCTAGATATAGAGACTATTGATGGAGATAATCCCCTGTCTTGACCTATGGTATTAAGAGATGGATTTGGATGACCCAAGCATGTTGACTTACACTATTCTTTACAAAATAATTGTTTTATGAATTTATTCTTATACTATAATTTAAAGCCTAAATTGAGAACACTACAGGAAATTAGGCTTTCAGTGATGGCAATTGTTATCAGTGTAGACATCTTAATCTTTGGTGAACATAAAAGTTATCAAAGGAAAAGTCATCGGTAAAAAGTAGCCGGTATTGGAACTAATATCAGCGACAAAGTTATCATCGCTAAAAATTAGAATTTCTACAATGAAAAAATCATCGCTAAATTTTTTTTCAAAATTCAAAATTTTTTGAATTTTACTTTATAACAATGATAATATCATCATTATAGGTTTAAATTAAAAAATATAAAAATTAAAATTTTACTTTTAGGGATGAAAATGTTGCCATTAAAATAATTTTCAACATCCAAATATTTTTTAATTTTACTTTATAGCAATGATTGTGTCATCGTTGTAGGTTTGAAATAAAAATATAAAAATTAAAAATTTACATTTAGCAATGATAATATTATCACTGAATGTTTAGTAAATTTAAATTTAAAATTATAATTTATACATATAGTGATGACTTGGTTACCTTTAAAAGTTTTCATAATTAAATTATAATTTAAATAAAATTAAATAAAAATTTTGAATTATTGAAATAAATTATATTAAGTTAAAATTATAATTAAATGTAATATATTATATTTAATAGCATAAATATTAATGTTTTTCATTCCAATTAAATTAAATTAATTTAGCAAGATATTTCATTAAAATAAATTAATTTAGCATTTTTTAATTTGACTTTATCTAAGTTAAATATTAAAAATAAAATAGGTCAATGGTAATAATAATAATAAAATGATCCATATGAAAAAAATGAATACTCATAATATTCAAGATATATCCATCCTAAGGTTATCATCATCATCATCCTAATGACATTAATGATACATCAAAAGCAATTCTCAGATGGGAAAGGATGGTTAAGAAGGTGGTGTAACTAGTACGAATTTGCTCATCCTAAACTATGCAGTTGCAAAAGAAGGCATAGACTATGTAAGTCCCTACTATCTAAGTAGAGAAGTGAATTTGGTGAAGTAAATCTCCCACTACTGCTGTACCTTCTACTGTTGAGTGAGCTAATGCTACTATTCTTGAATAAGGCTATAAAATGGATTAGCTCATGCAAATATAGGTTAATCTACGATGGGCCAAGTTCGTAACGGGTCAATCCGTATTACCCGTGTTCAAAATGGGTTCAATTTTAAGGGATCCAAACTCGTTAAAAATCATGCGAGTATGAGCTAGTCCACAAACTTTAACTAAAAGTCCGTGGACTCCATGGATAGGGTTAGTCTATCATGGACTGGATCTATCATAGACCGGTCTGCATTACTTATGTTAAAAAATGAGTTTTATTTTAAAAGTCCATATCCATAAAATAGGTCACAAGTCACAACATATTTTATAGCCCTACTCTTGAATTAGTTGCTAATTCTGCTCAAGTTATTATTGACTCTGTTGTAGCTGCTCCTATAACTTAGTGACCAGGGAGAAATGCTATGATCCCGCCCCAAAGTTAGAAGTGCTGGGGTAAGGGAAGGACTAGCCAGTGAGCATAGGACCAATTGGTTTCTTATACCCTCAACAAGTGCCAAGCAATTTGTTAGTGATAGTAGCCTCATTAATTTGTATAAGAGTGTCAAGTGAGCTAGTGAATGATACATTGGATTGCATATGCTAAGTTACTAGCTTAGTCATCCTTACTTTGATTTGTTAAAACAAAAATCAATTATAAGGATTACATAATATGTTCGTAAAATTTCTATCATTAAAATGTAGTGTTTAGCTAACTTACATACGGCTCCTCTGAAGTCATATGTATCCATTCCTCCATCTTATACATGTGTTGGTCCCTAAAGTTCTTTGGCATCAATTGTAGCTTACCCTTATCCTTATTTCTATGTTCAAGTTTCACTAAAAATAAAAAAGTTGAACATGATTATTAACTTGGCAAACAAATTAATCATTTAAATAATGAATGATAAGTTAAATTACTTTATCATAATAATGTACTACAATGGATTTTAATCCATGCCATACCTTCTTCACCCTATTCTTTGCATTTCTCATAAACAATTCCTACACATTGAGAAATAACCATAAAAAATTATTCCATTTAAGAGTCACAACTAAAATACAATTTAGATGTATGAAATAATCACATAAATTTATTAAATATCATACCTACCTTATAATAATTGTTATCAAAGAAGTCCATATATCTCTATTGGTTTTAAAACGAGATAGATGGTGGCACAAAGTACCTAGCAAGATCCAAGTTAAGCCCCTATTCCCGGTCACTCCCGTGCTGGAGAAAATATTTGTTCAGCCTATATTTTAAATTGTTATAAAAATTGGTAGTAATTTGCATCAAACCACTAATCACTTTCTACTGTTCAAGCTTAGAAAGACCCTAGAACTCGAAGGGGGATTGTATTAGAAGATATTTAATAAGTTTATGAGTTTATTATCCAATAATTTCAATATTGAATATAAAACAATAAAGATAGGAAGGAGATTAATACTTATGTAGACCTTTTGCATGACTTTATCTCGCAACTGCCAAGGTACTAACGAATATGATTTATAAGGGCAGGATGTGAGCTCAAATTATGTTATCTAAATCGCAAGGGAGATGGCTAGCATTCTCACTAACCGCATACCATGTATCAGTTGTATCAAACTATATAGGCATCAGTCTTTCATTTCTTTTCCATCTTCTCATACAGCTTAAGGGACTTATTTGGGCCTTTCTTTCTCAAAGTTATAGCTTTGATGAATAAGAGAAAATGTTAGTATTATGAATTTATATGTAATAGATAATCAATTTAAGTATACACATTAAAAAATACTTAATCCCTTACATTTTGATAGAAAGCATGTGGGCTGATATGGAGGATCCCCTCCATTATCACTTCCATGATATAATGCCTCAACATCAGCCATGGTTAGGAAAATATATAATTTATAAACATTTAAGAGAAAAGTCCACAATTGAACTAATTAATGATAATACATAAATTATTGTATTTCATATAATGAAATTACATAATTATGAGTTGTAATATAAAAAAATATTAAACCCTAATCTAAGTTAGTGTTGGTGAAAATAATAGGCTCATCCTTATACTTACTAGTTTTTCCATTATCATCAAACCCTAGATGCCCCTTTTCTATATAATCTTCAATCATTTCATCTTCTAAATTATAGAAGCCCTTTCTTTATATTAAATGTATATATAACATTTGAATTTTTTATTATACATTTTCATTAAAATATTTTTATTAAGTTATATTGAAAATTTTTTAATTATATACCTAAAATTTTATTTTCATATCAATATATTTTTTAAAATATATTTATATAGTCATTCTAGTGTCATACTTCATATTTTAAATTTTATTACAATATTTCAATTTTAAAAGTAAAATATAACTAAAAATTTTGTATCTTAAACTATATCCTGAACTCTAAAATTTGTAAACAGAACCTTATAACAACTTCCTTTCATATTAACTTAACTTAATATTTCATACACATATCGTATTATACAAAATTATAATTTTATCCACTAATATAACAATGACAAAATTTAAATTCATAAATTACACATTGAAATAAAACTACATAACTACATTTAATGCTTATAACATATAAAACCAAATGAAATTTGCTTCATTCTAAAATAATCATATTATCAAACTAATTTAATGCATTTATATTAATCATCTCATAAATTACATACTCAAATAAAATGCAATAAACTTTGATTCACATACTTTAATAGAATAAATCTACTAATAAAATGGAGACCAAATGTTAAATGCCAATACCAATCAATAGCAATAAAAACTAATAATTGAAAAAATATAAATAAGAAAGTATACTATATTGTAAAAAAAAAATAAAACGTATGCAAAAAAATCAATAAATCTTACTAAAATCACTATCTCTCTACTATACCTTTTCCTTCCTCATATGAATATGACTAAAATGGTGCTAGCCAGTATTTATAGCCAAACGCCCTTTTAATGACAACATAATTCTCATTTATCATTAAAAAGTTGTTGGTAAAAATGAAGGTACTTTTAATGATGATACGTTCATTGGCAAAATTTTTAGCAAGAAAATGGAATATTCAATGACGATAATTATCATCAGTGAAAATATAAACTATGATGACTTACTCATTGTTGAAAGTGCATAGCATTTTACCAATGACATGGTCATCGATAAAACACATGGAAGTCTAGGCAGCATAATTTCCTGAGTGTTTTTTACGGACAAAAGTGTCGTCAATACCACACACTTTCAATGATAATTAAGTCATTGTAGTTTATCAGGTAGATTGACAATCAAAACTTTTTTATTTTCACTGACGACAATTATCATCATTAAATATTTCATTTTCCTACCAAATTTTTTCCTATTTTTACCAACAACTTTGTCATCGTTATTAGCTCTAGCCTAATTTTTAGTAAAAAAATTTCATACCCATGAAATTTTGATGTATCACCGATGCCTATATCATTGGTAAAAGTATCACTAACGACTAATTTTTTATTATTGCAAAAAGTGTCATCGCTAAATTTGTTATTTCTCATAATGGAATAATTAAAAATATAAAATTTCACTCCTACAATTGATCTCAAAGCTTGATTTTGACTTTTGATTATAGTTAAGCATTTTGAATAGTATTTTAAATGCGATATAATATGCATGTTTTGGTGCATATCCTTCACCATTCTTAGCTTCCATATCGTATGGTGCATATTAGTAAATACTAAGTGTTAATTCTAGAGATTTTGGTTAGAATGTTTTAGGTTGCTTTTATGATTTCCTATATGTGAACCTAAGAACAATATATATACATAGAATTTTAGAATCATAATCCTTTAAAAGATTACATAAAACATTTAGGAGTATAACATTGAAACCTAAGAAAATCTTGATCAACCTCATTCATATTGTGTTTGTGGGAAACTATGGAATATAGTAGTTGTAGAATAGTGTTAAAGGAGATAATGATAATTAACATAAAAAAATTGAAGGAAAAGGAAAATTGAAACCCAGTTTGAATGAATGTTGAATCCTCCATTAGTGAACTTTTGAGAATATGAAAATTTTGAAAGATAGGAATGTGGATATATATGCTGGAATCGCGCATCATACATGCACAGCGGAATAAAATTTTTGCACGATTTCCACCAAGGATGCATGCGAATTTAGAACGCCATAGATTAGGGATTAGGGTTTATACCTTTCGGCCAAAAATCTTCTGACCGCTATAACAAGTCCAATCTGCTTCCAAATCACGAACCGGAATAGAAACCAGTAAATCAGATCACCAGTACAACGTTTATGCGGCTGCACCTATGTGGTATCCACACGAACCCGTGAATCACCGATGAATGTCCGCTACACACACCGGTTGGAATTGATCTCCTTACACCTCATAGTGCTAGCTACGCCTCTTCAGGGATTTTGATCAAGGAGAGGTGCTAGGGTTTTCTATGCTTTTGCTTGGGGTGCGTGAATAATGAATAGCAATCCTATTATTACCCCATAAGCCTATTTAAATAGGTGCATAGAAAAACCTAACCTATTTGGGCTTTATTCCATGTATAATTATAGGCTTACTATTGGGCCTTATAATTATAACATGAATTCCCAAATATTAAGCCCAAACAATTTGGTCCATTAATTCCAAATTCACTAGGCTCTAAGTGTACGACCCTACAAGCTCTCATTACATTGGCAATGACCATTAATCATATTAATGATCATAAACAATGATTGATGTCTAGCAACACATCATTGTTACCCAAGTAATGTGAAAGTCGGTGATTTGACTAAACTTTTACACGTGATCATCACTTATGTCCTTTTGTCCTATACATCTAGATTAAGCACGAGACATGGACCGTGTCATTCCCGTATAGCCCAATCTTAAGGTTTCTTGATTCCTAAGTAAGCTAACTGAAACAAATGTAATCGATATCTCATGTCAATTCATTTGAGCATGGCCATGCATTTTCTCAGCTTTACTTAATCAAGGGGCCTATAGATGTTACTCCTGTTATATAGGAAGGACAAATCCCATCTTGATCACACAAACCCCTCCGCATGATATGTGACATATCCAATATCTACCCTTGCATTCACTTAACCATCAGTGACATAGAATAGTATCAAAATATGAAACTCACATGTAGGGAACCTTGGTGATCTCAGGTCAAAGGACCATATTAATAATGATCACTAAGAACTACTTATGACACTCATATAACGATCCATGTAGTGTTCTTAATATGGGTCGGTCCAGTATACAAGTTCTCTAACTTGTACTTATGTGTAAACTTAATATCCCATATAAGTCTTCACACATGCTAGTTTTAACATATCAAAGCAACCTAATCCACAATGATATATGACTAGGGACATTTAAGAATACAATTATTCTAAGGTTATTATTATAATTGAATATATTACGCAGATAATATATATAAATATAATAATTGGAATTGCCATTAAAATAACATGATTCAAAATTACAATCACCAATATGATTGATTTTAGGGCATATACACTAACAATATATAATTGGGTGTTTTAGGGAATCTTGCCATAAGAATGCATTAGAAAACCTATGAGAAATTCCCTTTGAAAATTGGTACCACTATAACCATCAAAACTTAACATTTTAAACTTTTGAAACCTTAAATTTCTAGATATTTTTTGGATGGAAACTGATGGAATGGTGGTAGGAGATTACAATATAAAATTTAGGTTGTCTAGCACTAAGAATCTTGTGAAATTAAGTTGGAAGTAAGTTCAACAAACTTATGTGTGCAACTTTTTGGAGTTAGGAGATGTGCTACAGTGTATCGTGTGCATTGCCCAACTGCATAACTACCATATAGGGGCCACATGCCATTATGTTGACAACAATTGGCGATGTGTACATATGTTTGTGCTCCATTCTCTAAGCACTCTTTTTTAGGTAATTTTTTAGAATTTTTTTAAATAAAATTATTTTATATTATTTATTGACCAATTTATTTGGATACTTATTTAACATTATCTTTGACTAAAAATTTTCCTAAGTAATTCCTATGTTGTTAGCTACCTACTATAATTTTTGTAGTATTTGTGGATATTGTTTGGATAATGTAATAATTTTTAAAGACTTATTACATTTAATAGAAATTACTATATACTCATATTGTGCCGTGAAATTTTATGTAATTGTGTACTTGCCTTCAAAGGACCAATTGCATAGAATTTTGCTTAACAAAAAAAATTTTTGAAAGGAAAATTGTCTTAAAATTTCTAAGGGGCTATATTAATGATATTAAATATCTTTCAGTATTATATCATTAGTATAGTAAGTTAGTAATAACATAAGTGTAAAGTCAAACATTTTATTTCTAGAATTTTAACACCCATTAGTGTTAAATCTTAGGAATATAATATTTGGCTCTTGTATTGTGTTATAAAATTCTAAAATACCTTTTGATATTGTATTTTATAATATAATACTGTATAAGATTGTATGATTGAGAGGGAATGAGAGCATGATTAAGTGTATACATACATTAATAGTTTAATAGATTCTCCTTAACTGCTTTGTACATGCAATTGGCCTTTATAAAAATATTACATAGGACAAATTATGGTGAATAGGCTGAATCTATATGATTATATCTAGCAATTGCTAAATTGGACATGGTAATCAATGAATTAGAACCTAAAGTTGAACCAAATTCACCTATAAATGTAAAAGCAAAACACAAAAAATGAAAAAAGTCTAATAGGATTTGTATAATGATCTTAAAGTATTCCATAAACCCGACCATTAAAGATGACATCCTTGTAATTGACACCATAAATGCAAAAACTTATCTAGAATCTATGGCAAAAAAATTCAAGAAATTGATAAAGCATAAAAGGGATACTATCTCTCACTACTTGAAAAATCTTTCTATGATGGAGAGTATTGGAGTCATTGCTTCAAAATTTGATCTTCAAAAGGCTATTTATCAAGCTCAAAAAGGTGAATAGATAGTGAATGACATGATAATCATTTTAAGCTAAATAGAAAAAAAAATGAGAAAATGGATAACCTATACAATTAATTTAGTTGCTAATGGTTTTTTTTTTAAATAAGGAATGAGAGAACCTTTTAAGACAATCATGGGAAGTCTTCAAATAATCGAAAGAAAAAGCATATTGATGATCATCTAAAACCCAAAAAGGCCCAGTTTAAAGTAAAGTATTAGTTTTGCAAGAAATTTAAGCATAAGAAAGCTGATTGTTTCAAATTTGCGAAATGGTTGGAAGATAAAAGGAAAGAGCCAAAGAAATCCAAATAAAAAGCCTACTAGTTAAAGATAATTGTTTTCAATGAGCTTGTACTCAAAAGCATTTTCTTATTTTCCATTATGAATTTATTTTATTTATGTTTAATGGATGTTTCATTTGCTTTATGGAATTAAATAAACCTTTTGTTTTTGTTATGTAGCTTAATTATTTTCATATTTATTTGAAAATTGTTACTTGAATTTGTTAAAGCTTGAAACCATCTCTACTTTTCAAGTTATTTTCTTTTAAAAGATATTTTAGGATAGTGGGAGCTTTGCAAAATGTCTGCATATTGGGAACTAAAGATAATATATGTCCACTCTATCACTGATGAATTCATTTACTACTTCCTATGGTTTAGTCCAACATAAAGTAAATATATATATGTATAAGTTTAACATGTACTTCAAAAGGGGATGTTGAAAAAAATAGGCTCTAAGTCAAATCAATAGTTAAGAATTACATTTGATTAAGACATGTAGACTATTAAGCTTTTCCTCTTTAGATATGTTTAAAACTCAATTATAATTAAAATAGTTTTAGTGGGAGTGATGTTAGCTAAGAGGAAAGTATAGTCTTATAACTTGACAAAATAGTGTACAATTTATATAAGAAAGATTGAAATCAGGAAAGCAAAACAACTTAAAATGTATAGGCATTTTGGTAAGTCTAGATCTGTATAATGTTGATGCATGTGGTAATTGAGACAAAGCAATTTGAAAAAACTTAATTAAAGGTTAGGGAATAAATGTGCTAAGCCAAATATTATTTATGTGGTGAGCCCATCTTACATAGGTCTTAAGGATTCTTAGCATGTCTCATTTTAACATCAAAAGAGTTTAATGCATTAGTGCCTTTTCATGTTTGTTAATATGATAAGATCAAAATTTATAAGGCTTAAATATTCTACTAAATGATAAAAGTTGTCCCATATGCATAAATCATATATAACCTATTATTTTAGGACAATGGTTTTGGACTATAAACTGTTTTATACTTAAGTGATACAACTAATGTCATGCTAACTTATAAAAAATTAGGAGGTCTCATATATATAGGTTACTTAGACTTACTTTATTAGTTGTTTAGGTCATTGTAAAATTGTAACTGGACATGTCTTAAAAATTGTTGTGTAGTGAAATTATTGTACAATCAATTATAGTAACCTCCATCAAAGGGTAGGACATGTTGCATATTATAAATTCTTTATCAAGTTAACAAGTTAAGGACTTTCTTGCTTTAACCAAATTTATGTCATAACAATACTACTACCATGAATTTTCTTTCAGCAATGACAAATTTATCTGTATAAAAAACTTTAAATTGAAATATGTATTTATAAGAGATAAAAATACACGAGTGTATTACTTACTTTCTATGGATTGTGTGCTTGTGGATCCACTAACCAAAAAGCCTAAGGTTGAATATAAAAATATGATCATATGAATAATAGGAACTTTACTAAGCCTTTTTTTATGTCTTGTGTTAATAGGAGTTTTGTTGATATGAGCCCATTAATATCTTATGACATGTTTGAAGTAAATATTCATAATGAGATATTCATATTGTCACCATGCATTTTGTGCACATTCTAAGGGTATGGCATGTAATTAGAAATATTTAGACCTTGTCTTATGGTTGTTGATATTTTTATTCTTATCATATATTCTAGATAAATACAAGGACCTATTGTATGTAAAATTACACGTAGTCACATAAAGTTATTTAAGTCTTATTCCACTTATATTGATAATGTTAGTCAATAAGGTGGGGGTATCTAGTATGTTTTACTGCTAATATCCTTTCAAATATAGCATTTATGTTATCAAATATTTATTATCTTAATTGGACTAATGAGTGTAAAAGTACCATTTTTGTATTAATATTAATCTATTTATGACCATATTAATAAATTATATATGTTCAAGTGGAAGATTGTTAAATAATTTATGGACTATACATAATTTATTAATAAAATTGGATTAATCCCTATGTGTGACATAATGAACGGGCAACTAGTTACTTGGCTTAAGACTGATAAAACAGGTATGAATTTTATAATGGATAGGATCCACAACTTAAATAAATTTATATAAATATAGGGTCATTACCTTATATCTCTTTTGTCTGAGGTTTTAGTATTATTATGTGAGATTACTATTTGTTGTTATTTATGTTTAAGTAACCTCTTGATGGTGCTTAAAAAGAGACATAACCTTCTAATCATGCTCGAAAAGAGCTACAATAGCACCTTAATAAGTCCTGGAGCAAGGATTCCCAAGTCATACTCTTGATTAGGGTATATATGGTGGAATTAGAAAATTCAATTTTTATTGAAAAAGCTTCTATCAAGCAATTATTGAATTTTGAGGAGCTTGATATCACTTGCATCTAGCTTTAGGTTTATATTATCTTCTTTGACTAAACACAATTTAATTGAATTATAGTCTAAATATAAGTTTAGCTCATATTAATCCTTATGTAGGTATTGCTTTGACATATTGTCATGGATGAATATTACATATAGATTCTTAAGTTTGTATTAACTTGATGCACAATTCACATTATAAGAAGATAAAAGGCAAGATTTATTAGTATTTGTGTGTCCTAAGAGCCAATAATAAGATGATTGTAATAATATACAATATATCAAATTTTATTTTAAATAATGCAATTATTATATTTTATTTCATTTTAATATTTACATGATTTATAAATTAATTAATAATTGTCCCTAGAATAGTTTACTATTCCTAAAATATCTATAGTAGAGTATTATTGTAAAAGGAATAGCAATAATATATCAAGACTATTATATTTGGTGACTAATAATTTTGAATCATGGATATATGATATTAGGTTAATATATAGGTACATTATTAGTAAATAAATGTATTAGACTGACTCGCTATGAGAATATTATATAGATTATCATGTGTCATTAGTTATTCTTATGTGACCCCAATGTACGTAATCCTTTAACCTAAAGTCATTATACTTCCTTACATAAGGAGCCACATATTTTGATGCCATCCTGTATCACCTTTAATTGGAATGATATATAGGGCATTGATTGAGTGTGTAATAAATCATGTAGAGGGATATAAATGATGTAGATAGGATTTTATTTTTCTTGTATAAAAGGAGTAATATTCTTAGGCCCCTTGATTGAGTGGGACTAAAAAATGCATAGTCATACTCACATGGATCAATATATGATATTAATTATTTGTTTAAGTTAGTTTACTTAATATTAAGAAATATGAATTGAACATTGATAAAGATGACACATTCCATACCTTCAGTTTAATTTGAATATTATTATAAAAGGGATTGTGTTGTAAAGTATTGTTTACACATTAGGTGGATGTTAAATCATAAACATTCTCATTACTTAGATGACAATTATATATTACTAGATATTACTCACTATTTATGATCCACTAATAAGTCATTACTAATATTGTAAGAACTTACAAGATCACATAAAGAGTAAGAATAAGAAATAGGATTTTAGTTAGACTAAAAAAACCTATTAATTAGGCTTGTTATTTAATATATATATATATATATATATATATATATATATATATATATATATATTATTCACGTAATATATAGTATATTATATTATATGATATTATCTGATATTAAAGTAATATTAGATAATTATGTCATTTGATATTAAATAATTATATTATAAGATAATATTATTATCTAATAATATTTAGTTGTTAATATTAAGATAATATTAAATAACTAATAGATAAGATCTATCTATCCTTACTTTCACCATAATAAGGATAAGATATTAGTGATTGAGTGGAATTAAAATTAGAGGAAGTTTCCTAATAAGACTAAGAAAGTGGCATGGCCTTAGCTTTATAAAGGGGCATAAAGGCATTATTTTTTTTTTGGAGAAAAAAATTGCCACTAGAAAATCACACAAAACCCTAGTTCCTTGTGAGAGATACATTTCCTAGTAAATTCGTGGAGATTGAAAAGTTATCATTCACTTCGTATGGATATTGTAAAGGTACTATCACTTAATTATACTCGTGATTAGGATTTGCACTTCAAGAGGTAATCCTAATTCTTGATCTATATCTCTGTGCATTGATTTTAGGAAAGTTTCATATAACATAAAATTTTAAAAATTCATTGTGCTTAAGTATATATGAAATCTAACAAGATTATATTATTAAGGCTTTATTGTGTTAGCCCATTAAAAACTTCTACTTTATGTCTTACCATGAGAGGTAAATCTCACTTATGCTTCAATTATGATATTTTTTTATTAAACAAATTTTGATTGCTATATTATATTATAGTTATCATTAAATGCTTGCCTTCATAGTGCCAAGGAGTAGACTTATCTACTAGATGGATCCTTTGCTGGAAGAAATGCAATCCACTTTGAAGAATTCCTTAATGAATAGATATCTTGGTAGGTCCTAGCATAAGGATTCCTATGTTATACTCTTGATTAAGGTGGATGTAATGGGATTAGAAAAATTTTTCATTAAAAAAGCTTCCATTGAGTAGCTACTAAAGTTCAAGGAGCTTCATGTACTTATGTCTAGCTCTAGAATAGGTAAGCTTATATTGTCTTCTTTAACTAAACATAAATTAATTGAATCACTATCTAAATATAAATTTAGCTTATGTCAATCCTTATAGGGGCATTGCTTTTACATGTTGTTGTTGATGAATGTTGCATATAGATTCTTAAATCTATATTGACTCGATGCGTGATCCATTTTGAAGAATTCCTTAATGAATAGATATCTTAGTAGGTCCTAGCGTAAGGATTCTTATGTTATGCTCTTGATTGGGGTGGATGTAATAGGATTAGAAATTTTAATTTTCATTAAAAAAGCTTCCATCAAGTTATTACTAAAGTTCAAAAAGCTTCATGTACTTGTGCCGAGCTCTAGAGCAAGTAAGTTTATGTTATCTTCTTTGACTAAACACAAATTAATTGAACTACTATCTAAATATAAGTTTAGCTCATGTCAATCCTTATATGAGCATTGCTTTTACATGTTGTCATTGATGAATGTTGCATATAGATTCTTAAATTCATATTAACTCAATGTGTCATTTATGTCAGAAGAGGATAAAAGGTAAGACTACATTGTTAAGACTTTATTACATTAGCTCAAGGAAAAACTCCTATTATGCATCATACCACAAAGGGTAAGGTAAATCTCACTTATACTTTAATTATGATATTTTTTTTCTTAAACAAATTTTAATAGTTACATTATATTGTAGTTGCCATTAGATACTTGCTTTGGTGGTGCTGAGAAACAAACTTATCTATTAAATGTATCCTTTGTTAGGAAAAGTGTGATCCATTTTGAAAAATTCCTTGGAAGGTGCTCTAACCATAGTCTATTAGCAAGGCTAGGCATATCTTTCAATAGGTAGAAGTACAAGTATATTGTTAATAGCAAAATTGTATCATGTTTAATTTAGAAGATTGCCCATCAATAGGATCAAATTATCCTTTTATTTTATCACAGTGCTTAAAATAACATGAAAATATGGAGTATGACTATTATGTGATGTGTGACATATTTGATTTGTTATTTCCTCATAAACTCTCTATTAAGATAATCACTTGCTTATTTATAGCTCATCACATACTAGATTAATTAATTGAATTAATTTTGATGATAACAACTTGATGAGGTTAGAAAGTTTTAGACAAAGTATTTTCTCGAAATCAGAGTTAAATTGCAATGAATACTTTTAGGTGTTTCCAAATATTATTGGTATTTATAATTAATTAAGTTACTATAAATTAATTAGTAATAGTTGGCTTGATTGTAAATAACTTATTATAACATGTATTTTGATGTGTAAATAAGAGTTTGAAAACATTGTATAGAATCCCTTACAATTAGTTGTGCCATTGTTAATTTCTATATTATTTTCCAATTATTGTATAATGTTTTTATAGGTGTTAATTGATTGTTTCTTATATGTCAATTAGCTTTATGCATTTAAAAAAAAATTAGTGCACAACACTATGCTAATTTTCTACATAAAATTAATGTCTTTTAGTTTACAATATAGGTTATTATATAAACAACTAATGTCAATTTTTTGTTAGTGAGACAATGTTATTGTACTTTATACATCAACATTTTACAAATAATTAACATCTAAACCTATGATAGTAGCATGGGTTGAAAATAAAAAGAATGAAGTAACAGTACCACTCGTAAATTTCATCTTAGGCTTCTTCCAACCTTAAATTGGTTCTTTTTCTAAAAAAGTATGCTCTCCTTCTAACTTGAAGATGATTCTATTTGATTTTGTGTTTTTACTCATCAAAATTTTTTATGAGAATGAATCTCTGTTAGTTTATCGCTAAATCTATAAGGTTGTGTGTTCACTAGAAAAATAGAGGATTTAAAGGCAAAATTTTGTTTACCTTTTGTTCTTGTAATTAGTTTTTGGTTTCATAATCTACCATATCTTATTGCATTTCATTGTGATGCAAATTTTATAAGTTTCTTTAGGTAAGAAATTTACTTTAATTCATCTTTTTTGACTTTTAGTTGTATTATCTACTATCTATTTATATGAAATGTGTACTATCATTTTTGTAAAATTTAACGAATACTTATCGTATTTGCAAGAATTGAATTCAACTATGCTTTTTTTAAGGAGCACCAACCTATATGTTAAGCAATGAGTATCAAGACAATACTTAGCACATCATTTATTTATGATTGAGGTATTCGGTATAACTTCTCATAATTTTAAACTTTTGTTACAAGATTTATTATTTAAAATTACAAACATTAGGATTTTGTAGTTTTATATGGGATATTATCTTCTATTTTTGGGTATGGTATTTAAAAAGGTTGAATATGGAGGAAATATGGAAAATCAAGAAAGAAGTACTAGCGAAGGAAGTTAAGGTTGAGATGAAGGAACTAGGGTAAGGATAAGTAAGGTAGATTAGGTAAGAATACAATACACTATGTTAATTATTAATATAAATTAAAATGGTATATCAAAATTAGATATTGATTATTTATAAATAATAGACATTGAATGTTACTTTCTATATCTCTAGCATAAGATATGACATTGGATTTCTTATATCATAATCAATGTTGTTATAATATTTTATGATTATTTTGAAATAGACATGAAATATTATTTGCAACGACACTCAATTAATCATCGGTCATAAATCAATGTCTAATCCTTTAGACATCCAATGTTAATCAAGTATTCTATAGTAGTGACTATATATCAAAATCATCATCTTTAATGAAAATTTCTATTTGTTACTTAATTTTCTACATTTTAATCAGAAAAGTACGCATGGAAGAATACAAGGTAATTTAGTTTTTCCATACAAACTTTAGCAATGAAATAGAAGGATTGCCAAAAAGATATTATCAAAATATTAGAGAATAAAACATCAAAAGCATCTAAAATGAAACATTTTATCAAAATATTAAAAAGTGATAATGGATAATAGAAGCATCCTATCCTCAATTCTAATGTCTCCTACTCATAATATTTAAGAACAGGAGATCTAAAAATCCTAGATATAGTGCTTTCACTTCATATTTCATAACATTACTATGCCTCAAATGCATGGTCACATAATATATTTCATTCCAAGATTAATAGCACAAGTTCATTACAACATACATCATATGACATAACATTAAATTTCTCATATCATGATTAGCACTTCTTGTATTTATCTCATAAATATTATAAACTATCTTATTCTAATGCTTAGGAACCATACCCTCCACACTGGACCATTAAATATCATGATAGTGTATTGTAGAACAATGGCCAACTGTTCTAACCAAATAAGGGTCAATTCTTCTAGGATTCTACAAGGTTCCTAATGCGAAAAACACTACTTATTTAACCATTTTATCACTCAAATAATTTTTCATGCTTAACCTCATGCTATTAATGTTATTTCCATTACTAAGTCAAGCTTAAACCACAAATCAACACATCAATCAAATAATTACATTTATATTTTCATAAAAATTGAAAATATAATATTCAAACTTAAATTCTTGAAGTTTAACAAAGAGAGGTGACATATTTATTTATTTAATATCAAAGATGCTAGGAAGTTAGATTTGAAGCTTTTTAACCCTAATCATAACAAAATAAAAAATTCCTCATGTTAGAGTTTTGATTTCCTATTGGAACTAAAACCCACAAGATTCTTCTAAACCCATAAAAAAAAGGAAAAAAAGATAAGAATCTTAGTAATAAAAATATTTTTACTTTAATTACATGAAAACACTTGATGTTTTCTTGCCTTGATTTGGAAAAAGTATGAAGGAGAAGAAGTTGAGAGGGTTTTAGAGAATAAGAGATGAGAATTTTAGGGAAAATGAACGGGGAAGGGTTAGTTGATCAATAAAAAAAGGAATAATGGCAATGGATATTTTTTGAAATATATTCTTAAATTTTCTTTATACTTTTGTATTTGTTTTTGATAATTTAAAATATCATGCTTTAATTGCCTATTAAGCTTTTCTCATCTATTTCTTGAAAAATTCTTATTCTAAGATTTTCTAAGACATCAACTTTTATTTTTTTAACACCATAATTCATCCATATTTATTTATCAAAAAAATTTTCCTATGCATACATCATAATCATATAAACCCAAAGGCATGTTGGATATTATAATTATTTATTACATAAAATAAATTTAAAATTATTATATATTAGGGAACATGTAACAATTACTCATAAAATATTATTAAAATAATTAGTCCTTTAAAATTATAATATAAAAAAATAAAAATATCATTAAATTTAAATTAGCACTAGTTCTTTTTAAATTTACTTATGTAATTTCTTTTGTATCATAATGTTTTTAACTTGCAATTTTTATTTTTTAATTTAGCAAAAAATTAAATTAACTTAATAAATTATGTATAAAAAATTAAGTTAATTCATATATTCTATACTGTATAACTCGTGGTGATTGTATAAAACACATATAATCATAAAAAATTATAATTTTTCTTTTTAGTTTATTATAATAATTTAAATTAACTTGATATATTATATAGCTAAAAAATAAAAATAAATCATATTATATATTTTTTAAACTCATGAAAATTTTGTAAAATATATATAATTATGAAAAATATGATTTCTTATTTTTTATTTTAAAATTTCAAATTAGCTTAAAGAAAATTTGCTTATAAAACATATAATCATAATTAATTAATTTCATTACCTCAGTGCTTAGATAAAAGAACAAGGATGTCATTAATTAAATTTAATGAGGTCAATTTTGTATTTCTCTCTCCTAAGAGATATGAATGGTTTAAATAATTAAGAGAAAGTAAGGAGGTAATTTTTTATATTTTATGAAAAGTAAAAATTTCTAAAAAATTTTATTTTTTTAGTTTATTAGATAATAATTAATTAAATAATTTATATATTTTCTATTTTTGAAAATATTATACTTCTTATACAACTTTTTGCTAAACAAACAATTTCTTACAAGGTGTTTAGTTAACCAAATCATAAATTGTCATGAATTTTAAATTTTTCATAAACATGATTTCTCAAAACGTGATTTTTCTGATATTATCATATCTAGTTTAATTAAATGAATTTCTAATAACATGTATTAGTTAATTTGTATATTTTTTTTAAATCTTGTTAAACTTTAAAAAATGTCCTTGCTAAAAATTATTTAATCATTGGAAAATCATCGATCAATGATGGTCAATGTTGATTAGTTGAGATGGTAGTTAGCCGAAGTCAGCAAGGATAAGCGACAGTGGTTCAAGGTGATAAGAATAGCAAGACGCTCAAGGAAAGTAATGAAATGACCTTTATCACTAAAATATGAGAATATGAATACATGCCTTTCCCGTGGGAATGTATAAAGTGAGCATCGACTAACGAGTAAACTTCTTTTTTTTTTAAAAGTAAAATTCTTTTTTCTGATTTTTATTTGTATAAAATATTTTATATTAATTTTATTTTCATAAAATATTAAATTATTTAGTTTTATTCTTTTGTTAATATTTTTATAAAATTAAATTTTTTAATTTTGTTTTTGTAAAATTATAATTAAATAAATTGATATTTCATTAGAATAAAATTTATACAACATATTTCATAAAGATGAAAATGAGAAAAAAAAAGGAGCATCACGTTTTCTCAAAACCGAGTTGACTCAGTTCTTAACAAACATGCTCACGTTCTCGAGTTTTTTAATTGTCAACCAAACCTAAAAATGTTGAATTTTTCTAAAATTACATTTTTGAAGTTGCAAAAGAAAAAAAAATTCACCAATCAAATGCCCCTAAAATAAAATTCTGATTGTATGAAAGAAATTACAAAAACAAAAACGTCTCCTCCAAACTAATTTTTATGTATGGGATCCAATATTATTTGATTGAATTAGTGGCCATTTGATTTAATTAATTGTTAACTGATAATTGAATGTATTATTTAATTTGCTCGATTGTTTATATTAATAATTTAAATAAAAATATTTAAATAAAATTAATTAATTATTATTTATTTATATATAAAATAGATATGAATATATTTTATAACTTATTTAATTATTCTAAACTTTAATAATATTTCAAATTTTATATATGATTTATCAAATTAAACTTTTTTATTGTAATATTTTTCTTTAAGAATAAATTATTATATTTTTTAAATTTTATTTTAAGAAATAAATTTTTGTATACTATAATTCCATGCAACTAGATGCTAAAGTAAAAAATATCTAATGTTATGGATATGTGGCAGAATCTTTTTTTGGTATTAAGTTTTCTTTTTTGTAAAAAAAAAAAAAATCTTAACCGTTTCGGTGCCACATCAAACAACTTCTTTAATTAATAAATTAATTTTATAAATTTAAAATTTCATTATATACTTTGAATTTAAAAATTAAAATTAATTTAATAGCTTCAAAAGAATTTCAATTAGATTTTCATTCTTTAGTCTTATAATTTGAAAATTTGTCTAATATACTGTTTCTCCCCCCCCCCCCTCCTCTAGCAAAGGTAGAGATGGAAATAAATCTATTATTTAGAGACAATTTTATATTTTTGCAAGTCTATTTATCAAACAATTAATTCAAAATATTGAAAAATTCAAATTTTTTAAATAAGTTAATTGAAGGCTAATGAACCAATATAATAAATTATTTGTCAAACAATTTGATTAGCCCATTCAATCAATTGAACTTACTTGAATCAATTAAAAGCTATTGAAATAATTATTTACCAAATGAATAGTAGATTCGGCCATTTCTCGTAGTTTATCGAAAAAATGAAATAATTATTAATTTTTTCATATTCTCTTGTGATAATAGCATTTAATTGGTAAATTTTTTTACATTTTTAGAATATTGTAAAAAAAAATAGATTCCTCTATTTTATTTAAAATTAATTAATTTTTAAATGCAGTTTTAGTCAATATTTCTCTAAATTTTGGACTCTCCAAAAATTATAATCCCCAATTACCTAACTGAAGCGATAATCAAATATGTAATTTAATAGCTTGATAAATTCAGTAATTCAAAACGTTTAAATTTTTTTAAAAAAGATAGTCCGTTCTAATTTAATCTATTTTCAATTTTATTATTTGAATAAACTTAAAATCGACCGAAATAATATTATTTAGCTAAATTACCCAGAATTAAAGTACATTTTCACGGTCAAATGTCTTATCTCCCAGCAACTTTACCCGCCCTTCTTTTCCTCTCCAGTGGCCTCGCACTTCAACAGATTTCCATTTCAAAATCAAATATTATTCCACGTTTGTCTTCCCGGGGCCTCATTCTTCAACATTATATATTGCTTTTTGTTGGATTCACAATCGTTTCACAACTAAATATTAATTCTTTTTGTTTTTACATGGGCGTCACGCATTTCTCATGTACATAATTGATTGCTCTCGTCATTGCCTCTCTCTCTCCCTTTTCAATGCGACACACCCCACCCATGTAAGTGCGGAAATAAGGTCCTTAGGATTGGTATAATTTGATATTTGATGGAGTATTTTTTCATAAACAAAATTTTATTTCTCTAAATATAGATATAGGTGTGTAATATATAATTATATTTTATAATTAAAAAAATAATATTTAGATAATATTCAGTTTATAAAATTTTTTAATTTTCTAAAAATATTTTAAAGAAATATAAGATTTTAATATTTCTTTTAAATTTTAAAAATTTTTAACTATATTTTTAACTTAATACTCTCTCTCAAAAGTGTTCTTGGGGGATGTAGGTACCCTACGTCATGAAAATATTTAATTAGTATAAATAGATTATTTTATTTATCATTTTATTAACATCTTATTATCATTAACACTTGATTTTAACACTACCTATCATCATTAGCTATCACCGTCTATCACTCACCATTATTAACCTTTACCTACTATTATCTATCATTAGTGACCATCGCCTACTTTCACTCATTGTCAATAACTGCTTATAATCATCATTTATTATTAGTGATCATTATTGGCCACCATTCATTGTCGAGGACTACCATTCATTATTGCTCATTATTAATAATCATAATTTGCTATCACCATTCATCGATGACCACATTAACTATTATCCATTATCGATAAATATTGTTGGCCACCACCCACTGTTAATTATTACTGTTCACTTCTACTCACTACTAATTATTACCATTTATTACCATCTTTTGTTGATGTCTACCACCATCATTACCCATTATCGATAAGCATTGTTGGCCACCACCTACCAATGCTAACCACTAATCACTATCATCAATAATCAATAATCACCATTTATCATCATTCATTATCGAAGATTATTGTTTATCATCACTCACTATTGATGATTATTATCTACCACTATTCATTACTATCCATCATTGTGACCATTGCAAGCTACCACCTACCATTGGTGACTATCATCCACCACCATTGTTGTCGTCACCTAATGCCAGTAACTATTATTAACCACCACTCACATCATAAAGTACTCAATTTTTAATGAGAATATTTTTAATAATATAACAATATTTTTAAAAATATTCAAAATAATTAAAATATAATATGGTAACATTCCTAAAAATATTTCTCATTGAAATAAATATGGTAATATTACATTTTTAAAAATTAAATTCCTATGAATCATATTTTCGAAAATATTAGGATTCTTAAGAATGCTTGATTTCATGAAACAGATGCCACTTTAAAGTTATAATGGTGAAAGCAGATAACTTTCTCTTTAAAAATGGAGAAGTTGTCTTCTTTCAAAATCATTCCATTTAATAATGTAAATTTAATTCATTTATCATTATTTTAATATTTTATAAATATATTTTTATAGAAGGTGTTTTCCATCAAAATAAATGGAGCTTTAGAATCCTAATAGAAAAATGCATAATAATGGTTTTGATTCAATCTAATAAGAGATTGTGATTAATTAATCAACTTTGATAAATGATTAAAATTGATAAGTGTAAACCTATAAAGCTATAGGGTTAACTCGTTATTCTAATTTTATTAAGCTAAGATATTAACTTGCTGAGTTAATTTGTTAGCTTGTGAATATGTAATAAATAACAATAAGTTAATTAAATATGTATATATATATCAAACTTGTAATTTTAATATGTTAAAATTATATATATATCAAAATTATATATAAAAATAATATTAAATAATTTTTAATGCTAAAATTAATAAATTTATATATTTAATATTGTCAACTTATATTATACAAGTTTATTAAAATAAATAATTACATTAAAATTAAAAAATAATCAAAATTGTGTGAGAAAATTATTATAATAAAACCTAAAAACTAGAGAGAAAATTATGTGAGAAAATTATAATTGCATAAAATAATTATTATAATTAAATATACATAAAATAATTATTATAACTAAATAAATATATTACTCAGTATAATAAATTATTAATATTCCAACAAATATGTTCAATAAGATATTTTGGATAATATTTGTCTATCTATAAGTCATAAGAACTTAAATATGAACATTTTTATAAAAGATTGGTATGATGTAAAAGATTGATAACAAAATAACTTGAAAAAATTCACCAAAAAAATAACTTGAAAGAAGATGAATCATCATCTAGTGAATGAGATAGATAAAAATGGTTATATACTTATATATATGTTGTAATTTAGTTAACAAGATTTGTACCATTTTTTTAATAGCAAATTTTTTAGATTAGATTCTTTGATTTTTACCACTCTAATTAGAGGTTTTCACATTAAAAATTGTTGCTTGATTTATTTTCTTCCTATTTTAGTTTTATATAATAATAATAATAATAATAATAATAATAATAATAATAATAATGAATACTAATATAAATTTTTATGTGAAAATAGCCATAAATAATAATAATAATAATATAATAACGAATTGTAAAATTCTTTTGATAAATGTTGACCTAAGATTGTGACTAGTATTATACCAACTCAACTTGACTTTGATCTAATGAAAAAGTAACTTGATTTAAAATTAGCCCATGTACAATTTTTATCTATTAAATTAGATCAATATAAATAGATTAACCTATTTTGATAGGTCTAGTTTTTTCTTTTAAGTTTTCTTTTTTTTCTTTCTTTTTGGATATTAGTTTCATTTTTTCTTTGTTTAATTTTGCTTTGTTGCTTTACATCTTTTCTTACAAATATAAGATTATAATGACCTAATTAAATTTATTCAAATGTAGGCATAATTAACTTTAATTATTTAAGGTCATTTGTGTTTTTCTTAAGTAGATGAAATTAAATAATGCAATTTATAATTTGATACCATGAGTTGAGCAAAATTTTTATATAACTTAATATAAATTAATTTATGGCCACTTATATTTAAAATATTCTCATGAAAAAGATGAATATCATACTTTCTTATATTATAAGAATATTTTAGTGATATAAATTGTTAATTTTGTTTTTCCTTTCCAAATCTTATCACCTCATTTCATCATTATCTACCATTATTAATCATCGCCCACTACTATCCATTATAATCATCACTCACTACTATTGACCAACAATTGTAATCATTTAGTATAGCTGACCATTATCCACTGCCATTAAACATCATGTTCCAACACCTTTTGTCATTGACCTTCGCTTGCCTCTATTGATTATTATTCTTTACACCTATGACATTTAATTATCACTTATCATCATTTATCACTGCTAACCATTGTTTACCTTCATCCTCCATTATTAATCATTATTCGCCACCATACACTAGCATTGACTATTGCTTGCCACCATTACTGCCTTTGATCACCACCCATTACAATCAAATGCAGTGAGGGGTGAATTTAGTTAAAAATTATTGGAATGGTTAAAATGAAAATTATTAAAATTTTGTATTAAATCCTTGCCAAACTTTTATGGCTTGATATATATATGTATATATATTAAAAATTTTGAAAAATATAAAGAAAATATTTATATTTAAGGTTTTTTAAAGGGCTTACCCTCTCAAATCCATATAAGATTTCATCTTTGAATGCAGATCATCATATAATTGTTGATAAACATATTTTTGACAATTTAATAGTATTATTATATAAATTAATTTAATCACAATATTCTTATGTTTGAGGAATATTTTTAATTAAATCAAATATGGTTATATGATATTTTCAAGAAATACATTCTTAGGAATATTATAATTCTCATAAATATATGATTCTATGAACTAAATGTCACTTATGATGAAAAAAATTTAATATTATATTAATACTAAAAATTCAATGTTGTAATATATAATTTTTGTCAAGTATATCATTTTTTTGATTTAGCAATTAATTTATTATCAAAACCATCTAATTTACTATTAGATTTATGTCACACCACCTAGACTATGACTATTATGGAACCTATTTTCCAATTTTCACTAGCTTATTATAACCTAAAGCTTAGCATCATCACACAAATTCTAGTAAACAA
The DNA here is from genome assembly GCA_020226215.1 of Sindora glabra. Lineage (NCBI taxonomy): Eukaryota > Viridiplantae > Streptophyta > Magnoliopsida > Fabales > Fabaceae > Sindora > Sindora glabra. The sequence goes on along the minus strand of CM035235.1, from coordinate 53,903,197 downwards.
GCATGTTTTATAAAGATTATAAAAAACATATACAGATAAATATTTCTACAATTTCATGTACACATTATTCTACAAGGCCAAAAATATATCTATTTACAAGCTACCAAATAACCATGGCTACCCTAAACAAGATAAGTCTAGAAATTTTTACTCCTGAGTTATTGGTGGAGGAAGAACTTATAAAACTGTATCTAAATAAGAAAACAATTTAAAAGCGTGAGTGTTTGACTTAGTAAGTACACAATTTACTTAGTAAGAATTCATCCAAACATTTGATGCATGTGAAGCATAACTTTTTAACTATATTATTTCCTAATTCTTGGAACATTCATATATTTAATGAAACTTAAGGCAAAAATTTATAATTAAACAAAAGTATATAAATCTCTTTATGCTTCCCAATTAACCTTATCCATTCTTATTCCTCAGAGACTAACCTTATTTCTTCACAAATATTTTCTCAAATCTGATACTATTTATATCTTATATCATTTCATCACCCTCCATCATAATTCAATCATAATCATATTCCTTTCGAGAATTTCATCATCAAAACCACAAGCAACAATATTCATATGTTCATTGTACAATTATCTTAATATACACGTATGCATTACTTTAAAATACTATAAAAAAAAACAAACTAGGTGAAGCAAGGAAAATACTCGAGTATATACTTAAGTTTAGAGGTCTGTAAGTGAATTTTAGTCCTCATACTCGAGTATGTAATCCTATATGGGCAATCCAAGAGCAACCTTGGATGTCATAGTTAAGTATATACACTCTTATAGCCATCCAAAGAGTTCTTTTCTTGGGATACCTGAGTATGGATTTTTAAAGAGCAACTCTAGAGTCTATACTAAAGTATATGATCGAGTATCAACTACAAAATTGTGGAAATTCTATGAAAAACATTGTTCATTTGATTAAATTTTCCCTTATTAGTCCTTATGCACCACTTCTAAGCTAGATTTCAACTCATAACAAGTAACTAAACCTTTTTTAAGTCATAAACAATAATAACTCATTCCATAATACATCTCAACAGCATATATTCATCAAATTCCAACATAATTAAGTTTTAAACTGAAAAACACTAATAAATAAACTCATTTTAAGTAAATTGCCTACTTATAGATAGGTGGAAGAGTTGAAAAGGAATTAGTAGAAGTTTTAGTTTTCCCTAAACATCACCAATTTAAAAAAAATCAGAAGAATATACCTAAATTGAAGTTTTGTTTTTCCTTCAACATCATCAATTTAAACAAAATAAGAAGAATTTAGCTAAATCCCCATTTTTCTCTTCCATAAGCAAGGTTTCAAGAAATTGCCATCTAAAAGCTTGAATAAGAAGAATTATCTTATGTTGGTTGGAAGTATAAATATTTCCTTGAGCTTCCTTAGCTAATTGTTGCTAAATTTAAAAAGAGATGAAGTTAGTGAAAAAAAGAGAAAAGAAAACTTGGCACAAGAGGGAGAAATGGGTTAAAATTAGCCTTTGTTAGAGTTAAAAGGTTGGACAGGCATTTTTGTAATTTTAAAGATAGTTTGAGGGCAAATTAGGAAAAAAATTTCTAAATATCCTCCATACACACCTACTTAATTCTAACTTTGCACAGACCTTTAATTAACTCTATTTTTTCTATTCATATTATAAAATCCTATCTTTGGCATTAAAATTCTCTTTCTCAACAAAATACAATAATAAATTAATTATCACTTACACAATCATATTAATAAAAGAAATAAAATAAATCTTAGATTTTTCTCTAATGATTGTAATAATTAAATTATTAAATTTAAAAATAACATGTTTGATAAAATATTATATATGAATAAAACTAAATTTTCAATGTTAATATAAGGCCCTATTTATTTTGTTGAAAAATATTTTCTATAAGAAAATATCATATATATATATATATATATATATATATATATATATATATATATTAATGAATGAATGATATGCCACTTGAATTTATAGTTAAAAAAACTTAAAGATATAATAATATCATTTATATATACCTACTTAATTCTAACTTGCATAGACCTTTAATTAACTCTATTTTTCCTATTCATATTTTAAAATCCTATCTTTAGCATTAAAATTCTCTTTCTCAACAAAATACAATAATCAATTAATTATCACTTACACAATCATCTTAATAAAAGAAATAAAATCAATCTTAGATTTTTCTCTAATGATTGTAACAATTAAATTATTAAATTTAAAAATAACATGTTTGATAAAATATTATATATGAATACTAAATTTTCAATGTTAATATAAGACCCTATTTATTTTGTTGAAAAATATTTTCTATAAGAAAATATCATTTATATATATATATATATATATATATATATATATATATATATATATATATATATATATATATATATATATATATATATATATATTAATGAATGAATGATATGCCACTTGAATTTATAGTTAAAAAAAAACCTAAAGATATAATAATAGAGAAAAGTAAATTCCTCTATTTTAAAAAGAATTTAAACTTTTTATGATATTAAGTAAATAAAAAAAATTCTTTATTTTTTATTTTATAATTATACTTTACAAAAAATATTTTAAATAAGGCTAACACACACATAAAAAGGACAAAAAAAATACCTATAGACTTGATAAACCTAGTGGATCACAATGAGTATAGAAATGCATTTATCCATTTCAATAAGGAATCATATGATTAACCACCAGTGTTGGTAGCTTAAGTGGTCAAGCATGAATGTGCCTTAATAGTGTGGTATAGGGTTGTTTAATTTTGGCCTACTAGATAGAACTTAACTAAAACAATTCAAAGATTGGCAATCGATAATGGATATAATATAAAAAGTGGGCAGTGGTGAAGGGAATCTTAAGGTGAATTCAGATAAGTAGTCAATGATAGTTAATATAAACTCAAACTGAAGAAATTTAAACCTAACTAAAATGGGAATGAACAATGTCATTTCCTTTATATATATATTCATTTTGTTTATATAGTCACATGAGTTTTCTTGTCTTTTCCATTTAAGATATGAAATTTATCCCCAACCTTAATCCTTGCAGAGTCCAAATCTTACTTTCTTCATAATTCTTGCCTTCTCACTAGCACCATGAGCAACTAGTTGATCAGAACTACTTTCCTTGCAAATCACAACATTGATCTCCATTGAAGACTTCTAACTAGTTCACTGAGTTATAGGGATGGAAGTTTGCTTGCATCTCTATAACCATAATAATAGTCCCTCTCTTATTATTAAAGATATAGTAAGAAGTTTTTTCACTTGCTTTATAATTTTTTTTACCTTGTTCGTTTATTCTTCTCTTTCTAAAAATAGGTATGTAGGAAAAGTCCAGCAAAATCTACATTTTATTTAAAAGGATATGTTGTCACGCCATAATATTTTTAAGAATTTTGCATTGATTATTTATTAATAATCTTATATATATGTTAGTAATTAGGATTGTTGTGAATAGGCTTAAAGTAATTCTTATGTCATGCCTTTAGATTTATAGGATTTATTTTATTTATTTTAACTAATAATTTCATATATTTACTGGTAATTAGAAAAGATTATGGAAAGGATGAGGATGAGCATTTAATTATAGAAAATAGAGTTTTAATAGGAAAACATGTGTATTTAAATTCAACCTATTATTGTGTAAAATTAGAATTAAAATAGAATGCTTGAAAAAGGTTTAGGAGTATGATTTTTCAAATTACCTTGTGAATTTTAAGAATGACCAAATCATCCTTTAGCCTTAAATTAGCTAAAACTCAGGTTATTCATCAAACTTTTCTTATCTTTTTCCCCTCAAAACTCCCTTTTCCTCTTATCTTCTCTACAAATCTCATTCAATCTCTTCCAAGTAAATAAAGTATTGGGAGGCTAGGAAGAAATTAATTGCTCTTCATCAAGTAATGTATAACTCTCTTAAGTTCAAAACTTATGAAATTCTGTTAGGGATTCTATTATAAAAGGTAAGTTAAGGATTTGAGTAGTAATTGGGTGTTTGTGTGTAATCGGACTAGATTATTGTCACCTTGAGCCTAGATTATCTTCCTTACCTCTTCCAATTGAGAAAAATAGATAATCTACTCACTCATTTTATTAAATAAATTATAATCTATTATGATTTTACTAAAGTGTATTGGTTTAATGTTATATACAAATTGATGGATGATGAACATGATGTGAAAGGAAGCTATATGAGTGTTCTAATTATTACTTTGAGGATTTTATGTATTATGCATGTTGGATTGTGTTTGGGTTGAAAAATGTTAAGTTTTTATGAAGTATAAGAAATTCAGGAAAGGAATCAATTATGCAATTGATTCCAAGTGTTCAAAAGCAAATTTGGGCCTATATAGTTGATTGCATAATTAATTCATAGCAAATCTAAAAATTAATCATGTGTGAATTGATTATGCAATTGATTTACTTTACTAAGAAGGGTATGTGAATTGATTATGCAATCAATTCACTTTGCTAAGGAGAAATCTCGAGCATGTAAATTGATTACTCAATTGATTCTGCAAGTCCAAAATTGAAACTTCCTACTATGAATTAATTATGCAATTAATTTATAATGCCCTGATTCTTGTTTTACTATTTTAAATACTACAAATTAAGTTTCTATGGTCTATTTGTTTGTAATAATGGTAAACAAATATCTTGTTAATGGTTATCACCTGTTCCTTTTGATTTATAAATGTATATTTAATTTATGAATAAAATTATAGATTTCTCTTTACAATTTGCATGAGGCAAATGTTATGGTAATAAAATTAATAGAAATTCAAATTAAGTAAATGTGAATAGTGAGGGATAGGGAGATAAGTTTGGGTTTGTCATGACTAATAATAATATATATGTACTAAGAGAAATAAGGTTGGCTTTATGATAAATTATATTATATAATGAGAGAAATAAGGTTTAATTTGTGATGAATATTATACTAGGAAGTGTAAGTTGTGTTATTTGTTACTATTTGTAGATGATTTATTATTTAAATCATTATTTACTATGCTCTTATGTTGTGTAATGGTCATGAAATGTAATGTATGAAATGAGAATTCAATATTCAATAGATTGAAAGAGTAAATTATTTGCTTAGTGAGACTTAAAGCCTTACTATTTTACATATAATTAAGTTGAGGCTCTTTAACCATTAACAATAGTTCAAGAATAAAAATATTTTGAGAAGCCATTGATAGCACCTAGGAAGTTAAAGTAGAGTCCCATAGGTTGTTAAAAAGTTTTTGTAAATATATGTTAATTGGAGTTTATAACCAACATTTACAATAAATGCTCTTTGGTAATGAAGTAGATTAATGAACTATGTATTAATTAAGAGTCATTGTGTGATGATATCATATTAGGTTTGGATAGGCTAGTGGATACCAATAATACAAGTTATGACAACTTAAATTAAGGAAACCTTGTTTTAATGATAAAAATGTAATACCTCAAGTTAATATTTAAAGTTTTATAAATTTCATTGCTTATGAATGTTCATTTTATTCATTCATGTAATAATTGGTTTCAAATTTCTATTCTTTTATTTAATCGGTCAGATTTGGTTTAAAGTTTGTTTAAATATTTTCTATAAGAATTTTTCTTATAAGTTAAGAATAATTTTAGCTATTATAAGTATAAAGATTTATAAAATTAATTGTCTATATTTGATAAATTATTCTTAGGAAGATTGAAATATTTATTCTATTTATTTGGTTAATATTTGATTTTAAATTTTTTTATTAAATTTCTAGAATATTAAAATGATATTGATGATAATTATTGAAATATATTTATTTTTATATGGCTATTTTTTCAAGGAATTTCTCACACATTGATAATAATTTTAGTGATTACGGGTACATAGATTTATGAGATAATTTATTTATATTTTGATAAATTATTTTTAAAAGTAGTGAAAGTTTGAAATAATTATTTAAAGACTTTTAAATTTATCAAGCTATCACAAATATATATATTAGGAAAAGATTGAAAATAATTAGGTTAAGATTTTAAATAAAATTAGTTTTATGGAAATGAGTTTTAAAAATAATGAACGGCTAAAATTGATCTTAAAATTAAGATGAAAGAGTGAGATTTAAAGGAAGAGTGAGCCTATATGGTGCGAGAAGCATTGAATCACAACCCAAGGTTCCTTTATATTTCTTTTTCCCTCTTTCTCTCTCTCTCCCCTCCCAACTAACTTCCCTCTCTTTCCTCCTAATGGCCCCTCCCTCTTCTTTCTCACTTTTTTGTCACTTTTAGCATGTTTCTACTACCTTCAACGATAGTGACACCAGCACCATCACGTGGTGTGGGCGGTGGAAGCTACCTCACCTGGTTCAACGTAAAAGGCATCCAATCAGAAGACAGCTTATGGTCACACCTTCAATCAATGTCCATTATGTCTATTGTTATGTATAACTCCGCTCAAGCACCCTCTCTCTCCTCTAGCCACTGAAATGTGTGAAGGACCTTGAGCAATTAGTTGAAGGTGGGTTTAATAGCAATACGGTACTTATGTTCTAGTGAGCCTCCGTAATCTCTGACGCTAGCAAGCTACCAATGGCCTTTTTAGGGTGTGGTGACAACTTTTATACAATTAATTCCTTTGATTTTTATTGTTTTAGGGTTGCTCTGAAGAAATATTCATTTAGGTATTTTTGACATATATGATGATAGATATGAAAAATATAATTTTTATGTTATAAAATATTAAAATAAAATAATTAAAGTATAAAGAGACTATTTTATTCTATTACCATGACAAATTCATGCATGATTCGAAGAAACCCACTTTTATACATATATGAGATAGGTGATGATGGCCTAGAAAAGAACTATTTCTATGCCATAAAGTATCTAATTAACATAAAGAGAATTAATTTAGAGCATTATATAATAATACTTTCAATAATGACTGTATATTTTAGAAAATCTATTCTTAAAAACATTTTGTGATATGCAATGATACATGAGAAAACCATGATTTTTATGTTGTGAAATGCTAGGATGATATGAATATGGCATTTTTACAATATAAGGATTTATTATTTCAATTGTTTCATATTCAATCCAAAAACTCCTATTTTATTATCTTATTTGGATAATTGATATAACACTAATAAAATAATAATATGAGGCTTTAGATTATTAGGTTACTATACTTAGAGTATATTTCTATCATAAAAGTTAATATTTTGGTGTTCAAAGGTAGTTAAAGTAAACCCTTAAAATATGGCATTAGATTGCATAAGCCTATGTTAGGAAATACAAGAAGTTGATAATAAGGATACTATTATATTATCATTTGAAAATTGGATTTGTAATGCATGGAAAGAAAAATAAATAATTCATAATAATATTATAAATGGTAGTGAATTAGAAGGATGAGAGAAGGACAAATTATATATATTCATTCATTCTAAGCTCCAACAATGGATGCTCCCTACTAATTGAGTATATATCTCACTTTCAATTAATATTTTAATAAAGTGTTGATTAAATGTCATAATTTTATATTTATATTGATGGCACAAATTATATTTATATACTTTCATGTGTGTATTTCTTTAAGGTACAGTTAAATGGCATAGATTATTATAAAATCATCCTTGTAACTATATATAAATGATTTAGGAATGATAACTATGGTAAGAAAGAAATTAACTATTTGAGTAAATATGGAATTACAGATTGTGAGAAGATTATGATGGTGAATAATATAGTTATGTTGTGATTAAGTTTATACTATTATATATGTATTGGAGAGTGTAATGTAAACTATATTGTGATGAGATTGAATGTTGTGGCTAGGAAAGAGAGCATAGTAGTGTTAATATGTATATATATATGATTATATACTTTGCCATTATCTCGTGATGATAAAATATTGCTTGTATTGGAATTTGCATTAAACTTATGATATGTAGAGCAAGCTCTAATGAAATTATTACATCGTGAATTATGCCATGAGTGGCATTAAAATGATATATGTGATAGAGATGATGATGTGAAAGTTAGATAGGAAATTTTTGACAAATAATTATGAATGATATAAGATTGACTTGGAAGTCAAAATACAAATGCATGTATATTATTTGTTATAAATCAATATGACATTGAGATCTATTTAAGCTTGAATGTTACTATTTGACATAATTGCAAGGACTTAATATGATTGTGATGATTTGATTGTGTTTAAGCCTTAATGACTATTTGTGAATGTGATGACTACTTGGAATAGATTATGCAAAATATGGTGATGATATCATGTACGAGTGAATAATTGAGATTAGTATGACTTGTGGTATAAAGTGTGAAATCTAAGCTATGTGTAAGTGTATATTCAATTTGAGGCTTGGTTTCATATATCTCAAAAATCTAGGAAATGGATTTGCTATTATTTTCTAATTTAATACATGACTTGCTTGTAATTTTTATGTATGTATATATATATATATAATTGATCTCATGTAAGATAGTCGTAGATATATGCTCATTGATTTCCCCTAACTCACTTCATTTTATTTCAATATTTTCAAGTTAAGATAAATATTTTCGAGCCTTCTTGCATCTTTGGAGAATCAAGACCACCTTATTAAAAAATTTTGACAGTTGAATTAAAGTCAAAATTAGAGATAAAGATTATGTAAATTTGACACTTAATGTATTGAATCATTTATCTATGTATTAGTTTGATATTAGTTTGAAATTGTATAGTATTATGTATATATTTTTTAATGTCGAATTTGTGATAAATACAGGTTTTGTATTTTAGGGCGTGTCACCTTTGAAAAGCATATAAAAATAAAAGAGACTCTATCTATTTTTCTATAAAATTTTAAATATAATTTAAGTCTCCCAAAAATAGGGATACATCCGTTGGATGGAATTAGACAAATTAATCTTAAATTTTATGAAAATTGAGTATCGAGATTCGCATGGTTGTAATTGAGTTAAGTCATGACAAAAAATAGATATAATAAAAATAAAAATAAAGTTGTGTGAAACTAGAATTAATGAAGGGTATATGGAGAAAATTTAGGAAGTATGTTTCCTATTTTACCCTTGGCATAAAAAAGCCTATTTCTTCTCACATACTAGCTGATTTTCCCCTTATTTCGTCTCTCAAATTTCTCCATCTAAATTCAAGCTAAAGCACCAGGAGGTAAAGTGAGATCTTTAAGAATTTTTCATCACATTCTCTTCACACAAGATAACCTTTCTAGGTCGTTAGTTTTTGAAGAGTAATTGTTTAGAATTTGAGCTACGAAGGAATATTAGGGATTTAAGATGGTTTTTTTCATCTTTTTATTTGAATAAGGTTAATTAAGCATATTTCTATCCATTTTCTCTCATCCATATGATCTATAAGTAAATAATCTACTTAATATGATGAATTTTTGTTCATTGTTAATAACTTGGCTTTTCCACTAATTTCCATATGCTTTGGACGTTCAAGGGTGTGATTTGTTGACAAAAATAGTTTAGTTATATTTTTGAGTTAGAAAATGTTAAGGAAATGTTATTTGTTGATTTCTACATTGAGAATGTTGCTTAACTAATTTTAGGTTTTAGATTTACTATGGGTTTAGTGATTTGTAAAAAATATGGAAATTTCAGAAGCAATATTTGAATAAAAGCCAAGAACTCACATTCAACTAGCCATATTTGACTAATGTATTTGAATACTATAATGAGAATTCATTTTTAGACTTAAATATTTGAGTATGGTACTCAATTATAACCATACCAAGCCTATAACTGAGTACCATAATCAAATACCACAAAACGTGGTGCTCTCTACCACAAGGCATTCAAATATTGTAATTGAATATAAATGTGATGGAGTTTCATATTCAACCATAGTAATGAAGTAACCTTGTTACAATCCTAGTAAAATTGTTAAGGTATTTTATATACTAATGTTAGTTTGTAAGGGTGCATGTGAATACATTTAGTTAGGGTGCATATGGATTTGAGATTGAAATGATGAAATCTTTATAAGAATGTGATGGTTAAAGTTGTTTATCCTAATCTAATGATGAGTGTGATAATATAAATAAGAATTAAATGTGTTATATGATATAGATAGCTATAACATGTTGATTTAAGTATTACTGTGTGGTATTGTGACTAGAACGGGATGATGAGATGAGAATAAATTTAGCTTCAAATATGAGGAGAAAACATCAAAAGGGTATAAGGCAGGATCCAAGAGGAACAAGATGGATGTTTGTGATATGATAAGGTAAACCCAAGAGTCATAAGTTGGATTACTGACTTTACTATTTTCATATTCTTGTTAATATATTAATTAGAATTGTTATAATTATAAATGTTTGTTAGTATATGATGTAATATGATCCAAGATTAAGAAATTGCTTGCTTGTTTGTTTATTTCAAGTAGATTATTTACTTATAGAGACCTTGTCTCACTATTTTTTTAAAAATTGTTTCTAGAGATGCCTATTTTGCTCCTCAGCCTTTACCAACCCACCAGGAGTAAGGATCTTCCTTATATGTTGGCAAGACAGTCATAATTATGGTAGTTTGTAGTTAAAAAGTGTAGTTGAGCTCTGTATACAACTTTGAATATGCTTTTGTATTAACTCTAATTATAATCAGTTTTGAAAATGTTTATAAAAATCAATTCATTTATTAATAACTGTATAATGATATCAAGTTTAGGTTCAGTCCAAGCTTGTGGAAATTGAAAATTGAATTTCATATTAATCACAGCTTGACATATGTCCCTCTAATTTTGGAATTATGATTTAATGAAGAAAGATGCTAATTAATGAAGAATTGGACCGACAAACCCTTCTGGTGGCTTCAAAGTTCTAATGAATTTCTCGAAGATGGTTTTCAGAAACTTCTTAATATGTTCAATAAGAAAGGAACTCGGATATTTGACTTTTTTGGGATTCTAGAAACTTTTGTTTGATTACTTGTAACTTGTTAGTTTTTGTTGAATCCATTAAAGTTGATTACATTGGAAAATTTGGGGAAAAATTTTAGCATACTGGACACAATATCATAGACGTTGCGTTCGGTGAAGTGTTCGATCCAGTGGTCCATTTGTTCCACTCTTCATTTTTTTTTTTTAAATTAGGCTTCTTTTCTTTTGGTAAAGAGCCTACCAAAACTGGCTCGTAAATCACCTTACACAATTAAATTCAATTGATGCTGCGTTAATGTTCAGCATTGATTGGCCAAATAATTTGATTCGGTCGGTTCACCGTATGGCCTAAAATGAATCGAAATCGACCGATGGCCTAGCTGTGGTATATCAGGATGGAAGTTTGACTCCCATCCAACCCACTCCTCCTCCCTTAAACCCTTCATCCCTCCTTTTGACCAAAAAATAATAATAAAAATAGAAATCACCTAGTTGGAATCATAACCTTTGAAAACCAAAATGGAATCACATAACTAACTAACCTATATTATTTTTTTAAAAGAGTCTTTATTTTTATTTAAGTAAATTCTTTTCTTACCTTTGTAAAATTCACTTTTCTTAATTTTATGAAATATCTTATATAAATTTTATTTTTGTAAAATACTATTTTACTTTTTGCTATTGTTTATAAAATTAATTTGCTCAATTTTATTTCTCTAAGAATATTATTAGATAAATTAATATTTTATAATAATAAAATTAGTACAAATTATTTTAAAAATAAAAATAAATAATTAAATTTCATTTGAACAAAAAGAAAGGGCTTGCCTTTTTTATCTAATGAAAGTCTTCTTGATGGCTTGTTTTTTTTTAGACTATTTGTTGATGTCTTATCTTATCTAATCTAATTGAACCTAACCTATTTTAGTTTATCCTAATATATCTAATCTAATTTCATCTAATATCTAATCTAATTTTCAAATTATATATTAACCGTGATATTTATTATCTCTTATTATGATAAGTGTTATTCTCATAGTATGCTATGTATCATTTTATTATTTCTTTTTAATAAATATTATGTCACTGTAAGTCACACTCGCACAATCAAATTAAGAAATTGAATCTTTTATTGCTTTCTCAATCTATCCATCATCTTCTACTTATGATTTTTAGAAATTAATATCAAATTTTGAGTCTCTTATTTCATTTTTTTAAATTAATTCAAAAACTTTACAATTAATTATTGCATCTATTGAAACAAAAAAAAATTAAGTTTTCAAAGTTTTGAATTTCAAATTGATTAATCTATATTATCAAAAATTTATGAATAATATTTTCAGTGGCGAGCAAAAAGAGATGGCAATGGAATTCTACATTCTTCACTCATGCCTTTTTTATTTTTTATTTTGTAAACATGAGATTGTTTAATAAAGAAAGTCAACATGATCGAGGTTTGTCTCAAGTGAGATTTTTCCTTTTTAATCTTGCAAATTTTGATATCATTTTTCTTTTCAATGCTTTTTACTTTTTCTGACACATATGTATTATAGATAACATTTTTTTGTGACACTTTTTTAACCTTTTTGCTTGTTATAATTTGTCTTAGTGGATCATGAATTTCTCAAATTTTCATTTTTTGATTTATCTCATCCAAATCCAAAATTTGAAACTTTAACTCTTTCTTAATCTTTTACCTTCTTCTATCTTTCCCTTTTCATTTAGAACTTAATGTATCTATAATTTATAATGCATATTTTCATAATCTCTTATTCTAATTAAAAATAAATTTCTCTAAAATCTATGTTTTTTTAATCACCTAAATCACCATAGTTCTTTTTCTTTTTGTTTCTTTGTACATTTATTTTTTTATTTTAAACTTCATTTTCCTTAATTTGTTTGCTCTTTTTCCATAGGTCTATATAACAATTTTTCTAAAACCAAATAATAAACTCTTACTACTTTACTAAAAAAATAAAAGTCTACTTTAATCATTAAAGCACCAAAATGTTTTTGATAAAAGTAAAAGTCAAAGTATTAATTTTTTTAAGAATATAAAAACTTTAATCTTTTGAAATTTTCTTTTTATGATTCTTGTTTATTTCTTGATTATCATTGATTATTTTTATAATGATATAAATCGAGAGATTTCCTTTTTAAAATAGAAAAAAAAAACTACTCTTCATTAAGGAATAAGAATTTTGCTTTAATTACTATTAATATTTATGAGTCATTGACACACAATATTAAGTTTTTATTTTTCATTAAGAATTTTGTTTTAATTACTATTCATGTTTAACATTGATTGACAATATCAAATGCATTTTTCTATAGTAATTTTTTCTATATTAAGTTTTCAATAATAATTTTTTCACAAATGCATTTTTCATAAAACTTATGTTTTGTCAAAATAACAAATCCTTAATTGCAAGTGTTTATATGAAATAATTTTATAAGTTATAAATATTAATTATTAGTTAACACAAAAAAGAAGATATTTTAATTATATATGTGTTAATTTGATTTATTATAATATATTGGGGTTAAAATAAAGCAAAAACACTGAAATATTGCAAAGGCTAATATCAATAAATAATCATCGTAAGAGGAAATAATATTAGAATATATTAAATCTTTATTATATCTATACTTAATATAAAGAATTTCTATTAATTTTTAATTATAATATCTTAATAAAATAAATGAAAGATTACAAAACAATTAACACTTGTGTATCACATCTGTTAAAAACTAGTCTAACACTAAAATGGAAGAAGATGTCACTGTTCATCTTACGTGTCTGTGAGGCCGCACGGGTGGCTACTTACTATTGATCTCTCAATGAAATGTTCAGGTGTCATTTATTTTGGCAGTGACGGTGATCTGGCTTGCCTTCTCTAAGTTTTTGCTTTCAAATTTTCTCCAGTTCAATTTAAATTCAAATCTCCATATATATCCACATCCACATCTAAACTATTTTCACTCTGAACGCCTTCTCCTCCTCTTCTTCTCTCTGCTTTATCTCCTTCTTCATTTCATTGCCATCTCTCTTCGGCTTCCATCGTTGCCTCCCTCAGTGAAGACCTCACGCCAACCATAACACATCAACATTGACAGCTGGATCACTTAGGAGCCTTAGAAACTTCCACTCAGCCACCACTTTGAGCGGCATTCTAATAGCCTCTCTCCAACACTTTGAAGCTTCTAAGTAGTTGAGAGTAAGTCCTTTTCCTTTCCTTAATTTGCTTCAATTTCATTCCATCCTCTTGAATGTGATGATAGGTCTATGTTAATCGACGGTTAAGGGTTTGTGTTTGAAGTTCTCAGAAAAAATCTAATATTTTGGCAACGTTATAATGTATATAATGTGCTCATTGCAATTACAATTTCTCCTGTATCATAAATGGTGTTTTGTGATTCTGTTTTGTGTATGAGTGATATCTGTGATGCAATTCTAAATTGCAACTGTCTTTAACTTCCAATGAAAACAATTACGTGATTTAATGCTATTCTTTTTGGAGTATAATTTTAAACTGTGTGCTTCTGGACTATTTAGTGCTCATGTATGTCAAGGCATATATAGGAGTAATTCCCATGATATACAATACCACCTGATTTGAATTGCACTATTCTCTTGATAACTACTAATAAAAGGTCACAATAGGAAGACCCTGATTATTAGACCAAAATCTGATTAGAGAATTATTTTTTGTTCTCTGTTTCTCACCGTTTAAAGACTACATCCCTTTTTTCACAAATTTTTGAACTGTATGCAATCATCACTTGCTGCTCATTTCTTTCTATTCATGAAATTTCCTTATCTTTAATGGTGTGGCCACTTTACCAGTTTCAATGCCCCTCATATGCTCATATCCAATAACCGCATCATCTCTATCTTTGTCTTTCAATACTGCACGTAATCTACAATCTTCATATTTTTTTTTATCTCCATGATATTGCTCACAAAACCCTCCTTTTCTCTCCCACAAGACAACCCTTGATATCCAGTTTGTGATATCCTCCTCTTTCTTTTATTTTTATTTTATTCAAAATCAGAACTTGGAGAAGCAGAAGTCGAAGATTGATCATAGGGAGATCGTGTTTAATCTCTATGTAATGTTCTCCTGGTGGCCTAATTCTTCTTTTCTGGTAATCCCTTTCTCTTCTATATGTTGAAGTATTTGGCTTCTTCAGTTCGGTTCTTTTATGGCTATCTCAGTTGCATCTGGTATAAGATATTGCTTCTCCTTTCCTTTTACTATCAATTCTTCCCTTTATTTTTTCTTTATTCTGGTCACATGTTATATGTTTTTTTTTTTTGCTCTATAGATGCTTTAGAGCCATAAAGTTGTTTTGAATTTTGAAGCCAGAATATGCTGGTTTTTCTTTCTTCTGGTCTTTGGCATTCTAATTTTAATATTTAGTGATAGAACTTATAGGTAAAGAGGGGGTGAATTGACTTTAACAAAAATTAACAATTAAAATTTATAATAAAATTTTGTATAAAACCATGAAGTTAAAGAGAGATATTCTTGAAATTTTGATGAATATGTTGTTTCAAAAGCATAAAATATTTCAAATAGATTTTAAAAGAAATTTTGAATGTATTTTTTTAAAATGAAAAATAATTTCTTAAAGAAAAATAGAAATAAAACTGTGATTATTTTTTTCTTGAAAATATGAGAAAGTGAGGTGTGTGAAACAACCGAATTTATAAATGGATGAGTAAAGAAGAGGAATAAATTTCAAAAAATTTTATAAAAGTTCGATAGTCTAAAAAGATTTTTTTTTTGGATCTACTCTTCTCTTCTCAATCTATCAAGTATCACTTGAGGTATTCATCAATTTTTTATAAAGTTATAATATCTAACTTTATAAGATTCATTCAATTTTTACTAGGATTTTTGCCAACCACCTAACTTTACAAAACTTACCCAATTTTACATGGATTTCAATTATCACCTAATTTTATAAGATCTTTCCATTCTTCATTAGGATTTTAATCATCATCTAACTTTATAAAATCTCGCTAATCTATACTAGGATTTCTAACAATATTCAAGGAGGAATTTTTTTCACAATCTTATTGAGAGATTATACAATTTTACACTCAATAATACTTTAAAAGTTTATATGCAAGTTTTGGATATAAAGTGAGTAAGAAAAAGAGCTTTGATTTTTCAAAGATGAGAGCAAGAGAGAATTAGCAAACTATAGTGTAATTGTTTGGTTGTATTGTCTTCAAAGGAATGCATCCTATTTATAATGAAAATTTGATGAAGATAACTTTGACTTTAAGTTACCTTTTCTTTGGCTCTAAGTATTTTTTGATTCCATGTCATAAATTGGCTCTAATTTGAAGTTTAAAATTTTGGCTCCAAACTTGAAATTTGAATTTTGGCTCCAAGATAATTGTGGCTTCCTCTTTTTGACCCATATGCTAAAAATAGCTTATATATATAAGATTTAACCACTTTTCACCAAATTTCAAATTTTTTGCCTAAGATAGCAACCTAATTTTTATTTCACTGAAAGTTGAATTTATCCTTGAAATTTGGTTCAATTGTCTAGTCTAGTATGTGTACTATTTTCTAGCTATAAAATGGTACAACAATAGCATAATTTAATTTATCTTGATTTTAACACATGTAACTTTGAATTTGAAATTCCCTCTTCTTTCTGAATTTCTTACTCATTGAAGATCAAAGGTTTAAAATGACTTTTGAATAGTAGGCATTAAATTGTATCACATAATCTTTGAAATATAGAATTTCCTACTCTTTGAAAATCAAAGGCTTAAAATGACTTTTGAATATTAGCTATTGAATTGTCTCACCTAATCTTTGAAATATATATTTTAAAATTGTAACCAATAAAATGTTTTTTGGAAAGCAAGTTTGGCATTTTCAAAATACAACAAATGAAAAAATTCAATAGTATTTTGTCACATAGTGAAATATACTTTTATAAAGCAAAATGGGGTTTGTAATTTGGAAGTGTGAAGACTCAAAGCCCATTTAAAATATTTGATGGATTTATATTTAATAAACCAATAAAGTCATGTCCAAATAAGTTGGTTTTAGATGAAAACAATTGAGTCAAATTTCCAATTTAATGATGTAATAGCTCAAAGTATAAATTAATCCAATTTTGAATTTCCATTTGGTTCCTCATTTAGTTCCTTTTTTTTTTCCCAACTTTTATCAGCAGATATACATGTTGGACGCATTGGATTCAATTTTCTTTATTAAATTGATTTGTCCTTATTGTGTTCTTAAAATTAAGCATCTTTTGTCGACCTATGAAATTTTTTGAAGGAAGTTAATAAAAATTGCTAACACTTCCAAACACCTGCTGAGTGATCCATTGTATTGCTAGCCCAGGTAATTTTAATTGTATAAGTCATCTTGCAGTAAACAGCTTTGAAATGGACTACAAAAAATAACAGTAGCAATAAAGAAATGTAATTATATAAGTTTTGGCCTCTAGAATATGTTTGAATATATAATAAAAATTTTGTCTACCATTTTTGGAAGAACAGACAGGTGAACTTGAATTTGCTGACAACAACCCGAGGAAAATAAAATTAAGGACGCCATAGTTCTTTTACGAATGAAGTTGGGAGCAAATACAAATCACTGATACGACCTTAAGATCAAAGGGTCATATTTAAGGCTAAGAAAAGCATACGAAGTGCTGGCTATATACTAACTAACCACAGTATTGCTTCCAAACAAAATTGTCATCTTTTGGAGTATCATGGTATTTGGTTGCAACAATAATTTTATGTTTAAGAAATCATGGGAGATAGTCTATAGGCTGCATTTTCTTCGTCTGAAGTGCAATGAGTTTACATACGGAACTGTTCTTTCAGCCTGTACTGGTTTAGAAGCTCCTATGTCTGGTGATGAGGTTTAATATTTTACAATGAAAAGGGGTTCCTTTCGAACTGATATGTTAGGACTAGAGTGATAAATGGAATCCTCAACGAGGCTTTCAAGGTCTTGCTTTATGTGTCATGTAGGAATGTAGTGGCTTTTTAACCGTTATCCTTGATTTTAACAAAGTTTTTCTCGAAATGCTGCACCGTAAAAAGTATTTACTAGTATGCTTAAATTTTTTTTTTAAAAAAAATGGAGGTCACGAAACAGACCTGGCCGTGATCAGTGTGGACTGATCACGTAGTCTAACCCAGCGTGATCAAGCCTAATCACGTTCGGTTAGAGCATGTGATTAGTCCAGGCTGATCACGGTCAGGTCTAACCCGTGACCCGCTTGCCAGAAACACTCACCCAATGCCACGTGTCCCAACGCTCCCTGAGCTGCCACGTGTTGTAGTCATGTTCACCCGTGACCAGCCAAACCCCCTACCCTGCTATCACGTGTCACGCCCCTGTGCACCTGTGATTGTGTGCACGCCCTACAAAACCCCCCTCCCCAGTACCTTTTCACACCCTCATGCAGTAAAAATCTTCCTCCCCGACAGCCCTTTAGTAAAACACCTTGTCCCCAGCAACTATCCTTTCCATCAGCGACCAAAAATCAGATCTTCAGTAGTAGTCACATTATTTAAGGTTCTTGTTATACAAGTAAGATTATTTAGAAAAATAGAATCTATTAGTTTAAGTAATATATATTATTTTCAGGTCATATGAAAGTATAATATATATTTTGTATAATATTTTTTACAAATATTCCCTCATTATAATTAGCATTATTAGTAGGTATTGTAGCAATGTTGTTATTATTATTTTTATTTACGTATTTTACATCTATGTTTGAATTAATTAATTTGATTTGTTTGTTATGGTATTCATACTGTTTTAATTTACTTTTATTATTATGCTTGTGTGTATTATTTTAATGTACTTATATTATTTAAATTTTTATTATTTTTTATATCTGAGCATATTATTATGCTTCTAGTTTAGTTAGATTATGCATGTTGTGCAAATTGTTATGATTTTAATTATTATGCTTGTGAGTTGGACATTATTAAAAAAGAAAATAAAAAATCGAAATACTTACAAAAGTTTGAAAAAAAATAGTAAGATTCGTTAATAATAAATTATTATTAAGTATTATTAGTTGAAAGTAGAACGTTATACTTTGAGATTTTCAAAATATTTTTACAAACCATAAATCTTAATTTAATCAAGAATAGATATTGAATTATATGTAATTTTGTTTTGATTAAGAATAAAAAATTATATAATTAAGACAAACATCACACAAATAAATTAATATAATTTAGAAATAATTAAAATAATGTAGGTGTTCACCTAGAAGTAAGGAAGAAAATATTAAAAGTATATAATATTATCCTTAAATTATTGATCTTTAAAATAATATTATAACACACCAAATGCTAAAGTAGTCCTTGTTTTAATATGCTTATATTATTTAATTTTTTTCTATTATTATAATATTTGAGTATATTATTAATTTTTATTTATAATAAAATTAAATTTTATAAAATTATTTTGATTAAGATTAAATAGTTTTATAATTAAGACAAATATTACATAGATAAGTTAAGGTAATTTAGAAATAATTAAAATAATGTAGGTACTCACTTAAAAGTAAAGAAAAAAATATTAAAAATATATAATATTATCCTTAACTTATTAACTTTTAAAATAATATTGTAACACACCAAATGCCGAAATAGTCATTGTTTTAATATACGTATATTATTTAAATTTTTTTAGTATTATGATATTTGAGTATATTATTAATTTTTATTTATAATAAAATTAACTTTTATATCTGAGTAAATTAAAACAGTACAAATAAAACTTAACTTATAATTGTTATTATAGTAGTTATTATATTGTGCATCTTAATAATTCTATTTTATCTAGCAATGGCATAATTTTTACAATTATTTAATATTAATCACTATTATGTTATTGATATTTTAATTAAAATAATTTATTTAATTTATAATAATATTTACTTGATATTAATATTTTAATGCTATGTGTCAAAGTAAATATGAATTAATTAATATATTTACCAAAGTTTTATACCTTCTGTAATATTTTATTTTTTTATTTCTTATTTTTAATTATATTATTCTTAACCTAAACACTACCGAGTATTGTAAATTTAGGATTTCAAAAAAATCTTTTTGATATCGATAATTTTTCAAAAGGGTTAACATTCTAAATTTTTAATTCTTAAAATTTTTATGACTGACTTATTGCTATTATCTTTTTAGAAGCTTTGTTTCCTAATTTTCATGTTCATGTGTTTTACTTACGAGTCAAATGTTAATATCAATAGGTAATGTGAGTGTATATACATATATGTTAATATTTTTGTAACCATTAAGTAAAATATATAACATAACATAATTTAGTTTTTATGCATGTTTTAAATAAATTTAAAATTTTTGTAGTGATGAAAATTATTGTCGGCACTAACCCTAAGGTTAAAACAAACATTGAAAGTGTATAACATTATCGTTGACCTTTTGGCATTGGAAAATATTATAATACACATAATGTTGTTTAAATAATATTTTAAACTATACATTTTACGAGAAAGTTATTCATAATCCTTCTTTGCAAACTTGTGCTAGTATATTTACTTACCTAAAATTTAAATGTTAAAATTGAACCCAAATTAATCTTGCAAGTAGATACTAATAAATAATTTCGGTAAATATGTAATATTGCAATAATGATAATTAATTACTAAGTTTGAAATAAATATAAGCATGTGTGTAGTAATAGTTAATTATAGTTGTTTTGTAATTATGGTACTCTTTCTTTATTGTGTAATTCTAATTCTTGAAGTGTCATGTAAATTTGACTATGGTAGGAAATAAAATGAGTACTAGGGAGGAAAATATTTGTATTTATGCAAACATAAAAATTTATGAGACGGATTAGGGCGACACATTTAAGTGTCATAGGGTGAAGGTGATAAGAATTAAATCATATATCACCCTGGATGATCTTAAAAATGTGGTTAGGCAAAAGCTACGACTTGATGACAATTAAGTCGTAACTGATTTGGTGTATAGGTATCCACTTTTGTTAAATCTAATGTGGTACAAGACATGTTTATTGGAAGACGATGATGATATTTAATAGATATGGGAAGTGAATGCACAATTTTTCACTCAATTGTCTTGCCTAGAATTATATGCATACATCTCAACCAGGGAACTTAATTTAAACATTGCAAGTTAACCAGTTGATGATTGTGGTCTATGGATAGAACCATGCACACAACCATCCACCAGCCTACCTCACAGCTTCAATGAAAGGCTATCAAATTACAATCCGTACCTTATTGGAATAGATAGACAAAATGAATATGGCTAGTTGTTTCACACCCCTAATGTCGACTATGCTCCCGAGCCACGTTTTTCTCAGCCCCATTATGGTTTAATTCAATCACCCTCTTCCTCGGAGGGAACAGAGAATATAATGGATGATTTTGAATAGGAATATGCTTATGATGATGTTCCTGAGGGGTTTGGTGGTGATGATGATAGCTACGACAACAATGATGGGAGAGAAGACATTATGAATACACTCCTAACAACTCCGGTAAACTTATATATGGAATTGGTCGCTGCCTTTTTTTTCTAAATAAATATAAAAGCTGTCGTGAGTGATGATTACCCTGAAATAGGAGACAAAATGAATATAAATGACAACCAGGAGTCATATGTGGGTTTGCAATATATGGATCAGAAGTCATTTCGCCATGCAATGAAGATATACTTAATTTAGACCCACCACATATTTTGTGTGCACTACTCTTCGATCAAATATGAAGAATATTAGTGCCCTTACTATGGCGTATAATGCAATTTAAGGGTTAAAGCATGCCATAAACCGAGAGAGAATTATTGGTAGATATCTAAATACAATGGGTCTCATACTTGTGTTTCTGTCTCTCTTTCTTGAGATCATCCAAAATTGGATGCAGATGTTATTTCATTGTACATTATGGCCATGGTGACTGAAAACCCAAATGTGTTCATCTGAGAAGTCATTGAGCGAATCCATGGTATTTTTGTGTAATCTATATTCTATAATAAGGTGTGGAAGGATAAATACCGAGCCATCATGCTCGCATTTTGATATTAGGAGAAGTTGTATCCATATTGCCGAGGTGGCTGGCCACAGTGTGAAACTTCAATCCTAGGTCTTATTTTGAGACTATTAGTAGAGAATGCTTGCCAAGCAGTTCTGATGATGAGCCAGTTATAATGTTCTATCGAGTGTTTTATATTTTCAAGTCATACATCAAGGTGTTTAACCATCTGAAGCTAATAATCCAAGTAGATAGTACCTTTTTGTATTGAAAGTATAAGGGTGTGTTGACGTGGTGGAGGGGGAAACATATAAGATATGGGCTTGGTTCTTATCAAACCTCCTATGTCATGTCGTTCAAAATAAATAAAGTATTTGCTTGATATCAGATAGACATTCTAGAATACTAGCTATCATTGCAAACCCATATGTAGGATGGCAACCCCTTTATACTTATCATGTGTTTTGCCTGCAACACATCGCCAGTAATCTAAACTCAACGTTTAGGATGGCATGGCTAAAGAAATTATTTACCAGCATCAGTGCATTTTGCTTATGCTGATATCATTAATTGTCATTGCTTATCATGATTATTATTTATTCAATCATACTGGTGGATGGTACAGATTACCAATATGAGTGACATGTTGTGGATAACAAGTTAGAGGAACTGCGTCAATTACACCCAAAAGCCATTGATTGGATTGCTAATATCCTAAAAAATCAATAGAGTCATGCTTATGGCGATGAAGGTCGACGTTGAGGCCATATGACCACTAACTTGGCGGAGTGTATGAATAGTATATTTAAAGGCGTTAGGTTTTTACTGATCACTGGGTTAGTCAAGGCAACACTGCATCAAACAAATGCATACTTTGTTACTTGAGTGGAGACCATTATTGCACAATTACAAGCAGGAAAGATGTTTCATGAAAATATCTGAAAAAAAGATTCAAGGGTGCATCAGGAAAGCATTTGTCTGTCACATTCACCGCTTTGACCGACTAGGGTCAGCTTTTGAGGTGGAAGAGTTGTATGACCCGACTTAGAAATAGTTTGGTCGAACGTGCAAGGTTATCCTATCCGATCAAACATGCGATTGTGGCAAATTCCAAGTAGAGCATTGGCTCTGTCAACATGTTTTTACAGTATATGCCAAGGTCATGGTAGATCCACTACAGTACATTGATCCTGTATTCCGATTGGAGATAATGCTAAAAGTTTATAGCTGTAAGTTTTGTCCAATCAGCAGTATGAAGCATTGGCCAACATTAAACAAACTAACATTGGTATCGAATCCAACGCAGATGCGTCCCATCAATCAAGCACGTTCCACACAAATTAAGAACAAAATGGATTGGAGAGAAATTCCATAGAAACCTCTGAAATTGGGGTTATGTCGGCAACCTGAGCACAACCGTGCGACCTGTCAATCTAATCGACGAAGTGTGCCATGACACTAAGATTCATTAAAGAAAGTCAATGGACAATGCATGCTTCATAATGTATTTATTTGTTGATATATAAACCTAGAAGCTAGATAACTTGTTACATCTGAATAATATATTATTCTTAGTCATAATGTATGTAATTAACTATTTTCTTACTTTGTTATGGACTACTTGCATAACATAACAATTGTGAAATTGATTGAACTCAGTCAATCCGTCATAGTCCATAGCTCCTCAGTATAATGGCCACTTAGCATCGTGTTGTAACCCTTGGGCCTGATGATAAGTCTCTCTTATATTTGTAGTCAAGACATATTTCACAGGCTGTGTGGTTTGGCCAGGTAAGTTTATTCTTTTAGAAATAATTGATTAATTGTGAACATGCTAACTATTTCTTGAACTTATGTGAAAATGATGATCGAATCCTAAAATTATGACACGTCACACATATGAATCGGGTTTTCGATCCTGCACCTACAATTGTACCTTATCTACAATAGGCAAGCTTCTATGGCACCAACCAACTCAGACACTTTGATTTTAATGCAGTTTTGGTCTCTGCCCTAGTCGAATGATGGCGTTTCGAGACATACACTTTTCACATCACCTCAGGCGAGTGCACTATTACCCTACAGGATGTCTTTATCTAGTTAGGTTTGCTGTATGAGAGCATCCCCATATCTGGTTACACTAGATTTGATTGGGTAGGGATATACGAAGAATTACTTCGGATCAGATCGTCCGATGAATGTTTACAAGGCTAGCGCCTAAGCATCACTTAGTTAGTTGCTAACTTTGGACACTTGTCGGACGATACAGATGATGATTTAACGTGGCATTTTGCACGTGCCTATATATTGAGCCTTATAGGCGGTTACCTTATGCCTGACACTTCGAGTCTCAGAGTGCTATTGATGTATCTACCATTATTAGCTAATTTTGTATATACTGGTCAATATAGTTAGGGATTAACTATTCTGGCATGCCTGTATATAAAGTTGTGCACCGCCATAAAAAGTGATGAGAGAAATATTAGTGGATGTTTGCACCTATTATATTTATGGTCATGGGATTAATTTTTCACTCTAGCACTGGTGAGACCACCATATCCTGATCCTCTACTAAATATCTACCCCTTGGTTCTACCATTGAGCTTTAGGTGTACATAATTACATGAAATTCATATTGCAATTCTCACAATAACTCAAAATATCGGAATAAATAACACATAATTTTTATTACCGTAGGTGGAAGAACATTGGTTTGCCTCCTCGATC
The DNA here is from genome assembly GCA_020226215.1 of Sindora glabra. NCBI lineage: Eukaryota > Viridiplantae > Streptophyta > Magnoliopsida > Fabales > Fabaceae > Sindora > Sindora glabra. Next base: position 53,878,476 of record CM035235.1, on the reverse strand, counting down.
GCCAAGGACGGCCCTACAACAATATAGAGTATCACTTGATCAGATGAGGGTTCATGAGGTTTTAAGCCCTACTTTATTGCAGCTAACATAGCTAGCCTCGGCTCTAATGATATGCTTATTTATATTATACTTGTGTAACGCAGATTATTTGATGCCCTTATGACATTCCCGATATGCAACAACTAATACCAAGTTATTGCTTAACCTCACCTAACATATGACTAGCATATGTCCCTATCATTTGATTCCACATCGTGGAATAGGACCACACAAATCATGTGTTACGATAGTTTGGTAAGCGCCAACCAATCCCACAAAAATCATTCAATCTCGATTTTTGTCATACCTTGTAACTCTAGGGTAAAACATTAACAAACTGGCAGGAAAATCATATCATTTGCATTGCCTCTTGGAATACATGGCACAGCACACTTTCATTAATAGAAATGGCCCCAAATGCTCTTGGTCATGACTCGAGTTACATAAGATAGTGCTGGAGACACATTAGACAATGGATTCGTCCAGTCAATGGTGATTCGGGATTTATGGTAACCTTTCATCATTCATACACTTCTATGCTTGCATTTTCAAATTATGGGAACATTAAATTGTGATGATGTACTCCTTTACAAGCTGATGTAGTTAAGAGATTACACAGACTGAGTGCTGAGGATTTACCATTTCAACTGTACAGCTAATTTAGAGAGACAGTGGATTGAGAATGTGGTCTCATGCTACATGCATTGGAAAAGTATCGAAACATGACAGCTTCTCAACTTGCTTATTCGACTACTAAACTACCGAGACCACCCATTCTCGAGCCTAGGCGAGGAGATTCATGTCTTTCAGAGACCCTATTTTACCCGAGGATAGGAATGATGATGAAAGTATCTCGCAAGGTCATCTATCGATAACACAAGTAGGTGTTCCTTCCTTCTACAACCCTCCATTGATGCAAGCTGATATAAGAGGTGCAAGTCCATCAAGTTATACCCCCTCAGTGCAATTCTTTGCAGGTGATGATGCTGGCCCGTCGTACAGTATCACACCACCACCACTACAACACCCTCATTATGCCTCACAGTCCTCGTTGTTCACCCCATTGCCTTCACATTCAACTAAATAAGTCCCTGATTCATTGATGCAGTTTTTGGTTGACCTGTTTGCATTCTATATTGAGTACGCTAGCAAATCCCTATACCAACAGCAACAAGGGTTTTCCACCCCCAAAAAACCCTATTCCACCATTTCAATCCTCTCCCTGCGACTTGAACTTTCCACCCTTTAGGGGTCAAACTTGCCCAACTTATGAAGACGATGATGATGAAAATGATAAAGATGAACAACATCATTCCCTAGCTCAACGGCCACACCAAGTAAGGCGGTGCCTTTGATATGGGATTGGGAGCCATTATTTTGGCGATTGAGTTTTTCATTATTGTATTATAGTATTTTATTCAATTTTTTTATTTAATTGATTTATAACCTTTTTACTTCAGATTTAACACTCCCTCATATTTTTATTTATTATATTATTTAATTTTGTAAATAAATTATACAAATTGACAATCAGATATTTCAATTTTCTTCATTAATTCAAATTACATTAATAAATTAATTCTATTTATTATCTTGTTATTTAAAATTCGTTAGAGCACCCAAAAATAGCGCTCTTTATTGTGTATATTTAAAGTTATACTTATATGTAATTATAGAAAGTGGTGTTGATTACTCATTTAGAGGTAATTATAGGAAATAACAAATACTGAATTTTGCACCGTTTAATTTTAGAATTTTGAACTTTGTAGATTGAATTTTACTAAACTTATATATAGTATTCCATTATCCTAATTAATTAAGTATTTTATCAAGTGATGTATTTTTTTTATTTTCATAAAAATTATAATATTATAATTTATAAAGATTGGTTTCTTGACCATAGCACTTAACTTAGGAAAATAAATTCCCCTTATATAGCACAGTAAATGAATTTTTTTCCTAATTGTCTAAAAATTACTCTATAATTTTTAATAAGGTTTACTTTATTATGGAAATCACCTTAATTAATTAAATTAAGAATAAATTATATAGTAAAATAGTAGTATAATGACATGAATCATAGTTAAAAAAAAATTAAAACTTCCAATGCATGTATTACTGAAAATTTATTGTTTGAAATCATTGTAATGATTAGAACTACTTAGAAATTTGAACTTTTTGACTAGCATACACGATTTTCAAAACAACATTGTTTTCGTGATATATATTATAGTTCTAATTTCATGTTAAGTTAAAAAATTTTACAGATATATATATATCACATTAGAATAAAATATTTTTTAAAAATTTTATGTGATATTTTAAATCTTCTAACTAATAAGTTTACAAAAGAATAACCCTAAATCTGTATTCATCAAAATTTTAATTATTTCAATGATTTTTTTATAGCTACCAATTTTATTATATTATATATATTATACAATATTATGAAAATTAATAAAATTATTGATTATTATTTAAAACCTTGAATAATTAGTCTCAAAGAAAAATTCAAAATGTCAAACACTATATTAAATATAAATTAAGTAAAGATTAAATATAAAATAATAATAGGACAACAAATTAAAAGAAGTTATTTTTTAAATAAATGGATCCAACAAAAGAATAATAAATATAAATTACATAAAATATAAAATAGATCGAGATTACCTAAATTAAAAATGTTTGTAAACTATGATCACGACGGAGGGCCTACATGACTAGTCAATCACGGAGCTCCCCTTCTCATAATCAATTAATTTTTAATCAAAAAAATTAAAGGGTTTAGGGAAATTGTTTTGGCTGCGAAGCATTTTGAGAAATAATTTTTCAAAATCGCATTTGCTGGTCAAAGAACCTAGACATTTGCATATATCCACTTAACATATAAAATAATGATATATAGTGACTAAATAATCATTTGAGCTGAATAAATATATGTCAATGATTAAGCCTAACATTAAATTGTATGTAATTAAATAACAATTTTATAAAATACATTTTATAGATCAAAGTTATAAAATGAAGGCATAAAAGGGAATATTTTATTGATCTGATATTAAATATAAATAATCTAACAAAATAACTTCTTATTTTTTTCCATAAAGAAATTTATTTTCTTTTATTATTATAACTTTATGTATCATTTTTAATAATTACGAATATAAGTATCTGTTACGCCTTTATCAATATTCATCTATGATTTTTTCTGGGAAAAATATTATCTAACAAAATAAGTAGAGCCTTAGTTATAAACCCAAAGTTATTTTAATAATTATTTTTTGGATGTTAAAGTCAAATACCAACTTTAACTTACCATAAAATTATTATGTTCTGCTCCGTTAAATTCTAGAAAATTTAAACTTACAGGTTAAATCTTACTATACTTATATCTAATATTTTGCTACCCAAGTTAATTAAATATTTTATTAAATGATATATTTTTTATTTTTAAATAACAATTATATCATTATAATATATTATTTTTTTATATTTTTTGGCACATAATTCAACATTTTATCTATATGTAGTATCATATTATGTATTATCATAATTTACTAATAAAATATTTATTTTCTTGATGTAGATTTTTTTTATTTCTTGATTAGTTAAGGATTTTTATAAATATACACATTACAATATGATAAAACATTATTTAGAAATTTTTTTATGACTTAAATCTTTAAACTAATAAGTTTACAAGAGAATATGTAAAAATTTATATTTAATTTGATAATAATTATTCCAGTAATCTTACGATAACTACTAATTTCATTACATTATATATATTGTATAATTTTATAAGAGTTGATAATATTATTGATTACTATTTAGAACATTCGATTAATTAATTTCAAATAAACATCCAAATTATCAAAAATTAAATCAAATGTAAATTAATAAGTATTAAAAATAAAATAAAGAAAAGGTCTCAAATTACAAATAATTAAAATTTTCAAAATATTGGGTCAAAGTTTAAATAAATAAAAAATCAATGTGCAAATAAGATAACAAAATTGAAAAAAAATTGGTCAATAAATAATCAAAAAATAAATAAAATTAATAGATCACGGGAGGGGCCCGTGACCGATTATACTGATCACGGGTCTCCCCTTCCTGTGATCAATGGAGTTTGAAAAAAAAAAGATTTAAGCATCTTGAAAAATATTTTTTCATGCACATTATTTGAGAAAATACTTTGGTCAAAAAGCTGAATGTTGTGTGTTAATTCTATTGCCAATAATGCAGAAGAGGACAGAACACAAACTATATCCACTATTCAGATCTTTGCTTGGTGGGTATTCATTATTTGATTGGTTATATCCAAAACAAGATTATGTCTCTGCTTCCATCCTCTGATTTATGATTATGTAATTTAATTGGTTTTATGCAAATTAAGTTTTATTATTGAGTAATCAAGCATTCTTGCTTGCTAATCTGGGTATAAATATGGTGCACTAAGTCCAGCAATGCATCATAAGCATTATAAGATGTCCTGCTATTTTTAGACGAAGAAGAGCCTTGCAAAGCTTGAGCAAAGTCTACTTCAGTAACACTCTCAACTGGAGTACCAATAGCTGGAATTTCTGAAGTTAAATTATCGGGAAACTTTTGGATTTTCGATAACCCTTGGATAGGCCTATAAATGAGCCGAGTTCTTATTTGTTCAAGCTCAAAATCGACCAAATTAAGTATATTCAAGCTCAAAGTTTTAAAATTCGTGTTCAACTGCTAAACAAGCGTAATTGAGCCTAAAGAACTTTGATATATTGCATGATTTTTTTTAACAAATAATAAAAAAAAAAAGGTGCAAGACCATTTTTTGGTACTAATAAATGACATTACAAATAAATCTCATTCTAATTCAATAAATATATATAAAAGATAGTCAAATTGTAATAATTTGAACATTATATAATAACTATATAAATATAAATTTTCTCATTAAAAATTATTTTAACCTTTTTAAACAACTAAAGCATAAACTCTTTGGATTTAAGTATCTAAGGTGCAATTTCTTTGATTTTTTGCTTTTGTAAAATAAAAATAACAAAAAATTTTATGATATCAAAATTAAAATATTAACTAATTAAATGAACCAATAACTTGAAAAAATCATAAATAATATAATAAACAAAAATATATGTAAAAGCTTGTTTAAATTGGCTTAAGCTCACAAATAGTACAAGCTTTGTATTAACTCGGCTCATCAATTATATGGATTTCGTTCGTTCGAATTCGTTTAATTTGAATATGAAACGAATTTTTATGAGTCGAGCTTGAGCTATTCACTAATAACTTAGTTTAGCCCAACTCCCGGATCTTCCCCAAAATCTTGGCTAAACAAATCCATGCCAAACCCACCATCCACTTTAATCCTTGACAGACCGAAATCCAGAATCTTTCATGAATACTCGACATCAATCAGAACATTACTTGGCTTAATATCTTCATGGATCACTGGTGAATCACAGCAAAGATATAAAATTTCCAAAGCTCTAACAACATCCAATATGGTGCAAAATCTACTCTCCGAACTCAAACTCAAACACATAAGTGAGTCGTCCAAGCTTTTATTCGGCATATATTCATACACCAAGACTCTTTTGTTCTGTTGAACACAGTTGTCCATGAGGGTCATCAGAAATGGAGATCTCTGCCCGTAAAGACCCTACAGTTCATTCTGAAACTCCCTCTTTGACTATAAATACGGAGTGGCTAAGTGCTTACTAGCAATTAGTTTCCCATCTTTAAGCATTCCCATGAAAATAGTGCCAGATCCACCTTTACCAATCACATTGTTAGTGTCAAATCCATTGGCTGCTTGCTTCAGGCTTTTATATGAGAATCATGGAGTTTCAATGGAGCACCTGCATCAAGGGGGATAGTCTTGGCTCTGTGAACAGGAGAGTTCCTATGATGGTAAAGGAAGTAAAGGGTTGGACAAAAATCACAACGAATGCTGTGATGATGATTGCCAGGAACTAGCCTTTGGTTTTGGTGAAAAAGCTTGGACTTTGAGGGTTGGACTTAGGACTAGGAGGAAAGAGTCTTGAAGGCATGTTGGAGAAGAAAACTGCTCCTAGCTTTCAAAGGGTTGGTACCTACTGAATCTACCAAGTACAAGGATTGAAGAAGAATAGTTAAATGAAGAATTGGAGATATAGGGCAATTGGGTATTATCGATTATCATTTCCTTTTTTTTTTATGGCTACTGGGTGTCCAATGTGGATTGCTTAATCAAAAGGGCATTTGTATTCTAGTATATAGTTAAGTGTAAATTGGGCTTACTTTCCTTGATTTATCGTTTGTTTCCATTTGTTATTCAACTATTGCTAAGATTGTTTCATTTTATAATAAGGCTAGCGATTGAAATGAGGGTTGAAAAAAGGAGGGAGTGAAGGGAGGGACCCAAGATGCTTTTTACCAAAAGCATTTGTAGGCGAAGTCTTATTACAATGCACAAGGGTGAAAGAAGGGAGGAAAGGTTACAGTACAGTAAACAATGATCTAGGAATTGGGCGTTTGAATTCAATAATTTACTTATCATATGCTATTGGATCTTAATATATCTTTTTACACGTTGACATTTCTATGAGGAATATGGTGCAAGTGTTTTCTAACCATCAAATAGGATTATAGGTAAAAGATTGCTAATATGACCTTATCGAATGTGGAGCAATTTATATAAAGTGTGTGTATCTGCAAGATCTGGTACAACTAAAACAAAATGCCCTTTTAAATAATATACTGCTTGTTCGTATTTTGCAAGGAAATGAATATTTGCATGAAAATAAACCAGCAATAGCTATACACCAAGAAATATCACATATATACGCATGGATATAGAATTCAAGCTATTAATAAAAAGATATAATTTATAATATTTAATTCATTTTTTATTAAGATAAAAATTAGTAGTAATATATATACTCACCTAATAATGTCGATTCATCCTTGAGAGTTTTGAAACAACCATATTCATCTTTTCGCATTTTCGTCCTAATATTATAATTTACAAATATTTCAAGTTTACTCCTTTTCTTTATAAACCATTATTTTGTTTTCTATTTTGTAATTTTATTGTTCCTTTCTTAAATTAATCACAAGAAACCAAAATATGCTATTTCAAAGCAACCTAAAATCAAACTTACATATGTAAAAATATGGCTATTCAAAATTTTAGAAAAACTCATTTGATGTTACTTATTCTTTCTAGACTATCTTGTCTCTTGTTTTTAGAACTCATCATTGAGAAATATTAAAAATTCCCCTGTATGACAACTTTTTTATAAAGAACCAAAAAGTCACTTTTATTAGTAACCCTCACTTTGATGATATAATTATATTCTTTATATACTATTTTAATGCCTTTTGATCACAAAATTCTTATTTGGAAAATACGATACCAAATATTTGAATAATATTATAAAACAAGGTCTTCTTAAATTCTATTGGAATCCTTCAAAATATAAAAATATAACACTTCATAATTACTTTAAATAGAGTATGCTAATAATTTAATTATAAAATTCTTATTCTACAAAGCCATCATCATATATGTGTATCTACTCGTAATATGAATTTTTCTAAAAATATATACCCATTACTAAAAATATTCTAATATAATACTCTCTAATTATTCTACTTATACTATTTAAGTACTTGGTAGTATAAAATATAGATACATTTTCATAAGTGTCATTGTATACTCAAAACACTCGTAATTGAGTTTCTTTTTAGATCAAACTCGAATCTGATGCTTCATATGTATTTTATTTATCTTACTTTTATATTTTACTGCATAAAAATCCCATTTTGCTGAAATATCGTCACTTTTCTCAAAATATAAAAAAATAATTTTTCTTTTAGACCTCAAATCATCATGAATGCTATAACTTTATAATATAAAAACGCTCACCCACTTCTGAAACGCTGAAATGCCTAACCAGAGCTCGCCGGCGGCAAGATCAAGCCAGAACGCCAGCGACGGTAAAAATGGGTCTTCCGCCTATTGCTCTTGTTTGGCTGCCGTCCTTTGCAACTCTTCACTCCACTTGTTTGCAGCAACTATAGGTAGACATTGAATGCTAGAAAAATCACCTGAAGCTTGTCATAACAATCTCTCGCGGAGATGCTACTGCCACTATGTGAAAATTCCGGTACACGGTCGTCTCTCGCACGGCTTCACTCGCCACCAGCAGCAACAGGACGCGCACCGAAGAGGATTGCTGGTAGCGCGCGACTGGCTGGAGGGAGGGAGCAAGACTAAAACAGCAGCGGCAGACACAAACCCAAAAAGAGAAAAGCAGTGCTGTTTCATGAGAAAATAAGAGAGGGTCCATGAGGGGAGAGCCAGAAAAATAAAAAGAATATGAGGGAGAGGAGGTGAGGAGATGAGTGAGAGAGCTATGGGAAACCGAGAAAGAGAAAGGAAATATGCTGGACAGAGACAGCTGAGTCAGTAAAAAAAAAGATAAAAGAGAAGAGGCTGAAACCGAGACAAGGGGAATTTTCGGAAAAATCAAAGAAACGAAGCCAAGGGAAATATTCCCATATTTCTCGCCCATCGTAAGCGCACCTTTCCCATTAAATCTCAACCATTTAAATTCAATTTTTATAAAAACTCATTTTATTTAAAATTCCATCTCTTGTATTCTTAATCCTTTCCATCAACATGCATATATATATATATATATGTTCATAATAATCTAACAAAATTAAAAATCTTAAAATAAGTATTTTTATCTCTCTCAATTCCAAAAAAAAATTATCAAATACCAATAATTAATTTATAAAAGTTTGTAGTTATAATTACTATTTTCAACTTATTAAAAATTCTCATAAAAAATATTTAAAGAAATCTCAAATCGATATTGGTTAAATAAAATAAATATAAATACTAGCCAATTAAAAATAATTATAATTCAAATATTATCATTAATATTATTTTAATATTCTAGAACTCTTAAAATAAGAGAAATTTAAATCAAATATTAACCAAATAAATGAAATAAATTCTCACCACTATTGAAATTTATAAAACCTTATTTGGGATATTACATTTTATAATTAGGTCTTACAGTTTATTTTTATCTATAAATTTCAATTTATAATTTTATCTTTCATATTTTTTATAATTGGGTCTTACAATTTATTTTTATTTATAAATAAGTTTTTTGTTATCATTAATTTGAAAATGTAATTTTATGAAACAAAAGAGTAAAAAAAGTGCATGAATGAAAATTCAATAATTTAAATCATTAATTATATTTTAAAATTAAGCATTATTTTTTCAAAAAATTAATAAAAATTCTGCACTCTCCTGCTCTTCAACGGTCTTCTTTTTCTTGTTTTTGAAAGGGTAAAAAGGCAGCGTCTAGACTTAATAGAGTTCTGTGGATGAGGAGAATGAAAAAGAAGCACGGGAAGGAAAAGGTTAAATGAGAATAAAGAGAAGGAAAGGAGAAAAAAATGGAGGTTATTGTGTAATATTTTCTATTTTTTATTTAAATGAGGAAAAATGAGAATAAGATATTATAATTAATCTCCCAAAAATTTTCAACTTTTAATTTTTGTATTCTGTCGGTTTAAGAAGTGTAGAAGAACTATCTATTTAATTTACTATTTTAAATTTCTATATTTTAAATTATATTTTTATTTTTAACATTTATTAATAAATTTTAAAAAAAATTGTAAAAAGTATTATAATTAATTATCCAAATTGGCAAGAAGGCATTCTCTTACCTTCCTTTTCTCTGTTAATACGGAAACGAGAGATGCCGTAGATCGAACGATGGTCAGAAGGGTCAGGAAGCAAACGGAAATCCGTAAGCAGCGCTGACGTGCTTGTCTTACGAATAAGGTACAAAATAATTTTTAGGGATGGACTTAGCTTCCGTTCATTGCAAATTTATCTTAAATTTATATTGGGGATTGCAAGTGAGACGTTTGTACTTTTGGCTGATATTTGTAACATTTGAAGAACTGTTCCATGAGTGGGCAGTGTTTGGAGGAGTTTCGTATTTTAAGAAATTGGATGTTTTTATTGATAAATTATTTTTAATATATTAAAATTTATATTTTTAATTTTAATTAATTTATTTTAAAATTAAAAAATAATTCAATAATAAAAATATTTAATTTTTTAGAAAATAAAAATCTTCATGATTTTACTCTTAAATCCTTAAAAATATATCATTTTAATTGTACTTTCATTGTTGATCTCCAACCGAACGAACATCTGATAAAAGCAAATCTAATATAAAATATTAATCATCAGGACTATAGCAAGTGAGCTATGGTTGATTTGTCAAAATAGCAGCTGTTGCGAGCTTGGTGCCATAGCTACATGAGACGGTAAAGAAGTGAAAGGGAATCATCAGGACTATAGCAAGTGAGCTATGGTTGATTTGTCAAAATAGCAGCTGTTGCGAGCTTGGTGCCATAGCTACATGAGACGGTAAAGAAGTGAAAGGGAAGCAGTTGCTCATGACAGAAGCAAAAGTAGAGATAGCAAAGTATCATAAGTTGGTAATTGTGAAAATCCAAGAAACAAACATACTTGGATTTCAACAAGATTTAATGCAAAAATCTAGCATGTTATAATGGATCTATGACTGAAATTTGAAATCAATATGGGTCATGTATTTTTTTTTTCAATTTTCTCAAATTTAGAAATATTTGAGAATTCAAAGGAGTTCAAGAAGTTTGTATCTATGATCCTTATATTTTAATTTTTGTATTAGTGCGTTTTTGTGTGAATCGGACACTTGGAACTTTGAGAAAAGGGTTTATGACTATTTGAGAAAAGTATATTAACCCCTTGTTGAGAGAACTTTTGCTCAAAATACTCTTTAAAGGAATAAAGTGTCAGAAGGGCCAACAAGGGAATTGGACATTGAGCTAAGGACCTGAGTATGTTAACTCGTGGCCATTCCTTATATATTCAAAACTATGAAATAAGACATATACTAAGCGAATGAAATGTTCTTCTCCTTATTGAATTATCTATTTTGATCCATTGTACCTAGAGACTTTATGTGTGGAGCGATCTTATAGTTTAGTATGGGTGGATGCTTTAGCAATATTCGATTATGGCTTACAAACTTGTGAATTCCACTATCTTTACTAAAAATGTTGTGTGGATTTAATGGGAAAGTTAGCATGTTCGCTTAAAGTGGCAAGTATGTGCCATATGATTTTAATTAAAGAGCTACTAGCCTGTGACATTTTTAGTATTAGAGCTCAGTTTGTGCTAAAGGACTAAGATCGAGCAAGATATAATTAGTTTAAATGCAAATTATCTAATGCTATATAAGAGATATGCGAAGCAATTATTGTTAAACTCAAAGGAATTATCATTGAATTATTGCCAAATACTTGACCACAAGATACAAAAGATTGGATTAGCTTGAGAAGTTAGTATGTGGAAGGATAATGCATTTGAGTGATCATAAATTAATGCATTGGTCATAAGCATTTATGCTGAAGGGCTATCTTACTTGTGTGCACCAAATATTGGGTATATGCTCATTTATAGTAATGTCATCGAAGAATGCAAATCAGTGTTCAAAGGGACAAGTGAATTGAGGGTCTATTCAATAGGAGAAGTCTTGCTCTTGTCGAAGGGCTTGACTATTTCTTTAAGGATTAGTGGAGCCAAAGGGTGAAACTTTGATTATGCAAAAATACATGACTATAATTAGAGGACACAAGCATATTGTTCTAAAGGAAGTAGTCTAAAATTATATCAAGGTGGTTTAAAGGGATCAATCTTGGTGCTTAGAGAAGCACAACTGGAGGGCAAAATGGATTGCTCTAGAAGGAGTATTCCATATAATAAGGTGGTATAGTAGGATTATTCGAGTTACTTAGGGAAGCATAGTTGGAGGATAAAGTAAAGATTTAGTTAAATTGATGTTATATGCATAATTTATATGTTGGATAGAGAGCGTGCAATCTTCCCACAAGATTCTTTGATATAGTAAGCTAAGCTACATAGTTACTTTAGGAGTGACAATAATGACTCAAAAGGATGGTAGCAAATTAGCATTATATAGTTGCATTGTTGAAAGATTTTATGGCAATAACCATAAGTTCGCATTTGCTCGTGCATAGGTAAAATAGAGCTTAAGCTAGAATGGAGGATGCTTAATGCTTAACCTCCTTTAAAATGTTAAAGTTGGGGAGCCATTAGAAAATACGCTCATAGAAGTTATCAGAGGATACAGTTGAGTTAGGATTGTGGGAGCTTAGACATTATTACATGTTGCTTAAGTTAAGAAGGGTTATCAGTATTGCAATGCTAGAGTGCATCAATTTTAAGAGTAAGCTGTAATAGCTAATGAGATGTAATAAAGTATTGATTCAAAGAAGATCAGAGGATCCAATTGAATGTGAAAGTAGCTTTGCAAAGTGTTATGAATTGATTGAAAGTAATACAAGTAGCCTTGTGAGCAAGGTTATAGGGTTTATCCATAGATTAAGCATAAAGTCTTGGATTTTGCACCAATGATATAGAACATTAGGTGTAAAACACTTATTAATAGGTAATTCAAATGGTGTTAGGTCATTTTGAAAGGAGATTATAGAGGTACTTCTTTGAAAAATTTATGAAGGATGCATATGACTAAGAGAATATTGATATTGCGAAAGCGACAGCCTAAATTCGAGATGAAGAACTTTCATAATACTTAAAGAGACAGGCATGAGTAGTCGAGGTAATAACTTAGAGAAGTAAGGTAAAGACCATTAGGAATTTTTGAGAGAGCAAGTAGATTCTTCATGGAACTATATCAGATTAAGATGTCAATAAAGGCATTAACATTTAAAGTAAGGAAGAATGTCATAAGTTAATAGTTATTATAGTCTGATAGGTAAATATACTCAGATTTGGATGAGACTTGATGAAAAAATCTAGCATATTATAGTGAACTTGTGATTGAAATTAGGAATCAATCTAACTAATATACTATTTTTTTCTAATTTTCCTAAATTTAAGAGTATTTTAATAATTTTGGTATGGTTTGAGAATTTGAAGGAGTTCAAGAAGCCTGTATTGTGACTTTCACATTTTTATCTTTATGTTAGTGTATTTTCATGTGAATCAAACACCTAGAGATTTAATAAAAGAGCTTATGACAATTCAAAAAAAGTATGTCAATTATTATTGGAAGGCTTTTACTTGAAATGCTCTTTAAATAGGTAAAGGGTTGGAAGGGCCAACAAAATGCTTAAACTCTGAGTTACGGACTCGAATATGTTAACTTGTGGCTATCTTTTACATGCTCAAAACTATGGAATGAGATATACATTGAGCAAACAAAGTGTCCCTTTCCCTATTCAATTATTCTTTTCAGTCCATTATCCCTAAAGGCTTCATGTGTGAGATAATCTTACAATTTGGTATGTGCGGGTGCTTCGAAACATTTGATTATGGCTTACAAATTTATAAGTTCTGCTATCTTTACCAACAGTGTTGTATAGGTTTAATGAGAAGGTTGACATGTTTTCTTAGAGTAGTAAGCATGCATTGTATGATTTTAGTTAGAGAGCTACCAATCCATGACACAAAGCCATGAAATAAGTGTTCTATTATAGGCTTTGGGAAAAAGATTAGTAGTATTGAGAATTAGGGAAGAACAAAGAGAAAAGGTCGATAACAGGTTTGAAGTCTTCCAAACAAAATAAGTGTATAAATAAAGTTATACATAGTTAATGTAAATTAAGTGTATAAATAAATATGATTTTTATATTGTTTGTCATTAGAATTAGTATATTAACAATACACACTAAATAATTAAAAATAAAATTTTTAATACACTTCAATTAAATATAAAATTTAATTTATAAAATACAATAACATGAATAAATTTTAGTTTCTAAAACACTAGATTTGAGATGCACTTAGGATGTATTCAAAGGATATAATAACATAAAGGAACATGATAGTATAGTATAAGACCATAAAAGAATAATATACAATATTATTAAGTGTTTGATAAATAATCATATAAATAATTTGACCATATAAACTTATACTATTATGTGATTGTTATCATATATGTATATAATATGATAGCATTAAAAACTTTACTCAAACAACATTAACACTATTTTAAAAATATTTTGTATCATAGTTATTTTATAATAATTGATAATTATACATTTTTAATGTTTTATAATCACTTCATTAATAATAATTTATATATTTATTTTATTTTACCTATTTTATATGTAAACAAAAATTATTGGTATTTTTAAGGCTAAAAATGGGTATGATTAAATTAAGAATGATAAATAACTTAAAATACATTGAGGCTAAATAAGGTTAAATAATAATTATTAATGGGGTAGAATAATATAAATAATTTGAGGATAGATTTGAGTGATAAATTTTATTTTAATCTTATCATATTATAATAGTTTCAGAGAGAGATGATTAATTTATATTATATTGACTATATAAGGTAAGTTGATCAAATTATATTATATTATCTTGTGGAAGACGCAAATACTTGCTAAAATATGATAGTATTTACTTATACCATCATGTATTTTTTATATGATGCACCAAACAAACCCTTAAGTTCAAGTAGTAGATAAATTAATTGATAAAATAAGCAATTATATTAGAACAATTAGGTAAAATAATTTGTTGAACTAGGTAAAAAATATAAAATAATATAAAAGGAAATATTAATATATAATTACATTAATTCATATTTATGTTGAGATCAAATTATATTAATGTAATTAAGTTATTTAAAATAAAAATATAATGACTTAAAATTTAATTAATTATATTTTATAATATCACATATTTTCATGTATTTCTAAACATATATCTAATCTATAATGCAATTAAACTTTATAAATTGTAGATCATGTCACACCAAGTCTAACAACAACCTATAAAAAGAATGAAGGTCCTTCTTATAATTATTCTGTCATCAAGTTTTCACATTTCAAGTACTTCAAATATTGGATTGATAATGTTTTTTCTTTTCTTTGTTGATTCCTATAAATATTAATTAATCTCTATTCCATAGTTAGTCAGATATTTGTTGATTGCCATCTATTATCACTTTTCTGAATCAATTCTTTATTTGCTATCATTTATGGTACAATTTTATTTATTTCTTTTGAAGACCGTTATGGCAATTAAGATATGTCAACCCAAAAAAAAAAAAGAATCATTATTCCAATACAATGAAGAATTCTTTACATGATTTTGGAATCAAAACTACAAATCATAATGCAACATTCCGATCTGTTGCTTCAAGAAATGATTGTGGGGAGATAGGAGAGACTGGACGTTGAGCTTTATGTGATATATCCAATGTTGTTGTTAATTTGGATGATACTTTTAATTCCATTCAGGAACTCAATTTAGCAGGTAATTATAGAATTATAAAATATAAAATGATATTATTATTTGTGTTTGGGATTTCATGATTCTTATGTTTCTATTAATGTTTTATTACTTTTTTTTAGGTGATGGCAACGTATTAATGAATTTCAAGAGAATTAGAAGTATTGACAAAGAATTTGAAAGGCCAACCGAAATTATGAATGATAAAGCATGTTGTTTGAATTCTTGTATTTTCAAGAAGAATTTACTCTTGGAATCCTGGCCGTTGATCTAAATGGTCTTTGCAATTCAATACGTATAAATCAAACAACTTTTGATGCTCCATTTATAGGTCCCAACGTTGAGGATAATGGAAGTGATTAGTGAATAAAACACTATGTCAAATTTCATTTTATTTACTGTTAAATTGCTTTTCATAATAATAAATTTGAAATTTTGAAAACAAGAATTTTGTATTTTATAGGTATTCTAGATTTAACTCTAGAGCTTCAAGATGAATCAAATATTATCAAAAGCAAAGATAGTACGCAGACATAAATTATTGTTTCTCCTTCTGTACTATTATTAAAGATTAGTAACAGTACGAATTAATTATTATCATTTAGAGTCTACAATAACATGCATCATAACCTTAATATGAATAAGATAACTAAAAAAGTATTCATAAAAAGACCATGTTAATCACATTATAAAATTGTCATATACGCTAAATTAATTGCAATTGTTT
Source organism: Sindora glabra (assembly GCA_020226215.1). Classification (NCBI taxonomy): domain Eukaryota; kingdom Viridiplantae; phylum Streptophyta; class Magnoliopsida; order Fabales; family Fabaceae; genus Sindora; species Sindora glabra. The sequence goes on along the minus strand of CM035235.1, from coordinate 53,862,334 downwards.
TATTTAATCAAATTTGTAGGATACATTGATATTGGTGATAGAATCTATGAATGCAAATATTGTAGAGCTCAAATGTGATATGAAAAATGCACTACAAAGTTGAGAAGATATTATAAGCCCAAATTTTCTCTTTGTTGTGGTTAAGGGAAAGTGGAACTTCTTTTCATGAAATCGCCACCAAAACTCTTGAAAATTCTACCTTTAGATCAACATCGTTGAAGAAGCAAGAATTTCAAAGATAACATACATGCATACAATAGGATGTTTTCTTTCATATCAATGAGTGATAAGTTATATAAAAATATAGCAAATGGTTGTGGTCTTTATGTTTATTGTATTCATGAACAAAATTATCATACAATTGGTACTTTGTTACCCCATGATGGTAATCCTTCACATTTTGCTCAATTATATATATATGACATAGTGAATAAAGTGAAGAATTAGCTAGACATTGTAAGGTAAATCACCAAATGTAGACATATTTATTCATTTTACTTTATATTATTTTTCTCTTATCTCTTGATTTTGATATGTCCAGTTTTTTTTTTATAAATCAAATGAGATTGGAAGTAGTAACAATGATCCCATTTTAGTTAAAGATTTGGAGAAGATGCTCAATGAAGTCAATCCTTTAGTTCAATCATTTTGTACTACAAGAGATAAATATGAATCAAATTGAGATTAAGATTGATTAGTAGTAAAACTAAAGATGGGTGCAATTACAACACTCCAACTGCCAGTGAAGTAATAGGTCTTTATATGGGTGACATTAGCTATGAAAAACAAGATATAATAATGGAAGGTAGAAATGGTGGAGTTCAACCTATTAGTGAACTTCATCCTCTATATCTTACTTTACAATATTTGCTAATATTTCCTTTCGCTGAAAATGGATATAGGATTAATGTCTCACATTGAGAAATCTTTGCAAAGTTGATGAAGAAGAAAAAGAATTTATCAATGCAAGAATTTTTTGCATTTATATCGCAAGATAGATTGAATGAATTTTCAACCTTGATGAATTCTAAAAGACTATTACAACAATTTATTGTTGATGCAGACATTACGATTAAGGTTGAAGGAATTTCCTATGCAAAAAGTCACGAACCAACTCTTAAAGCAGATATGTATAATAGATTTAGTGAGGCTCTTTTAAATGGTAAAACCAATGTAGCATCTAGAGGTAAAATAATAATTCTTCCTTTAAATTCACTAGAGATGCTAGATATACAATGTAGAATTATCATGATGCAATGGCTATATGTAGGTAAGCTAGATATTCTAATATAATTTTAACATTCACATGTAATCCAAATTGATCAAAAATTGCAAGAATTATTGATTCTCTTAGCTTGAAACCTTCAAATCAAAGCATTTTGATTTGTAAAGTCTTTAAGATGAAGTTATGATATATAATACAAGATTTGACAAAAGGATCCCTTTTTGGCAAAATGGTAGCAAGTAAATTTATATTGTCCATGGTCATATATGTCCATTCTTATTTATATGAAGTTATTATTAAATTGTTAATTTTGTTAACTATCATTATTTTGTTTAATTTGTAATTATGCATATTGTTGAGTTTTAAAAAAAGAGGTCTTCCTAATGCTCACATAATAATATTGCTCTCTCCTCAATGCAAGCTTCTAATTGCTGAAGACATTAATAAGAAAATATGTGCAGACATTCTTGATGAAGGAAAGATTCAATTTTGTATGATCTAGTAAAGAATTTCATAGTACATGGATCATATGGAGCTACTAATCCTAAATCTCCATGCATGGTAAATAGTAGATGCAGTAAACATTTCTTGAAGATGTTTGGAAACATACTTGGCATTTACTATTTGAAGATGTATTGTACATGTAAAGGAGAAAGCTTTTAATTGAAGGTATTAATAATTCACCAAAACCTGATATTTTCCTTTAATGTATGTATATTTCTTAATATTAGAATTTAATACTGCCACCACACATAAAATTAGAATTAAAAATTAGGATCCACGTTATAATTATGTTATAATTGAAGTATATAAAAATTTTCTATCTCAAATATAATTCATATTTTTATATTTATTTTAAATGAATAAAAATTAAGTTACATTTGTCTGAGAAATATCTTTTATTAAATATAATTATAAATTATTAAGTGATAAAAAATATTTTATTCATTTAATATTAAATTTGAAAGTATAGTTGAAAATAATAATTTATATTTTAAAAATAAAATTATTTTTCTCTACTATTTTAACACTATATATTATAAAATTTTTAATCATGTTATATATAAGATATTTATTTACTTGTGCAGATAAAATTTTACTATAAAAATTATGTTCTGATCAAGGAAACAAAGCCCTAATTACTAGTCGTCTATTTTCGAGAATTTTGGCTCACAATTGTTAGAAAAGCAGGGATAATTAGTCGGGCTCCGTATATACCAATCAGTACAAATTCATATCGGAAGTACATCACGCACTAATATTACACTCAAGATAAAATAGAATCAAAAAAATTAAAAAGAAAAGGCTTAATCTCTTGAAATAAGATTTTAAATTTGAATCTTGTAAGTAAAAGAAACTGTTGTCAAAAGAATTTTGCTCCGCAAATGAAGGTTGAATATACTTGTCAGATAACGAAAATTTTCGAATAAAAAAAATTAAACAATAGATGATCTGAAAATAAAAACAAGCAGGTCTCACAAAGGTGCAACTCCGCTACATTCCCGAAGACATTTTAAGATATTTAAAATTACAGTTGAACAATGTGCACCACATGGGATAGAACCTTAGCTTGAAAGCTTTGGAGGAAAAAAAATTATTTACGGGGAGATTTGCATCGAGAACATCGACACAACTTCTTATAATTTTTTAATATGTCTGCAAAACTTTTCACAACTTCTAAATAATTTCATATTAAAAATATGATATTGCCCATGTCATGATTTTTTATAAAAAAAATAACAAAATTTTATAAAGAGTTTGTGGGATGTTACATAAAAATTGCAACACCATATATAAAATACTTGCAATTTTTTATGGAAAAAAATATAATTTTTTTAATAAAATAACAGAACTCCGTAATAATTAGGAAGTATAAAAAAGAAACGCTTCATTTCATTTCAAGTTTCTATCAATTTCAAGAGCCATGCGTGCAATTCACGAGGACGGAATCACCGTACAACCTCCGCCAAAGTTTGGAATGCCATAAACATCTCTGAACGCAAGAAATTGATTGTCATGCGCAAGCAACTTCATACTCACAAAATCAATAGGAAACCTACTGCTTACTCTGGGAACTCAGGAAGGTTCTCTCACGTTTCCCGACCATGATTTTAAGCTATGGTTAAGATGAAATTCAAGAAAGGGTAATTTTTTCTTCTTTTAAGATGATATTGGGTGTTTTCACTGTTGTATTATTTTTAATACATTAAAATTTATATTTTTTAATTTATTTATTTTAAGAATTGAAAAAAGATAATATGATAATAAAAATATTTAATATATTAAGAAATTGAACTTTTTATAGAATTACCTATAATAAAATTGCTTATAAATTTAATTGTTACAAAATAAAAAATAAGAAAAATTATAATTTCAAACTTGACATAGCTGTAATATTGCCATTGTAAATTGTATTTTTCAACTTAGTTTGTTTTATCAGATCATATAACATAGTGTAAGCTCTCTTTATTTTATTGGGAATTTTTTTTTTAGGGGAAAATCTCATTTATTTATATTAATAAAGGATTGTTATGCCATTTGTATATTTTGTGATTAAAAAAATATATGATGCTATGATTTTGAAGGAAAATAACTTCAAGATATTTTACACCACACTTTTCACCATTAATATTTAATAATCATAAATACATGCGAATGAGATTTTTATATGAAAAAATAGTTTTTATCAAAATAAACAAAGACTTGGGGTCTATTTTTTTTAATAAAAAAATATTTTTTGTAAAAATATAATTATAAAATATTAAAAGAAAAGAAAATATTTTAATTATTTATTATTAAATATGAAGAATTTAGAAAAAGTACCAATATTATAGTTCTAGATATCACGTTTTTAATTATAAGTTATATAAATAATATGTTACTTCTTTATCACTACTTGTAATGAAATTTTCCTTGCAAAATAACGCAATTTAGAATTATGATTTATAAATATTACATTCGGATCACCTTCTTGCTTGAGAGTTTTGTGCTCATGGACGCCCAACTAGTTATGGAGGAATAGTTGTGTATACCCTCGGAATCTTTTTCTCCGTTGAATAAGAGAAGGTAGTTGAAATTTCTAATATTTTATAAATTATAAAATACATTTGTTACGCATGGGTTCCACATGAATGATATATGAATACTAAAATTGATAATTTAACTTTTTTTTTGGGCTAGATGTGATTACATTTGAAATTGTACTGTTTAACTTCTAGGATATTAAAAAGTATAATGGACCTATCTCTTAGATATTTGATGGTATAATAAAAAACATTTTTTATTAATATTTAGAGTGGCTAATCCACTTACAAAAAGCTAGAATTAAACCAAGATACCACGTACGTAGTAACTATACTTCTTGTCCAATCCACTTTAGTTTTGCCAACCTTGAATAATTATAACTAGTTATTTTAGGGTTCATTTGGTTGGGGAGAAAATTAATTTTTAGAATTCATTTTCTAACTTTCCATTGTTTAAACACTCAAAAAATTTTGATTAACAGGAAAATAAATTCTGGTCAACCAGAAAGTTATATTATTTTTTGGGAAAATAACTTCCCATTTTAAAAAATAGAAATCATTTTCCTTGCTATTTAATACATCCATACCTAAACCTAAGCTTTTCTTTTTTACCTTCTTACCTTGTTATGCAATTGCAATTATGAGTAAAATTTATTTTTATTTATTAAATATTTTTATGATGAATGCTTTATTTCTATTTTTATAAAATTTATTTTTATTTATTAAAGTTCAAGTGCACATTTTCATGTAATATTTATTAAAATATTATCTCTTTTTTTCTCATGATAGATGTCCTATTATATAATATTTTCAACAATTAATTAAACTAATTATGTGAATTTATGTATAAAATTTTGTAATATTTTTAATATATATTTTATTATTAAAGATCAATCATTATTAGACTATTAGGCATTAAGAATGATAAAAAATTTATAAACAAAATCTTTTTTAAAAAAGTACATTAAATTATAATAATTTTGATTTACTTCAAACATTTTTTAGGTAAATAATTTTAATTTATTTTAAATAGAATTAATTTTTCTTTGTACGCCAAACACCAAAAAATATTTTTTATTTATGCACCAAATAACAAAAAATTAATTCATTTTCTTAAAATATATTTTCTTAAAAAAATATTTTTTAAAAATTTTATTTTCTCCTCAACGAAACGTACCCTTAATTTGAAGAGTGGGTATATTGGGGGCTTGGATCAGAGGACTTCCGTATACACTGGCCTCTTCAGCCAATCCCTGCACGTTAGATACAATTTTTTTTAATAAAAATTTGAAAACTTGAGCTATTAGTCTCAATAGTTGATTATGAACGGAAAAATTTTTAGTCCTCTTACTATTGAGATTTTCAATATTAATTGCTTATTATTTTTTTATAAATTAGAAAATTACTTTCTCTGTTTTAGGATCACTCAATCATAAGATTAAAATTATTAGTTAATTTTTTATTTAGTTAAATTTATCTAATTTCATATCTTAAAAATAATTTTTTATCAAATTCATCCCTTAATTATTTAAATTTGCTTAATTTCACCTTTTTATTTGCGTGTGCATCAAATTCATAATAAAGAAATGTTTGTTAAAAAAAAATTAGTTATTATGAGTGCCCTAGGAGTGTTAATATTAATTCTTTATGCGCAGATGAAACTGAATAGAAATTGACATAACATTAACTAGAATATCTTCGATTTAAATGACATTTAAAGGTTGTGCCTTCTTTCATAATTGGGATTCCAAGAATGTGTCAATCTAATGACTTTGCCACTTTTACCTTAAAAAGTTTGAGTGACGATCAAAAGTGAATCTCCATTAATCTGAGATGGTTACATACATATACAATACTTGGAATGGCCTTGAAAGCTTAGGCTAAAATATCTGCTATGATCTCTTCTAAATTGATCAAGTCAAAGATATAACAAATTACCCTAATTATGAAGGATTATTTTCATATATACAAGGATTATAATAAATTACTCCGATTATATAGGATTACTTCCATATATACAAGAACATTATTAGATATTATTAGGATTATTTCCATATTGCCCCTCTCAAATTGGTGTATGGAGATTCCAGATGCTTAACTTGCTGATTAAGGAATGAAATTGTGCATGATCTAAAGGTTTGGTGAAAATGTTTGTAAGTTGAGTGTGAGTGGAAACATAGGCAAGCAAAATACTACTTTCTATAATCTCATTGCGAACAAAATGACAATCCACTTCAATGTACTTAGTGCATTCATGGAAAACAGAATTCTTAATGATATGTAATGCTGCTTGACTATCATAGTAGAGGTGCATGGATTGAAAATGTTTGATACCAAAACTAAATAAAATACTTTTAAGCCACTTAAGTTTATAAGTGGTGGTGGCCATAGAACGATATTCTACTTCGATAGAAAAACTAGATACTATGTGTTATTTCTCAATTTTCCATGAAATGGCTGAATGGCCCAAGAGAACAAACCATCCATTAAGAGATTATCAAGTTATAGTACAGTTTGCCCAGTCGAAGTCACACCATCCATAGAGCTACAAGTCATATGTGCAACGTAAAAGGATCCCTTGCCTTGGGTTACCTTTCAAATATTTAATGACTTGGATGGTAGCATCCTAATACTCCTCTCTTGCTTGCTACATGAATTAAGAAAATGTGTGAACATAATAAGATAACTCGAGTCTTATGAAATAAAGATAGATAAGGTATCCAACAATTCGTCTATAATGATCAGAACTATCAAGAACATGTCTTTTGGCCAAGCCTAGATAATGGTTCTGATCTAATGGGATAGACATGAGTTTTGCCTTAAGTAAGCCGACTTCACCAATGATATCTAAAATATATTTCCTTTACCAAAGATATATACTAATAGGAGATCTTGCCACTTCCACCCCTAGAAAATATTTTAACGTGTCCAAGTCCTTCATATGAAAGCACTCATTTAAGTAAGCTTTAAACCTACAAATAGCTACAATATTATTCCCACAGGTAATTAAAATATCTACAGATACTAGCACAATAAGCTATACTCCTTTATTGCTCAAGATGAATAGTGAATAATCGGAATAAGTCTGATAAAACCCATAACCCTTTAGTACAAAAGATAGTTTAGCAAACTAATAATGAAAGGCTTGTTTCAAACCATAAAGAAACTTTCGAAGTTGACACACCATGCTTGGTTGAGATGTATGAAATCCTAGAATTAATCTCATGAATACTTCTTCCTATAGATCACCATGAAGAAATACATTATGCATAGTCATTTGGTGAAATTCCTAATTCTTGGCCATAGCAACATCTAGAACAAGATAGACTATTACCATTTTTGTCACTGAGGCAAAAGTCTCCATGTAGTAAATCCCTTCAACTTGATAATTTCCAAGAATGACCAATCCCACTTTATATCATTCCATAGTGTCATCGAAGTAATATTTGATCTTGTATGCCCACTTGCATCCAAAGGCTTTCTTTTTAGGTGATAAAGGACTCCCGGTCCATGTTCCATTATTTTCAAGGGTCTTTATCTTGTCTTATGTAGTTATCCTTCATCAAGCATCCTTCACTACTTCTAAAAATAGGTTCTCATTTGACAGTGATGATAGTAAAAAACCTACGATGTCTCAAAGAAGAATTGTCACCATTCATATAATGTGTTGTAGGAGAGGAAGCACCTAAAGCATGGCACGAAGCTAGTGAACAGTCAGATAGGCTCAGTATTTAAATTATATTGGTGATGTAGTCACACAATTTGAAAAAAGGAAGTTTGGTGCGATGGCCTTACCCAAGTTGTACATCCTTAACTTAGGTTCTGCTACTGCCTTCATTCTATATCGTGCTTGATGTTCTATACTCTTGTGCATGTGCAATACCTGCCCCCCTCATATTGGTATTTAATCCAACTTCTTGGTTTAGAAGGATATCTATAGACTGGGAAATTTATCCATCCAAAACATTATCAATATCTACACTAATTTCTATCAGAGATCTATTTGGAAAAGCTAAATTTATGGATTCTATAATATGTTAAGCAAAAGGAAACTCCGTTTAAAAGAAATTAACATCTTAAGACATAGTAATTTTTAGTTTCCAAATCAAATAATTTCTAACCTTTCTTCCTATGAGGATACCCAACAAACACACATTTCCTACTTTTTCTAGCAAATTCATGTCTTTTCCTACCTTGATTATGTGCATAACATAAGGAATCAAACACCCTTAAGTGATCATATGATGGCAGTTATCCATGTAAGGCTTCATATAGGGTTTTTCCATTCAAAACAGATGTTGGTGTGTGGTTGATCAAATACCCAATTGTTAAAATACACTCGCCCCAAAAGAAAATAAGAAGATTCCCTTGAAATCTCAAATATTAGGGTACATTTAGAATATTTCAGTATTTTCTTTCAACTTACCATTTTGTTGAGGTATCCCTATGCAAAATATTTGAAATACTATTCCATGTTTAAAAAAATAAGCTAATAAGCATGTAAATTCAATCTCATTATCACTACAAACAATCTTAACTTGTTTATCATACTATCTTTCAACTAAAGCAATAAAATTTTGTGAGGCATGCGAAACTTCCTTTTTGTCAATTAATAAATAAATCCATACAACACAAAAAAAATCATCCATTATAGTTAAAAAATATGAAGCACCACAAGAAGATTGAGTTCGATAAGGTTCTCATAAATTATAATGAATTAATTCAAAAATAATAGCGTCTCTGTTGTTACTCAAAGAAAAATTATCCTTAGTTTGTTTTGTTCGCTAATATACATCAAAAGCTTTATTCTTGAACTCATTATTATTATTACTGACATTGGAGACTAACTAGGTAATCTTCAAGGAAGGATGTCCCATGTGTTTGTTCCAAAGATCAAGTTGAAATATTCCATTCACCTTGAAAACTTTCTTACTTCGAATCCCTTTAAAAATATAAAGCCCATCCCTTCATTCACTCGCACCAATCAGCATCTTCAAAGTATGATCCTGCATAACATATAAAGAGTTAGTGAATTGGACAATGCAATTTACCTTATTTATCAACTGCAATACAAATGTTAGACTGTAGTTCAATTTATGCATATAAAGAACATTTTCAAGTGCTATCCTTCATCAAGAACTATAGTTCCTTTTTTAGTAGCTATTGATTGGTGTCCATTTATTAATCTTATAGGGCATCCTTATACGTCTCTCAATCCATGCAAGTGTTCTAAATTGCCAATCATATAGTTAGATGTGCCTGTATCAATAATCTACATAATCCTTTTACTTGTCATTTTTTCATTCACATTTCCTTTATAACTGTTCAGCATCTTAACCAATGTTTGCCACTCCTTATTACTTAAACCTATCAGCTAACTCTTTTCTACATCTACTACTAGTGTAGCAATCCCTCTATTGGAGGTTTGTATAGCATTAGCATGTAGAGATATCCACATGGCTCTAACCCATTCTCCATAATTCTCACCTTGCAGTTGTACTTGGGTGATCACATTCCCTAGGTTGTCATTTGAGTTTAGATCATATGGTGAAGAAATCCTTTTCACTATCTCATGTATGGCTCCTATCATAGTGAAGGATATTGGCACACAAAGCATCAATAGAGCTTGGATAGTTGTAATACCATAACAAGTTTAAGTAAGGATAAAAAATTGATCTCCATTAATTTGAGATGGTTACATATATATATACAATACTTGAAATGACTTTGAAGGATATTAGCAGCTGTACTTGAGTGATCACTTTCCCTCGATTATTATTTTAGTTTAAATCATATGGTGAAGAAATCCTTTTCTCTGTCTCATGTGTGGCTCCTACCATAATGAAGGATATTAGCACACAAGGTATCAATAGAGCTTAAATAGCACTAGTACCATGACAAGTTTGAGTGAGGATCAAAAGTTAATCTCTATTAATCTGAGATGGTTATATATATATATAAAATACTTAGAATGGTCTTGAGAGCCTAGGCTAAAATATCTCCTATAATCTCTTATAAATTGAATAGGCCAAAGATACAGCAAATTATCCCGATCATCAAAGATTACTTCCATATATATAAGGATTAAAATATATTATCCCAATTATGAAAGATTACTTCCGTATATATAAGGATATTATTAGATATTATTAGGATTACTTCTTTATTATACCTTTATAAAAATAAATAAATAAAATATGTTATTAAAACCAATATTATAAGGAGTTTAATTAGTTCACTTATTGAAAGATAATCCATAATGTGTGATTAAAAGTTGGTATCCTACAGTTTTTTTTCAAATCTTATAGGATCGACTTGATTTGTGAATTATTATTATTCATATATAAAGAGATAAATTAACTACAATATGGAGAAAGAGAATCAAAATAAAAGAATATTATAGACAACAAATTCACATGATTTGAAAAAACTTCAAAAAAAAAGGAAACCTAACAAACAATTTATTGTAACACTTAATTTTAAGTTTGATTCATAAATCTGTCTGTAATTATATTTTAATTTGAGGATGGCTACAAACTTTATTACAACGGTGTGAAGTTGTCTCATGTATTTTCTAAAGTAATAACTTGCATTGAAGCAATGATTTGTTGACTTAAAGAAATACACCATAGGCTCTATTTATTTTGTTAAAAAAATATTTTTAAAAAAATATTTATAAATGTATTAATCAAAAAGTGACATTTCACTCATATTTATAGTTAAAAGAATGATATATCTAAAAGCTTAAGAATTTATTTTCTCCTAACTTCTTATATTTAATTTTCAATAAATAAAATATTTTTATTTTAATATTTTATAATTATTTTTTATGAAAAAAATTGTCAAAACAAAAGGCCAACATATAATACAGTCCTTTTCTAGCTCCCAACTATTGTAATATAATATAAATTGTAAATGTAAATCTATTAAGAATTAAGTTACTTACAAATCAATTAATTAAAAAGTTAGTTAGCTAGTTGCTAAGTCAAAGTTGGAATGGTTTGGTATAAATAGGGGTTGTGTATCAAAGATATTAATATGAATGAAATAAGCTGAGAAGTCCTCTTTTTAGCAACTACCATTTTTCTTCTATGTTTCTGCATAACTCTTTAAAGCAGAGAGTGGATTTAGTTTTCTAACATCTTGGTATCCAAAGCCTGGTTCAAGATCACGAATGTAGGAAGTTCATTTCATAAAGCCTTCATAACTTTATATGGAATGAAGTTTAAGAAATGGAGTCTACATATGAAAGTGTTCTTTAAGTATCAAAAGGTTCTTGATGTCCTTATAGGTGAGGTTGCAAATTTCGAGGAAATTCGATCGAGGTTTAATGTAAGAATTATCTGGAGAACAAAAACAAAGATTACAAGGCATTATATTTCATTAATCAAAATGTAGATATCGTAATTTTTGAGAAGATAACTTTAGCAACTACAATGAAGAAAGCTAGGATATCTTTCAAAAGATTTACAATGGAGCAAATAAAATCAACAAAGTTCATCTACACACCTAGAGAAGGCAGTTTCAACTTCTATAGATGAATGACAATGAGAGTTTCACTAAGGTACAGTCTTTAACTAATAAAATGAAAGTAAATGGAGACAAGATGGAATATTTAACAATTATAAAGAAAATACCTAGAACCATACCTTTAAGATTTGACTACATAGTGGTGGCCATCAAAGAATCTTAGAGGCAAGATCATTGAAGAATTGTGGAGCTCCTTATAAGCCCATAAACAAAGGCTGAATGGAAGTATATTAGAGATACCTTCCATGGAGCAAGCCTTTCAATCCCAGCCCTTAATCTGGCAAGTTTCAATTAAGAAGGCAAAGAAAAATTGGGGGTATAAGAAAGGAAGAGGATGTGATGGGAACTTATATAGTCAAAGCTAAAGTCATGTGAAGGTGTTGATAGTGCAAAAAGAAGTTCAAGTCAAAAAGGTCAAGCATATCCCAAAAAAGAAAGAGGAAATTTTATAAGTCAAGAATTCAGCACTACTCATGCCACAAATTTGTCCATTTTGTCGGTGAATGCAAATCAAGATCAAATAAAGACAATTAAAAAAAAGAAGGGATACACATAAAGTGAGAAATGCTAATTGTAAATCTTATGATAAAGTATGATAAGTTACACCAGCGCTAAAAAATTGACAATGAATTCTTTTAAAGGAGGAAAATCATTATATCCCTTTGATAATTTAAAGATTTATCTAGAATAAATAAGGTGAACAACAGGTAATAAGTGTAGCAAATAAGAGAATTACTAAATGTAAATGAATCGTAACCATCGTGGATCCCATTACTAGGTTTCCATCATCCTTAATATTATTTACCATAATTCACAAAACTTATATTCTTTACGGACACGACTATATGATCAACATACAAAATACTACATAACTTATATATGTGTACACAGATAAACAATTTAACATGTCATGTGTTGAACTAACTTAACCTTAAAATGCATACCCCAATCCTATTCCAACTGTCAGAATCCTTCAATCAGGTCGTCTTTGATTCTCCATGAATGCAGTAAAGCTTATTCTTACCTTAACCTGTAAACATTGAAAATAGAAATAAATAAGTTACAAGAACTCAGTGAGCATATATCTATCCCTTTTAAATCTAATTTCAAATCATATTAAATGGCTACGTGCTGAATAGGTATTTGATTACATAATTGATTGTAATCCAAACTCCCTAAATTTCTGAGATATACAGGATCAAGCTTTGGGTCGAATATTCACCTACACACAACTTTACTCATATATTCTATATTAATAATAATAATAATAATAATAATTTTAACTATTAACTAACATATAATATCATCGTCATACCACACGCATCCATTTTGGATAGGTACCACATTCATAAATAACCATTTAGGCTTATTTACAATTGAAGCATCACAATCATGTTAAGTCTCTACAATTATATCAAGCTGTAATATCCAATCACGAATAGATTTTCAATACCACATCATATTACATAATAATTCATAATCAACATGTATGTATCCACCTTTTGTCTCCGGATCCAACCTTATACCCTACCCGCCTTTCCATCCTTATTCCTCCCAGACTAACCTTACCTTTTTATCAAGAATTTTCCATTCGATTTTCATATCATTGCCCCAATCACATTTCTCATTCAAATGTCACTCTTGGCATAATTCACATCATAATATGTACAATAGAGCTTAGCTCTATTAATCACACGATTCAATACAATATCAACATAAGGCAATCAAAACACATAACATAATATATCAACACCACCATGCTCTCTCGCATGGCCATAAGAATTAATCCATATTCAATCAATATCATACACTTTTATAACCTACCATTATAGTAAGCATCAATATGTAATCATATAAGTCTCATTACAATACGAATCTCATTTGTCATCACATTTCAAAAATTGCTATCAATCAGTAGTCAATAATATCATCACGATGCCATGTAAGCCTGTCATTCTCTACAATAGGTGATTATTAGCTTATCATAAGTATTATTTCCAAATTTCTCATATGGAACCACACATCTAATTTCATAACATATATATATATATATAATGATTCACGATTCAGCAATAACCCATACGATGCCCTTCATCGCATTATTTTCAAAAGGTCAATCGATAATAATTAACAAGAAATAAATGGTACTTTAGAAGCACCATTATACACCATAATCCTTATCATAATGGGAAATAACCTAATCTAGTATTTCATACTCATCCATTTAGAGGTATACATCTACATACATTCAGTCTCTTAGTTTTACAATATATTATCATAGTAAATAGGACAATAGACCATAGGGGAAAATAATTAGAGGTTCCTAAGATAGATATTCACTCACCTTGGAGTGTTCATTTGCTTCAAGGATTTCCAAATATTCCACTTTTGTCTCTTTTTCCTTTTTCCTACTTCATGATTCATGAGAACAAATCATAAACATTAATATTACTCATTTTATGATTATCTCATTATGTGCTTATCATATAAATATCATAAACAAATTATATTTCATGTTTAGAGATCAAACATTCCATGTTGGACATTTATAAATTATGAAAACATAAACTAAGATGGGTATAATTGACTATAGGGTCACCACAGTTATGACCTTTGAATAATGTCCTATGGATGATTCAAAAATCATGAATAGATCATTTGAAAAACTTATTTCATGTGAAAGTACATTCAATTAGATTTTCATAGACTACTTACTTGCCTAAATTGGTTAAAATTTGAAGAGGTTACGCTTTTTAGAAGATAGGTATGAAAAATCTATTTTTTTTGAAATTTTAAGTTTTTGACCTCTGTCCAATATTTTTATCATATCTTAAAATATATACATGATTTTTATTCAAAATTAATTTCATTTGAAATTAGAGTCAGTTACATTTAAAACTATATATGGTTTATTTAAAACAAATATAAGATGAAGGAGTTATACCCTTTCAAAGTCAGCATAAATTTCTACAGTCGATGAATCGATTGGTGAATCAATTCATTAACCTAATTTTCACCTCTATATCCCTGGAATTAATTGGTGAATCAATTTATCAACCCCTGGAAGCCCTGAATCACTTGGTTACTTGATTCTAAAGCCCAGTTTTTCCTCTGGACCCCCAGAATCGATTAGTGAATCGATTTACACATGAAAAACTTGAATTTTTGTGAATTTTTTACTATACAGCCAATCCAAAACACCTCATAAACATAATCATCAAAACACTTATCTAATATCTGATATCATTTCTTTCTATCATTTATTTCTTCCAAAATATCAAAATAAGCCCAAATCAAGCAAAGCTATAAACAAACCCATTTTCACATATATTTTCATATAAACTCAAAATCCAAAGATTTAACAAGATTATCTACTCACCTTGTATGGAAGAGGATGCTAGAAGCTTAGTTTGATGATTTTTCAACCCTAATCACATCAAAATTCATAGATTTCCATAGTTAAGGCTCAAAGTGCTCCACCAAATCAAATAAACTTCATCAATCAAGAAGAAATGGGAGGGATTCTTAATGAAAACATTGTCCTTACCTCGATTAGGTTAAGAAATTAATAAAATTTGAAGTCTTCTTACTTGATTAAAAGAGTAGTGTAAGAAATTCTTAGAGAAAGATGAGAGAATAGGAGGAATGAAGTGAAATGAGGGAAAATAGGGTTTAAGGGCTGAAATAGGAGAAAATAAAGCCTTAGGGACATTTTTAGAAAAATATTCCTAAATCTCTTCCATACTTACACACTCACTTATTTTTGTGTATAACTTTATATTTCATGATTCTAATAACTTTTACTTGTTAAAACTTCACTCAAATCATATTCCTATATCCTTACTTTTATTAACTCTATTTTATTCCATACTTCACACATAAGATTTCTAATCCACCTAAATTTTATCGATTGCTTTAGCTATTATTTCTCACAAAATAATTTCTAATTTACTATATTTCAATAAGGGTGTAACAAGTTAAAATAGACTCTTATGGTGAGTATTAATGGTTTAGTAAGATAAAAATATGTAATGAATAGGTTTGGAAAGGAAATAAACCCCTATGAGTAGTAAATTTGATGAAGGAAATCTATAGAAATCAAGCAGAATAATAGCTCATTGTCCTAAAACAATCACTTATTATGCTGGACATTCTTCAAGATTCCTATCCAATAGTAAATAACTAATCGTTGGGGCTAGAAAGGCCGCCTATTACTACTCTATTCCTTATAATAAATTAATGGATTGCTTCAAATGGTAAAGTAATGATATAAGTGCTAATCCAAGTAACTTAAAAGTACTCAATGAAACACTTAAAGAATGTGATAACATATACTATGCACAATTATGTATAAGTCACAGATGATTTAGGATTGAGATGTTGATTTGTTATTCCTTATGATATATTGTAGTTAAATGCTTATATTGATGTTTATGCAAGAGCACGTATTATGTGACTATGCACTAAAGCATGATTTCGTCAAGATATTGTGATGAACTTGATTTTAGTCATGACATGGTAAATTAATATCATTACAAAATGGAAATTGAGAAATGTGATAGGGTGAATATGAATGTTGGATAGTAAATTCCCAGTAAAAATAAAGGTGTGGTATAAGGTTGGCATAAGAGAAACAAAAATGGAAAGAAAGTTAGAGTATAAGGTTGGCTAAGAGTTACAAGGTAGATATATGTAATTTATTTTATGATTATTATAAACTATATAATGTATTATTTACTGAGTTGCTAAATGAACACCTTGAATGATGTAACCTTGTTGATTGGGATGTATGCCACATCTTATAATAAACCATGTTAACATTTCAGGATAATTATGAATGCCTATATATGAGGATGTAGAATCTCTTAGAAAAATGAATTTCCCATATGGTGTTAACCATCCATAACAATTAAAGATCTACATGTAATTAAAGCGATTTTAGAATTATCCTAAGAATAGTCGATGGTAGCAAATTCAACACCAATAAAATGTACCTTAAACTTTAAAATGTTATTTGTTTAAAATGTTATTTGTGCTAGTATATTTGCACATTAAGTCTTAGACTTCTTCTCTTTTTCTATGATGTTCCTTGTGGGAGCATGCATGGTTATGAATATCACCACTGGAATGTTAAATTAGTAAGAGATAGACAATTTGGCTTAAGCAGTAATTCTTTGTTAAGTCTATGAGTCAAGTTAAAGCCACGTTTTCTTAAAAAGTTAAATTATAACATAGAATTTCCTATTGGGGGGAAGCATAGATGCTTTTCATTAAACGCTATAATGTAAACTATAATATACATAAATATTGTTATGTACTTCTTAGCTAATAAGAAGGGACATATGTAGCAAATAGTTGCAGGAAAAAAAGGCCGATGTCATAGGATAATCTAGTTGAAATCAAATAATAGGTTTCACACCAATCATGATCAAGTATGAGTCATGACAATTAATACACAAAAAGGATAACAAAATCACTATGTATGAAAATTATCATCCTTAATACAAACTCCAGTTTCTTACTCAAACTCAATTTTACTTGTTGTATATAAGGTAATTTTAATTATATACCTTATAATAACCAGAAAAATTAATGAACTAGTTTTTCCTATGATTATTTACTATGGAAGGAGGCTTTGTTAATGACGAAGGGTGTAAGGAGGATCCTACCTCGTAGTAACGATAAGCAAGTCCATCAAAAAATATTACAACATTTATAAATGTGCTTGATGAGATAAAAGGGGATTTATCTATAAATTTGATCTAAATTCTAAATTAGATAATTAAACTAAAAATATCATCAAGATGTTAAAAATGAAGAGTGTGAACAAACTTTTATAAGCAATATGCAAAACATTAGATGACAAGTTATGAATCCAAAATTAACATTGAAAATATGCATTTAACATCGATTTTTTTCCTAAACCAATATATAAAAGTTTTACATTTTCCAAAAAAAATGAAATGCTTTTTAGATAATAGTTATGTAAATAATGGACATCTTAAATTTTCATTCAATTATAAAATATTGTAAATGCCATGAACTTAAATGTTAGTTAATTCTAAAATTAACATAATAAAGTTTAATCTTCTCACTAGAAATGTTTGGACTATCATTATTCATTGGTATAGTTAACAATTGATATTAAATAAGTTTGGAGCTTTTTTACATTAGTTATGCAATTTGCAATCAAGTTGAAAATTTAATAGAAAATTGCAATCATTTTAATTTTCATTGAACATTTTATTTCAAAAGTACAATTAGATTTAAAAGATTAAATAATTTTACAAATTTAATCATCATTGAACAATTTATGATGAAAATATGCAGTCAAATGAGAAAATAGGGAAATAATTTTGTAAATTTATTTTGACATTTTATTTCATTCAAAATCATTAAATCTAATTGTATTTTGTAAAGTAACCTACACATATAAAAAATATACTAAATTATCAATACAGTATTGCAAATTTATACTATATTTTTTTTATTTCTTTCTAAACTATAGTAAAATAACTTACACAAAAATTATACTAAATCATCAATACAAAAAAAAAACTAAATTTTTGCATCAATACATAAAAATCACAATAAAGCCACTCACTACTACAAAATTACAATTCTATGATAATTAATCAACATTGGTCATAAAAAAATTGACATCTATATTAATGTAATGACATTTTTAAAATGATTAGAAAATAAAATGATAGTTTCTAAAATAACCAACATCTATCATTACATGATAACAATATAGAAATTTTCATAAGAATTTAAGACAATGGTTAAGTAAAAAGTTGATGTTATTTTATCATGGTCAACATGATTGAAAATAAAACTAATATTAAGATGTTGACCACATGTTGTAAGTGAATACAAACTATTACATGCAAAAAGGTAAAGAAACTTAAGACGTTAATTTTTGAAACAATTGATGTTAAAATCAATGTTTAAAATAACTAATATTAGACTATTATTTTTGCTAATTTTGTTAACAATCAACATCAAATAAGTTTAGGAATTTTTTACATTGGTTATGCAAATTGCAATCAAATTATTAATTTAATAGAAAATTTCAAACATTTTAATTATCATTGAACATTTTATTTCAAAAATACAATAAATTTTAAAGATCAAATAATTTTGCAAATTTAATTGTCATTGAATAATTTATTATAAAAGTATAAAATCATATGAGAAAGTAATAAAATAATTTGATAAATGTATTCTAACATTTTATTTCTTTTAAATTACTACATCTAATTATATTCCATAAAACAATCTACATACACAAAAACTACACCACCTCATCAATATAGTATTGCAATTTTATAATGTGTTTTTATTTCTTTCTAAATCATTGTAAAATAATTTATACAAAAATTACACTTAATCATCAGTACAAAAAAAAATTAAATGTTTGCATTAACACATAAAAATTACAACAAAGTCACTCACTACCACAAAATTATAATTCTACGACAATTTCTAAACATCAGTTATAAGAAAAGCCAATATTTATATTAATGCAATAGCATTTTTGAAATTGTCCAAAAAAATAAAATGATTTATATTAATGCAATAACATTTTTGAAATTGTCAAAAAAAATAAAATGATGGTTTCTAAAATAACTGACATATATTATTATGCGATGGCAATGTAGAAATTTTCATAGGAATTTAAAATAACGATGAAGTAAAAAGCCAATGTTATTTTGTCATGGTCAATATGATTGAAATTAAAAGTGATATTAAGATGTCAATCTCATTTACAATCAAGCCATTAGTGAATGTAAATTGTGTTTAGAAAGGCAAAGAAACTTAAGATATTAATTTTTAAAATAATCGATATTAAAATCGATTGATTGTTGGTGTTTTGTAAATATCATCTCAATTTTATATGTCTATTTTCTGTCAATCTAACATTGTTTATTAAAGACATTAGTTTTCTAGTAAGAAATCGATATGTAATTGTTTTGTCTACATAACTCTCATTTGTTTTTTTATTTCTTACCACATTTGCTTTGTGAAACCTACTTTCTCAGCATCATTTTGGCTATTAAAATTTCTCTAGTAAATTCGAAACCTTTGCCACATCTCTTTAGCACCTAAAGCTTATTTTGTAGTTGTTTTAGCCATTAACTATATTTTTTAGGTATATTTTTCTCTCATATTTTCATTATATTTTTTAATATTAAGTGATTAAATCTTACTTTGTCTAATTAGAATGTTTATATATCTATATAGTGATATTATGAAAGTCTCATTCATCATTGAACTTAAGATTATACTATACGTTATGTTTAGTAATCCTTTTAGGGTTTAGTCACACTCAGGATAAATGGTTATAGCATGTTCTATTTAGTGGTAATAACACTGTCATTTTTACTTGTTGACTTTACCATTATATGCTATTGTGTCTTTGTTGGGCATTAAAGTTATCTTATATTTAATTGATTCTAGTTAGTTCTATAGTTATGTAAATTAATAAAGGTGACTATGACAACTGATGTAATCTTAATTTAGTTACTTCTCATGTAAGTTATATGTTATCTCATGCGATTTAGTTTTACATTTGTTATAAAGATCAATCTTATTTCTACTACTTTGTTCATTATTAATAATGTCAACTATAACTTTATTATATATACATGATTGACACATTTTTTTTATAAATCCAAAATATGAATCCTTCTCAAAAGGTAGTTGCGTTTACCAAAAGAAACACATGGAGTCCCGTAACCTTGAAGGACATTACTGGAGCATAGTTTAGGCATGAATTGAGTTCAATGAAAAATAACAAATAGGAAAAATGTCAAACAATATGTCAATTATGTTGGAGTGATGGTACAATTTAAAGCATCAAAAACTATTTCTCATTGGAAGAAAGTCCCCTTGACATTGAAGGATAACATTTAAAAAGAGATCTCGATATGTACACTTTATTTGTATAGATTTGTATTATGGATGTGATAAACTATATTTATAACACACCCACATATGATTTAATCTTTCATATATGTTTTCTTTTTATAGAAATCCTTCAATACTCTAGACGATAGGTTGATGCATAGTAAAATACTTATAGCATGAAGTAACCTTGTGGAGGGATTTCAAGTCAACTTCAAGGTGGGATCATGACAAAACCTGACCCGATGCAACAATGGAACTATCTCAACTAGGAATTATGGGAAAGGTTTTAAAAGAAATGTGTGGATGAGCATTTCAAGGTAATACTTTTACTTTTTACCATCTATTTCATTTCAATATCTTATTTATATATCATTTGTACTTAAGAATTAATATATCCTCTAGTTAATAGGTGTTAGTAGATAATTAGTATAAGATATAGGCTTATAAGCCTAGATGAGTTTAGTCATACTGTAATCTATATTTTATTATAAATAGATATGCCTACTTCATTGTTGGGCATTGCTTCAAGGATTATTCTCTTTTAACATGGTATCAGAGCCTCTTTCTAGGTATCTTTCTTTTATCCAAATCAAATAAAAAAATAGCTTCTTTTTCCTTTCCTTCTCCTTTTCTTTTTCTTTTTTTTTTCAATTTTGATGTGTGATTAAGTCATAAAGGAGATAACGACAACTTAGGAATGCTAGATTACGAAACTAGATATGGTTTTCTAATCATAAATAGTACACAATATTGTAATATTGAAGAGCTAATGTTTGATATGATTAAAAATGGATCAAGAAGTTTTTCATAAATCTAGATTAATGGGTTGCAAATTGATGACTAGCGACTTTATTGAACCAGTGTGTGAGCAACACGTGCGGCATCTACAAAGGCATGTAAGTAGCATACACGGTAGCTTCTCTGGTGTATGGTAGCATATGCATATTCCTCCGACGATGTACTTTCTTCAATAATCTTCTAAGCAAATTCCACACCCTTTATGTAGTTAGCTTTGTGATTCAGGTGCTCTGATTGCAATTTTTTTGAATTTTTAGCACATTTTAATGCTCTTGTTTAATTATTTTTTGTCATATTGGTAAATTCCTTTGATTTGGGTGTGAAAACTACACACAATAATGATAATAAATTTCTTATATCATGGCTACATATTTGCTTTTAGTTATTGGAAAGATAATTGATTAAAAGTCAGACATAAAAAGGAAACAATTTATTAAGCATGTTTGAAAGTGAATATAATGAATACCTACAATTTCAAGTTTCTAAACATCACCTACTCAATCCATTATAACTTTGATTTAGACAGGCAATCCCACTGCATATCTTTCAAATTCCCAGTATAAATGGGTGATTAATTCTAGGGCTACTAATCATATGATAGGTCACAAAGATATCTTGTCTTCCTTCTAAACTTCTTCTTCTTCTTCTTGTGTTATGATAGCAAATAAGTCTACTGCTTCAATTGTTAGGAGTGGAATAGTAAATGTTACCCCTGGTATTTCACTATCTAATGTTTTATGCCTTTCTAAATTCCCCTTCAACTTACTTTCTATTGATCAAATAACACGTGCCTATAATTGTGATATTTTCTTCTTTCCTGGTTACTATGTTTTATAGGATTTTTTTATGAAAAAAAAAATTGGTAGAGAATATGAATCCAACGGCTTATAAATGCTTGTTGAAAAAGTTCCTTGGCCTATTGCTACAACAATCACTGCATATTAATTACATTGTTGTTTAGATTATCCTTCTTTAACATTTTTAAAGAAATTATTTCCTCGTGTCAATTCTCTTTCACAATTCAATTGTGAATCATGTCAGCTTATTAAACAACATCATCTGCATTATGTTCCTAGAGTTAATAAATGTGTTACATCTCTTTTTGAATTAGTACATTTTGATGTTTGAGGTCCATGTCCAAGGGTAGCTAAACTTGGTTATCAGTATTTTGTTACTTTTATTGATGATTATTCAAGAGTTAGTTAGCTTTATTTCATGAAAAATCAGTCTAACTTATTTACTATTTATACCTTTCATGCTAAAATTTTAAACTACTTCCATACTTCTATACAAAACTTACAAAGTGATAATACTAAAGAATATTTTTCTACCCAATTTTTTTTATATTTATCTAAGCATAGTATTATTCATCAATCTTCTTATCTAGTTACTTTATAACAAAATGGAGTAACCAAAAGAAAAGGATCTTCATTTGATAAAGGTTTCTCATGCACTCTTATTCCAAATGAAAGTATATAAGGTGTTTTGGGTAGAGGCAGTTTCCACCTCTTATTTTTTAATTAATCGAATTCCATCCATGGTTCTCGACGATCAGGTACTTACTTCATTTTATTTCCTTATAGACCTTTATTTCCTCTCACTCTACATATTTTTGGTTGTACTTATTTTATTCAAGATCATCATCCTTAGATTTCTAAACTTGACCTATGGTCTTAAAAATATGTCTTCAAACACAAAAAATGTATTAATGTTATTCTCCTAATTTCAATTATTATTTTGTATCTTTTGATGTTACATCCTTTGAAACTATATCATATTTTGGCTTTTCTAAATCTTCCTTTAGCATACTTGAGTTTGATTCCGTTGATGAATATTTTCTTATATATTCTAACTTTCTAAATTCTCAAGCTCCTCTAAAAATATTGGATGTGTTCTTCTATTAAGCATGTTTATTCTCATAGAGTGCAGGCACCAACTGTAGTATCTTCATCTGACAATGTTGAGACATCCAATATAGTACTAACTATTTAATCACTACTAATTTTATTTCCTCTACTGATTGCTTCATCACTAAGTCCTCCTCCATTACTTTCTAATCTTGATATTCCTATAGCCCATTGAAAAAGTACTTATAGTTGCACTCAGAAAGATAACATTAATCACTCTTATTCTATTTCTACATATGTGTCCTATTCCTTACTACCTGCTTCTTCATAATCATATATTGACTTACTGGATTCCATTACCATTCCTAAGTGTGTTGCACAGGCAATCTCTCATTTTGGGTGGTGTACTGCTATAGAGGAAGAAATGATGGCCATTGAGGCAAATCATACATGGGATTCTGTTAGGTGCAAGTGGGTATTCACTATGAAAGTTAACCTAAATAGTCTTATTGCTTGGTTAAAGGCTCATTGTATAAGGGTATACACAGACCTATGTTATGGATTATTTAGAAATATTTTCTCCTATTGCAAGACTTACTTCTGTTCGCTTATTTATTTCTCTTGCTGCATCTTATAGCTAGCCCCTCTATCAACTTGATCGCTTATTTATTTCTCTTGATGCATCTTATGGCTAGCCCCTCTATCAACTTGATCGCTTATTTATTTCTCTTGATGCATCTTATGACTAGCCTCTCTATCAACTTAATATTAAAATTGCCTTTTTGCATGTTGACTTACATGAAAAGGTATATATGAAGTAACCACCCGAGTTTGTTGTTCAAAGAGAGTATGGCAAGGTTTATCAACTAAAAAAAAATTTGTATGGCATGAGGCAATCTCCTTAAGCTTGGTTTAGGAGATTTAGCGATGTGGTGATAGAGTTTAGGATATAAAAAGGTGACCATGACCATAGAATTTTTTATAAAAAATTAGATTTTAATTGTTTTATTTTAACTATCTATGTGGATGATATTATGATCACTAGTAATGATAAATTAGGTATTTCAAAATTAAAAAATTTTCTTCAAACCAAGTTTTAGACCAAAGATTTAAGAGCACTTCAGCATTTTTTTAAGGATTGAAATTACTTGAGGAAGGAAAGAAATCTTCTTATCCTAGAGAAAATACATTCTTGATCTCTTAAAAGAAACAAAGGTGCTTGGCTTTAAACCTTATGATACTCCTATGATTTTGAATGTTATACTTAACTTGGAAATAGGGAGTTATTAGAAGATCCAAAGTGGTATAGATGACTAGTGGGCCATTTAAACTACTTTACTATAACTAAACTTGATATTTCCTTTACAGTAAGTGTAATAAGTTAATTTATGAACTCTTCAAGAACTTCTCATTGAAATGCAATCATGGATATTCTAAGATTTCTCAAGAAGGCACTTAATCATGAAATTTTGTATAAAAACCATAGTTATTACAAAATAAAAGGCTTCTTTAATGTAGATTGGACCGGATATCATATAGATAGAAAATCTACTTTTGGGTATTGTGTGTTTATTAGTAAGAATCTTGTGTCTTTAAAAAGTAAGAAATAAGCAATGGTATCACATTCAAGTGCAGAGTCTAAATATTAAGCTATGGCTTATGCCATATTAGAGTTTGTGTGGATTTCCTATCTTTTTCATTAACTTGGAATTGAGTCTTATGAAACTATGCAATTATGATATAATAATCAAGCAGTTACTCATATTGCTACGGATCTAATTTTTCGTGAATGTAAAAAATATATGAAAGTTAATTATCATTTTGTTAGACAGAAACTTCAGGAAAGGATTATTAGTCTTAGACATATTAAAATTGAAAAATAATTAGCTAATTTATTTATTAAAACTCTTTCAAAAAAAATAAGTTAATAATATTTATAACAAATTGGACATATTTGATATCTATGCTCCAATTTGAGGGAGAGTGTTAGTAGATAATTAATATAAAATATAGGCCTGTGGGCCTAGATTAGTTTAATCCTATTGTAATTTATATTTTATTATAAATAGATATACCTACTTCATTGTCAAGCATAACTTTAAGGATTATTCTTTCTTAACAATAGTAATTAAGTAATTATAATTAAAAGAAGTGAAAAAGAATACATATCCATAGAAACTCTCCCAAGAAGGTTACAAGAAGGTAAAGAAGAACTTGTCAGCTAAGAGGTATGTTAAAACTAAGAAGGGTAAGCATGCTGGTGAGACAACTTCCATTTCTTATGCAAAATTATTTAAGTAAGGGAAAGTAATGAAGTAGAGGTGGTACATAACCTTAGAAAGTCAATATGTTGCAAAAAGGATTGTAAGTATTAAGGTTCATATCAAAATGTATTGTTTAATTTTAAAGCTTTCATTTCAATTAAATTACTTCTAATCATCTATTTTCTATTAATTGCTACAATATGCTTTTATACAATAGACTTGTCAAGGCAAGTTTTAGCCGATTAGGAATTATGACATCCTAACCATAACTTTAGGAACTAAGGACCATCTCAGCTATGTTTAAGGTATTAGAAATGGTGTTGGCTATATAGAGGTCTTCAGCCCAGTAAAGCATCATCTAATGAGATAATTGACAATCAATTTAGCATAAAAGGAAGTGAAGGTCATTGATGAAGTGACACAAAAACTCAATGTGAAAATAAAGGTAAGGTTGCAGTAGGTGGTAGAGCAACACTTATAGGTGCAGTAGCTTATGCAGTAATAGTTAAAGCAACAAGGCAATATGCTTCACATCCTATAGGAGCATAGTCAACCAATATACCATAACTACAAGTTCTATAGCATCTATCCAGTTAAACCTAAAACCAATTGATCCTATAGATGAGGTGATTTTTGAGACCAATGCCTTACCATTAGAGTGGACTCTTAATCGGCAAGGTGTGTTAACCCCTTCTATAATAAGTGGGGGGAACAATATCACCTAAAACATTAGCCACTATAGTAGAAGAAATGCTAAATATTGTACCTTAGGCAAATGCCATACTTAGCCCTAAAATATTTATATATATATCTATACATGAATAGTATTTCCTATATTAAGGGTTCACATTGCATAAGATAAAGCCTAATATGCTCTAATGGTGGCAAAACCACCTAGGCAAAAGTTTGCAATAAGTGGATTTTAATAAGTTGTCAACTACACTATTGCCCATTATCTGATAATTAAGCCAAGGTGGTGATTAATAAGCATTTAGTTTGCAAGGTTGAAATACTAATGCCAAATAATATGATTTAGATAATGGATGAAGCCTACGGAACCTACATTGCATGGCTAATAACCTTAATTTAATACCTAGTAGAGGTATCAACATATATTCCTCCCATCAATAAAGTTTTTATATACTTTTTAAAGTTATTCTAGTATTATTCTGTGAGACTTCTAACCATCATTATTTATGTTCCATTAATTTCCTGATCATGCTTGGAAGGAGCTATAATGATGCCTTGATAAACTTTAAGGCAAGTCTTTCTAAGATGTGATCTTAACTAGGATGGATGTGATAGGATTGAAAATTTTCATTTTCATCAAAAAAGCTTCCACTAAGTAATTGTTGAAGTTTGAGAAACTTGATGTGACTTGCATCTTAGCTCTAAATTAATTTTATATTATCTTCTTTGACTAAACACATATTAATTAAACTACTATTTAAATATAAGTTTAATTCATATCAATCTTTCTCTAATCATTACTTTGAAATGTTGACATGGAGGAATGTTGCATATAGATTCCTAGATCCATATCAACTTAATATGTAATTCATGCTAGAAAAGGATAAAAGGCAAGAGTATATTATCAAGGATTTATTGTGTCAACTCAGGAAAAACTCCCATTTCATTTTGTTCCATGAAGGATAAATCTCACTTAGTCTTCAATTGTATTTTTTTTTCATAAATAAAATTTGATAGTTACATTATAATGTAGTTGCCATTAAATGCTTGCCGTAATAGTGCCAAGGCACAAGCTTATCCATTGGCTTAAAAGCCAGACTAGAAAAATATTTTAACTAGGTAAAAATGCAAATTTATTGTTAATAATAAAATTATATCATATTTAACTTGAAAGATTGTGCATTAATAAGATCAAACTAACCTCTTGTTTTATTGTAGTGCCTAAAACAACTTGAAAATGTAGAGTGTGGCTATTATGTCATACGCTATACATGTGATTTATTACCTACTCAAAAATTTCCTATTAAGTTAATCACTAATTTATTTACAACTCATCACATGCTAGATTAATTAACTAAATTAGTTTTGATGATAACATGTTAATTGTATACAAATTGTAATACTTAAAGGAGAAGTGCAACTATACACTAGAGAATAACTTAATGAGGTTAAAGAGTTTTGGGCAAGATATTTCCTTAACACCAAAGTTAAACTTAACGAATGGCTTTAGGTATTCTCAAATATTACTAATGTTTATAATTAACTAAGTTGTTATATATTAGTTTTTACAAATTGGCTTGATTGTAAATGACTTGTTATGACTTATATTTTATTTTGTAAACAAGATTTCAAAAACTTTGTATAAAAACTTCTACAATTGGTTATGATGTTATCAATTTCTATCTTATTTTATAGTATTTGTGTAATATCTTTGCAAGTATTAATTGGTTCTGTGCATTTTAAAAAAATTAATGTACAAAAAGATATCAGTTTTCTACTTAAAACTAACATCTTTTAGTTTATAACATTGGTTGTTGTATAAATAACAAACATCAGTTGTTTATTAGTAGGATGATCTTATTATAGTTTACACATCAATTTTTTTTACATATAACTAACATCTAAACTCCAGACATTTGCATAAGTTAAAAATAAAAAGAATGGAGTAATGGTGCCATTTACAAATTTGATCCAGTATCTCTTCTAACCTTAAATTGATTATCTTTGTAAAAAGGTATGCTCTTTTTCCAATCTAAAGATAATTCTCTTTCATTTTGCATTTTTGTTCACTAAAATTTTTTTACAAGAATAAATCTATATTAGCCTGTCACTAAATCTGTATAGTTATATCTGTTAGGATCAGGAACCAAACAAATACAGTGAAATTTAACCGACCCTAACCAAGGATCCATGTAATACAATTAGATCAAGACAAAGGATTTAGTTATCAGCTTTTGTAGATGATTCAAGTGCTTAATTGTTAATCACCTTTTCGATTTACTTTCGATTGAAAACTCTGAGATATCCACACGAACCTGTGAATCACCAATGAACATCCTATGGCCACTGATTGGAATTCTCCCCATTTCCCTTGCAGTGCTAGTTACGCCCCTTCTAGGGTTGTGGTCAAGAAGAACTACTAGGTTTTCTTTATTGTTGGGATGTGTGAATCATAATCAATTTACACCTAACATGTCTATTTAAATAAGTGCATAGAAAACCCTACCTAATTGGGCTATTTTCCATATATAATTATAAGCTTATAATTGAGCCTTATAATTATAACATAAAATTCTCTTATATTAAGCCCAAATAATTTATCAATTCCAAATATATTAGGTTCTAAGTATTCAATCCTACAAGCTCTTATTATATTAATAATAATCATAAATCATATTAATGATAAAAAATAATGAGCGGTGTCTAGCAACACATCATTGTTACTTAAGTAATGAGAAAGTTAGTGATTCGACTAAGCTTATACATGTGATCATCATCCATGACATTTCGTCCTAGGCACCTAAATTAAGCATGGGATATAGATTGTGTGATTCTCATATAGTCCAATTCAAAGGTTTCTTGATTCATAAATAAGCTAACTAAAGGAGATGCAATTGACATCCCATGTCAATTCATCTAAGCACGGCCATGTATTTTTCTCGGTCTTATTTAATCAAGGGACCCACAAATATCACTTTTATTATATAGAAGAGATAAATTTTATCTTAATCACACAAATCCCTCCACATGATATGTAACATATCCAATAACTACCCTTGCATTTACTCAATCATGAGTGATACAGAGTAATACCAAAATATGGAACTCACATTTAAGGAACCTTGGCAATCTCAGGCCAAAAGACTATATTAATGATGATTACTAAAAATCACTCATGACTTTCATATAACGATTCATGTAATATTGTTAGGGTGGGTCGATTCAATAAATAAGTTCTCTAACTTGTACTCATGTGTAGACTTAATATCTTATATAAGTCACCACATATGCTAGTCTTAACGTATCAATACAACCTAATCCACAATGATACATGACTAAGCACATTTAAGAATATAATTATTCTAGGGTTATTATTATAATTAAATATACTATATAGAATATATATATATATATATATATATATATATATATGATAATTAGAATTGTTTACTTTTTATTCTTGCAATTTAATTTTTGGCTTCATAATCTACATATCTTATTACTTTTTTTTGTGATGTAACTTTTATGGTTTGAACAAGTAAAAAATTTGATTTCTTTCATCTTCTTTAACTTTCAATTGTATTATCTACTATCTACTTACATGAAATGTATACTATCATTTTTGTAAAATTTAATGAATGTACATCACATTTGCAAAGATTAGATTCAACTGTATTTCTTTAGGGAGTGCCAACCTGATGTGTTAAGAAATAGGTATCAAGATAGTATTTAATATATCACTCATTTATGATTAGGGTTTTCAGTATAATTTATCATAGTTTTTTAACTTTTGTTACAAGATTTATTATTTAAAATTACTACTATTAGAATTTTATAATTTCATATGAGATATTATTTGGAGTTTCATATGAAATATTATCTTCAGTTTCATATGAGATATTATCTTCTATTTCTGGATACAGTGTTCTAGAAGATTGAATATAAGGGAAATACGAATGATTTAGGAAGAGATACTATGAAAAAGGTTAGGGTTAGAAGGGAGGAACTAGTATAGGGGTGAGTAAGATAGATTAAATTAGGATACAATACTCATATTAGATATTAATATAAGCCAAGCTAATATATTAAAATTAAATATCAATTATTTATAAATGATTGAAATTAAATATTACTTCTCACATCCCTAGCTTAAGATACAACATTGGGTTTTTTATATCCTGACTAATGTTGTTGTAATATTTTATAACTATTTTGAAATAGATATGAAATATTATTTACAATGGCACTTGATTAATCATTGATCATAAATCAATGTCTAATTCTCTAAACACTCAATATCAATAAATTATTCTTTAGTAATAATTATGTATCAAAATCATCATCTTCGATAGAAATTTCTATTTATTACTTAATTTTCTCTATTTCACCACAAAAAATAAAGCTTTTACCTTTAGTTTGAATGGAAAGAAAATAGAAATGGAAGAAGAGAAATTTTTTAAATTTAAATTAGAAAAATTAAAGGAGAAAAATTTTTAATTTTGAATTAATCATAAAATTTTAATTACACATTTTATCTTTATTTTTTTTACTTCCTTTTTTTCTTTCTATCCAAATAAGAGAACAAACAAAATTTAAAATTTTATTTCTCCCCCATTTTCTTTCTCCTCATCCAATGAAAGCCTTAGTAATAAAATTTTAATGATAAATGAAATTTTGATCACTAACAATAATGTTTTAATGACAATATTTTATTATTGTCACTAAAACATCTAAATTAGTAACAAGAAGAATTAATGCTCCCAAAAATATTAATTTTCAGTGACAAGTCTTATTTCTTATCATTATAACTATCATTAAAAATTAATTTTTCAATGCACTAAAAAATGGTAATGATAGTGAAAAAACGTTGTCATTGCAAGATTATTTAGTAACAAAGAATATTTTATCATCACTAAATGTAAAAATAAAAATAAAAAGCCTAACCTATCCTAATCAATATAGATCACATAGCATAAATCATTCGATCTTCCATGGCTCTGTCATATCAACCCACCATAGTTATTGTGCATAAGGTATTTCCAACCTCTATGTTCCCTCATCTTCAAATTGTTGTACTTAAGGTATTTCTTCTCACTTCTTCAATTCAACCATAGTTACTTCTTTCCCAAAGATCAATTTCAAAAATTAGTATTGATTCTCTAGCTAATAAATTGCTTCCATGGCCAATTTATTGAGATCCCAATCTTCTTTGTAAAGGTTGAGCCATAACTTATATGTTTCAAATTTTACATTATAAACATCAAATTAAGCAATTATTTCTCATTTTTCTATTCATTAAAAGTTCAAGGGTTTAATCTTTTTTTTTACCTCTCATATTTTTCTTTACAAAAATCATCGCATTTAGGTGGTTCCATTATACTTTCTCTAACTCCTATCATGGATAAAAAAGATGGATATGTGAAGCTATCGAACATGCATCCAAATATGGTGAATCATCATCAAAATCTTAGTTGTTTGTTATTTTGTTTTTATCCACATATTTTCTAATTTTGTTCCTAGATTTCCTATATTTTCTACATATCTGCACGTTTCAATTTCTTAAATATAGGAAATTTTGAATATGCCCACTAAATGTTTGATTCTTTGTATAAGTGGTAAAAAAAAGTGTGCACATAGGAATTCTTATTTTATTGAAAATTTCACCAATGAAAATTCCCTGGTAAACTTTCTTATATACAATTAATTTTATTTTCACCATTGTAAAACTTCTGCCACTCAAAATGTAGGTAAAACAACATGAGATAATGTCTCTCTCTATTAAGAATTTGCATTCTTTCTTACAAAATCCCCAAAATTTTAATAATATTATTATTATTATTTAAACTAAAGCACAAGTGCTTCTTATAATACAAGTAGCAAGATACAAGACATAAAAATCTTATCTTTATGTTTTTTTCATTAGAAGAGTTTGAACTATTATTTTATTATAGAAACAGTCTTAGCTCAAACTTTATCATTTGAAAAGCTTAGTCAAAACCCTATGAAAGTTAGTCTATATGGAATAAGGTTAAACTAGTTAATTAAATAAGCATAAACAAACAAATTTTAAGTTAGTAAATATGTCAATTAGAGGTTGTGAATATAAATTTAGACTAAGAACACAAATATACCTAAGTTAAACTTCTTAAGCTTAGAGTCAATCTTCATTCCATGTATAACTTAGTCAAAATAATAATTGAAAGAAGGGTAAGTTCTTATTGCTAAAGGATTAAGCTAGTTGACCAAATCAACATTAATATCAAACTAGTTCTAAAAGCTCTGGTTACATAATTTCAATTTTAAACAAATTATATTTTTTCTAAAATTTAATTTTGAATTAGTGTAGTGAAATTTTAACATTAATTTTGATGTCAACCTAATCTTTTTAGAGGACGAATTTAGTGGTGATTCTTAATTCTACAAGTAAAAGAAAGTGTAAACCCTTTACACTTGCCTTTTATTCTAATGACATAGTATGAATTTAATTCATTATAGTTAAGTCTTGTGAGTGAAGATAGGTGAATGTACTAAATGTAGATAAATATGGAGAGGATAGTTGTGAATGGAGATGCCAAGGTTTTGATATACAGTAGAATGGGGAAACTAAAGGTATACACTTTGATCATAGGAAGCCATGACTATAGGTTCTTCAAGAGGTAAGCATCTCTAACTCATTTTCAAATTCTTTTGTATCATGACCATAACATTGATAATATCATGTATTGTTGCAAATTATACTACTAAGCTTAAATAAAAATGGCAAGGATATTCTAAGGGAAGGACAAATCAATGACTTTGCATATGATCTATGATTTCAAATAATCTGCATATTATTCTAATGTAAAGTTATGATTTTTTCTTTTTTTTCCTATTTTTATAATAACTCTTGCAATTTCAATGTTTCATTTCTTCAAATGACGTTGGTATGGTTCAAAGGCAATTAAGACCATTATTTTGACTCAGTTTTGAAGTTTGTTTGATAGCTTTACTTCTTTGTTTTTTTCCTTCCTTAGGTGATTTATGTACATAACATAAAATATCCCTGTGTAAATATATATTGAGACTAAATTTTGCCTATGTAAGGCACACAGAGCTCATGTGTCAAGTTGATAACTTAAGGCAATTTCTTGTTATCTTTCTTTGAAGTACTCAATGAGCTTAATGTTTAAGGTCATAATATTTAATTTGGCATCCAATACAAAAATTTTATAATTAACATATTCTATTTGATTTTATGTATCATTCTTTTCTCAAGAGTAATGAAATGGAATGTCATATTTATATTTGCATCTTTCTTTCACCACTTTTAGCTCTTTCATGTTTAGTTACATCACCTTTACATATTAAAATTAAATGAGTATCTTGTGCTTTGTAAAATCTGGTGTTGCATACTTTGGTTAATAAGGTAATATTTCTTATTGGCATTAAAATGTGTTAGTGTATTTATAAGGAAGCTAAATTTTCTAGTATCTAGTGTATTTGTGGAAAAGAACTAACTACCATTGTAAAAGAAAAGAAGCTAAGTGTCAAACATAGTGTAGAATTAAGTACAAAAGTTAACCAAGCAATATTCTAATTGGCATCAAAATGTGTATTAAAATGTCATTGTGTGCTTATAGAGAATACCATTCATCTCTAGTATCTCAAATTGTAATCCTACTTGATAACTTATAGTAATATTTAAAAATTAATGACTAAATGATAGGGATATGCAATTAACATCCTTGTCTTCTAATAAGAAACACATTTTTATCTTGTAGAAGTTGACATGCTTATAATTTTTTGTAGTTTATATTTAGATGGACTAACGCATTATCATCAAATCACTTACCACTAAAGGTAATGTACCTTTCTTTATATGCATGCATGTTTTACTATTATTCCCTAACTCTATTTTATCATTCATTTCATATTATTTCCCTTACTATATGTTCAAATATATGGATTCTATCAGTCCAAATGATTCCTTGTTATAAGTGAAAGGTATTTGTTGAATTCCAACAATTTAGTAAAGTTACTTTTAAATGCTAAGGAATGTTTAGGATTTATATTATGACATTGACAATATAGATTTCAATTTTGCTAATCACTAAAAGATGTAATGATATTGTTTTTATATTGACTAAGTAATATATTGACTTTGAAGTATATGATAAAAAATACCCATGTGATTAGTAATTAGTTGTTAATCTTAATATATAGATAAGAGAATCAACTTTTTTTCTTCCTTATTACAAATAGTTGAAGTTGTTTTCCACAAGTTATCTCCTTTATAATCAGATTTACATAAAATTTTATACAATCCAAAAATGTAAGCTCCTATTCTTATTAGACAAATATGTATTATCGATATTTTACCTTTATGGCTAAAAATGTTGTTGTTCCTTGTTTTAAACAAGGGTAGGCTGGAATAAGTGTATTTCCTCACATGAATTATTAATGTTTTGGTGTCTAATAATGGGATCAATGGTTGTATTTGGTTATAGACATTTTGCAAGTCAAGGGCTATTTGCCTGAAGAAAACACTGAAGTTATTGATTGATTCAATTAAAGGCTCATTATAATCATTTAAATGCTCTTTCACAAATATTCACATTGCCTTGTGTTTTGGCATTTTCATTTTATATAGTTATATTGATGTTGATGCTAGTTTAACATTACTTGAAACAATGAATGTATGCATTTGTAATTAATTGATTCATAATTAATTTCTTGAAATATTGCAATTTTTAAGAACAAGTGCATAGTTTCTTATGTTTTAAGATGCCTATATTTTTTATTGGGTTAATAGATCTAATTTTTATTACAATAATTCATAAATTAATTTTATAATATTTATAAATTTTTTTAATGTTAGATAATTTTATACTTTGAATTTAATTTTTTTAATTTTTAATAGGAATTTTCCATGAAAAATATGTGTGGTATAATTATTTTAAAAAAATCTTAAAATTTTGAGGATATCATTCTTTTTATATTATTAGCATTTTCTATATAGTGATATTTTAAAAAAACTATGACTAGGAAATATTTATAAAATAAAAAAAAGATGAATTTAATGCAACTATTATTAGTGACAACATAAATTGTTTACTTTGAAAAGAGTTTTAGCAACAGCAGCAGTAGTAATAGTAGTAGTATATTTTTTGTGACAACAATATATTGACATAAAAAAAGCTTTAATGATAACATCAATTGTCACAAATATTATATTTTTAATGATGATATAAATATAATGTCACTAAATTTTTTTGTGACAACAATAATAGTCATTAAAATCATGAATTAGTGACAACATTTTTTATTTTTTTGTCGCTACAATAACAAGAAAATTCGTCACTAATATAGGTTTTAGTGACAATATAATTTAATTATTAAAAAAATCAATTTATAATGACAACAAATTTTGTCACAAAAAATATTTCAGTGACAAGCATTATTTGTTGTTGCAAAACCTTTCATCATCAAATTTTTTTGTTCAAACAAATTTTTGTCACTAAAACTTTTTGCAATAAAATATTACTTTTTTGTGACAATTTTTATTGTCACTGAAAATAGTTTTTTTTATAGTGATAATCACAAGAGTATGCATGGAAGAATTGAAGAATTGAAAGTAATTCAATTCTTCCACATAAACTCTAGCAACGAAAGAGAAGAATTGCCAAAGAAATATCATCAAAATAATGGAGAATAAAATATTAGAAGTGTATCATATAAAAGATTTTCTTGAAAAATTACAAAGTAATAATGAATAATAGAAGTATCCTATTTTGGATTTTAATATCTTCTACTCAAAATATTTAAAAGTGAGAGACATAAGGGTTTTGGATGGAGTGGTTTTACTATATTTAAAGCATATCTATTCACTAACCTAAACACAAGTACAAAAAAAAGTGTTGGCAAAATTTAAGCATGAAAAGCAATTGACATTAGTTACTAATATAATATTGATATTTCATGTTTCATCCTTTTCAAAGTAAATAATGATGGCCATAACTTTCAACATTAATTAAATATAAAACTAATGAATCAACTTTTCACATTTTTAAGTGAAACTCTTAAATGCTTTTTTGGACAACGGTTGAAAAGAATATTGACATCTTAACATTTCATGTGAAACTTTTGGACATCAATTATTATTAAAATTGATGTAGTAAATTTTTCACTAATTTCAAAATTATAATTACGTCAATATATGCATTGATTATAACTAATATTCATTATCTTAAGTTTTGATATAATTTTAAAAATATCTCCATTTCAAAATGGATGTCAATGATAATGGTTGATAATCGATATCTATCCACCAACATTAATCAACTATTCAATAGTAGTGCATAAAATATACTCATACCATTATATATTATTTTATATATAAATAATTAATTTTATTAAATATATTTATTTAAATAACTCATATTAATATTATAAATTAATCAAATTAGCTAATATAAATAATTATTAACTAATAATTAATTGAATCAGTCAACTGTTAATATAATCAATTAATTGTCAAATATGGTACTATCTTAATATTACAATAAGCACGTCATACAGTCTTGACATTATTTAAGATTCCTAAGTAATAATACGAATATAACTCAAATTGTGCGACATCTACATTAACGCCAATCATCCTCATTCTTTGGGAAGAGCGAGATACACAATTCGATGGTAGAAACAACCAGTGCTAAAAATGCAATATGGAAAGCTCCAACAACCCAACGGCTCTTGAAATGATCAGAAATGAACAAAGCAATCCAAGTCCTCACTTTACGTTTGTATTGATATTCGATCTCCTTTCTTACATATGTGTATTTCTTAGAAACCACCAAGTAACTGCTAAAGCAATTGAAGAGTTGGGCCACTTCTTCGTCACTCCCAAGCTTGTTCACTAGGATACCTGCTTTTCTCAGTTGCCTAACATCCTCAGCATCATCGATAACTGATTCCAAAAATTGTACAAAGGAGCTAACCTCGTAGTCGTTTTTGAAATCTGGACACATTTACTGTGAATTCAGGAATCACCAAGTTTCCGAATATCCTACCATGTGAGTAATAAATGTCCTGGCATTCCTTCATAAGAAAGGATCCAGAAAGTTTGATTAGTCCAAGAAATTACGCAATAATTAATTAAATGTATAATTAAAAAAAAAGTGCTTCTGCACAATGGTGGATCTTGTCTTAATACTTTATTGGGACAAAGTTACAAACGAATTATGTAATAATTTTTTTAAAAAAATTTCACAAATTGCATGATATTAGATCAATGATCGCCTTAATCCCAACAGTAATGACCAAGTCAAGAGAGGCCCAATAAAGGTCTTATCACAACTTAAATGTCCAATTCAACACGAGGCTAAAACAAGCCCAAAATCAAGCCCACAGCAATGGCCCAAGATCAAAGAAATCCACTCAAATAGAAGCAATTCAACTTCACTAGAAACCTCTAGAAGAACACCACAAAACCATAACTCCAGGAGGAATAACCGTTTGGACACATATTCACTCGAAATTGGCCAAAAAACCACCCCGAATAAAAGATCTCTTCGAAACCTACATTGATAATTCCTACAAAGCCGACCTCTCCACATGATAAACTTGATTTATAAATAAAGTGATTGTTTACTTGGATTTTCTCAAGCTATTATCTCAGCCTCCTCGATTGAATATCCGCTCAGATAGAGATCATCTTGCAATCACTTTATCAGGTCTTGTATTCATAAAATTAACGGTGGTTTGATTGGTAGAAATAGTATAGATAGAATAATTTGTCAAAAAAATAAAAAATCCTTAATTTATTTAATTGGTCACTAATTAATTACATTGATTATATAATAAATAGAATGAGTACTATATAAAATTTTATAAAAAAATATTAAATATTATATGATTAATATAATTATAATAAAAATTTGATTGGAAATAGAATTATATATTTATTATATATATCTATAATATTAATTTATTCTTTTATATTTATATTTATCATTCCTTAATTTTCAATTATAAAAATAAAAAATTATATATTTTTCATCTATTTTATATAAATTTGATAGAATTAATTTTTTAATCTATAAATTATTTGACAAATAT
The DNA here is from genome assembly GCA_020226215.1 of Sindora glabra. Classification (NCBI taxonomy): domain Eukaryota; kingdom Viridiplantae; phylum Streptophyta; class Magnoliopsida; order Fabales; family Fabaceae; genus Sindora; species Sindora glabra. The sequence goes on along the minus strand of CM035235.1, from coordinate 53,823,948 downwards.
TTTTTGTTCATTTAAATTATATTTCATTTTACTTATATTAAAAATAATTTAATATATATAGTACATCTTAATTTTTTATATAATTTTTTTTTATAATAAATTAAAAATAAAAACCTATAAATTTAGATAAATTATGATTGAAAGAGATATTAGAAATATAGTTAATAAAAATAACTATAGAACATTAAAATTTATTGATATTGATTATTTTTTATATTATAATTTTCAAAGATATATTAATCAGTTTGATAAAATTTTGGAAAAAGTTTAGAATTAAATCAAATAAAATATAAGAAGTAAATTTTTAAGAAGTGTTGATTCTTTGATGTTAGTCAAATAATATTAAACACTTCCTGGAAAGTTTACAAAGAAATTTATTTCTTAAAAAATTTAATTTCTCATAAACTTTTATTTTATGTGAATCAAGCAATTTTTTAGAAATTATTTTAATTTTATATAAAAAAATTTAAAAAAATATACATGAATATATGCTAAGTTAGCGACTCTAAAAAGTATATATAATAGCAATTATTTAATTTAAGTGATATTTAATATTACTTGGAAGTTTTGTACCTTTGTTCATATTCAGAGTTCAATTCATATTTTTTATGTATGTATATATAATAGTTTAATCATTCCTATTTCTATGAAAAAAAATATAATAACATTCATTTCACAATTTATTTTTAAACAACTTTATCCTTAAAAGTTATGAATTACAATTTTGTGAATAGCATTAATAAAAAGGCGAAAGATAGTAAAAAAATAAAAGATATATTTAATCACTGACACATAAAAAATTAAGTTATGTATACATAAATTTTATACTTTTAAAATACGTAAATAACGAATTACTAAATATAAAAAAATTAAATTAAATTATTTCCTAATAAATTATTATTTTATAAATTCTCTTTAACTCTCGGTACAAATTATTTCTTTAAATGAAGAAGAATTAGATAGTTCCACCGTCCACTTTTACTTCCATCTCCAATAAAATTAAGAGAGGCAAAGTAAATCGACTTACTCTTGAATTAGTTCTTTCAACTTGTAAATTTTTCTACAGGAGCTGACACAACATATGATTCAACCAAAATCAATTTTTCTATGACATTTTACTTTTCCGTTATTTTTTTAAAAAAAATTAGTCCAATTTAATTTCATGCAAATATACTTTTTAATTTATCATTATTTTACCATTCACCCTTGAAATTATTTAATTACACTAAATAATTGACCTTAGTTTGTTAAATCATATGGCATTCTATTCAATAACGTCAATTGCGTATAGTTATTACCTTTTTACATCCATTATCATTGATTATATTTTACTTTAAGTTTAAATTACCTAACTTGTTATAATTAATCATAATTAATCACTAATGGAACATTGTGAAGAAAGTAATTAATGAATAATTCATATCTAATTATTAATTTATTTTTAGATTGTAATCTTTACTGTATAATTATTAGTTTATTTTTATGTTGTGTTTTATGTATATTAAAATAACTATATATTTTGTATATTATTAATTACTAAGATATGTGTAAATCATAGTATATAACGTAAGGGATATTAGTTAAGTTTATTAATTGATTAATTATTGATATATTTTATTCAGGCATACCGCATATGTTTTATTCATTTAATTATGATTGATTTGATTAATACATAGTTTAGTTAGTTAATTTTTGTTTTTGTTGCATATTATTTTGGCCCAAAAACAATAGATGGTAGGGAATTTTATTTTCACTTGCCGATTGTGAAAATTGGTTATTTTTTGGGTAGAAATTGAGATATATATTCTACTCCAACAACATTAGGTGTAATAATTATACCTTTTTGCCAACTCATTTAACTGTGGCAACTACCCAAGACATAATGAGACAAATTTTAGGTAGGCTATTTTAGTTCGGCCCTACATTATTTTACAAAAATAATCACAAGACATGTAAACGCTATAAATATTCTGTACTTCTATTTAAGACTGAAGTATTTGGACAAAACAAAGTGTCCAAATCAATGATTTGCAGCTCCTCTGTCACGTATAAAAATTAATTTATAAAAGCATTTACTTTTTTTAAAAAAATTCTCATGCAAGTGTTTGGTAGAAAAAATTTGTTCTTTGCGGTGGCACCATGGGCCTTAATGGTTGGACCCGTACATTTTATCTGTAAGCGACAGTATGGGAATTAATCGATTACACGCCTGAATTTTATCGTCCAAAAAAGGAGTATATTCACAAAGAATTATAAGAAATCATACTCATTTTGTATAAAACATTTTTTTCTGTACACTCGCGCGACATTGAATTATTTTTCGGATTTCAATGTAAATACCTTGCCATTAAAATCATGATAAAAAGAAAGAATACAATTTCTTACAAGTTCGTAAATAAAACCTCACAATTTCTTTAATAAATTTTTACAAATTTCTTTTTAAAACCTTTAAATATTAGTATATTGTAATTGTAAATATGAGTATTTATGGTACATTTTTTTATAAAATTTTTGCAAAATTTTGAAAGTAGTTGCAATCCATATTCTAAATATTTCCCATTTTTATTTAAAAAATTAACAATTTTAATGTAAAAATTTATAAACTTTATATACAAATTGTAATTTTTGCTAATCCTGATTTTAGAAGTTCAGTGGGGCAGTTGGGAAAAAAATTTAACGTTATATTATTATTATTATTATTATTATTATTATTATTATTATTATTATTATTATTGAAAACTCAATTTAGCACACTTTGTAAATATTATCAAGTATATTATTTTCTAACTCAACATTATATATAATTTCCTCAAAAATATTTTTTTTTTATCAAAAGCAGCTAGTTTTCTATTTAAGTTAAAAAATAATATATAATAATATTTATATAAAAATAACGCTGAAGTTGGGGGGGTACAGTGTATACCCTGGTTGTCTTCAGTCCAATCGCCGCTGCTTTAAGATCCCGTATGCTCTTATATGTTGGCCTGACATGCTCCATATCGTTGTCTTTGATAGCCTTCGGCTCTCGACGCCCAATATAGTTCTCAATTATATTTTGGCGCAGCAAATCAAGCAGATGAGTTGGCTGCTCTTCAGTTGTCTCATGATGATCGCTAGTATTTTGCGGAACATCACAAGTTGGCTGCTCTACAGTTATCTCATGATGATCGCTAGTATTTTGTTGAACATCAGAATCTGGGTTTTTCTTCTTAAGCATAAAGGGCTTGGTTATAATTTGGTACAGAAAATGAAGCAGATTTTGATGATCACAATCTGGGTCTTTCTTCTTTAGCCGACGCAGAGTCTTTGCAAAATAACTTGTAATGATTTGTTCCAACACACGCTCGTCCGGGCTCAACAGCAGCAGCACTTTGTAAGGAAGTTGATTTTCCAACATCATCAGATCTCTCCGCATATAAACCATCTGATCATATTTAATCCCAAGCTCTGCTTCTAGATGTTTGTCCATGAAATAAAGCACTGAGCAGCCATCGACGAACAACATCCAGGCAAGTTCTTCGTCTTTGTAGCCTTTAATGACATCCTTCTCAAACAAATTCTTCAGATCTTCGATACTTTCTTCAATCCTCCGATATAGTTCATCAGTGCTCCCGGCTCTGTTTTGGACGTATTTAGCCGTCCACCGAAGCTTGTACTTCTCCCCCAGACGGAGACGATGGTGGATGGGGCCTATTGATAACATCTTGGGCGTGAAGTACGTGGTTCTCAATGGAGCTGCCGGCTCCTGGGAGGACGAGTCTTGGGGAAACTCATCGCGTTCTCGAATATGCTTGGGAACCATTTGTATCTTGGCCATCGTTGAAGGCTGACATATTTCTTCTCGTATTGCATTTTCTAATTTCTCTATTTCAGCTTTTAGATCCAACGATTTTTCTTGTTCACCATTGCTCGAGCTCGCCATTTTGAAGTGAGTGAGTAAACCAGGGCTTGGTTTGGTGGATTTCTGAAGATTATTCTGGATGCAGCTCTCTGGGTAATCAATTTAAAGAGAAATTCTTGCCTGAGTCTACGCCACTAAGTCGCATTTGAGGATGAGGATTCATTTCATTATTTCTTTGTCTGTTCTAATAATGGAGAGACAATGATATAGAACGTGTTTTGAACGATAAATAAATTATTTTATAGTTTTTTACTTCATCAAAAACTCACACGTTAGTTTTAGGTGGTACTTATTTTGCGAAACAATTCCCATATTTTTAACTGTCTTTCAAAGGAATGTCAAATTCTCCCTTTCGATTCAAATTTAATATATATATATTGAGAATTTTTATATTTTAAAAATATTTTTAACCCAATATTTTTATGATATAAAGTAGGTACGATATATTTTCATAATGTAAATTATTTTAATAATATAAATAGGTTATTTTATTTATCATTTCATTTAATTTTTATTACTATTAACAACAAATTTATCACTATTTATTAAAATTAATTATCACTTATTGTCGTTAACTACCACTTACTATTATTTATTATCGGTAAACCCCCTCCCATTAATAACGATGATCACCACAATAACTACTTACTATTATTAATCATTCAATTTTTCAACAAAGAATTTTTTTAGTAAATTAAACAAAGATATTTTTAATAATCTAATAATATTTTTAAAATATTCAAAATAATTAAAACATAATATTTCTAGCTGATTCAATCATTGTAGTATTGTATTTTAAAAAAAATAAATTTTTGAAAATTATATTCTCAAAAATATTAAGATTTTTGTTACTATTAAGATTCCTAAAAATATTTAATTTTTTGAACTAAATGTTATCTCAAAAGTATTCCGTGCACTATTTTTATAAGAAAAAATCTGATTTATTAAGTTTCATAAAATAGGTTGTAACTAATTTTTTTTATTTTTTTAAATCAATCCCTCTTTTTAATTAATTAATTGTTTATGCCTGATTATATATAATAATATTTTTAATATTATATTATTTTTATCTACAAAGACAAAAAAAAAACCTATGTATAATTGCATATTATTTTACATATAAACTCAACATAATAATCAATAAATATGTGATGTGATGTTGTCAAATATAATTAAGTAAATACTAAATAGTTATATTTTTATTTTAAATAATAAATAAATAAATAATGAATATGTATACATGCAAAAAAATGTAAAGTTATAAAATATAATTAATCATCTTTTAATTAATTATATTCTTATTGAAAATATATTAATTGTATCAATTAATTTGATTTCAAAATAAATATAAATTAATTTACTTGATATATTTATTATATTAATATATCTTTTTTATATCATTTTATATTAATTAATTAATTCAAGAGTTAATTTTGTTAAATATTTTGGATATAATTAATTAACTTACCGGCCTTAGGATAATTTATTAGTTAGCTATTTGTGTTGAATAGAGTCATAATCTTTTATTTAGATATTCATAATTTTTTATTAAAATCTACAGTATTAATAAAACATCTATATATCTTTCTTTATTGGCAGATTATACTTACGTCCTTGAAGTTTAATGTAATCATGTTTATACTACTTCTATTTTTAGAAATATATATTGATATATTGATATCTTGTAAACGACTCGTGGGCTAGGGATGATCGTAGATACCTCATGTGCAACATGTTTTTCATGCAAATTTACGCATACAAATCCGTGCAGTCGTGGGTAAACTCATAGTTACCAATGGGCTTAATTATTTTTTTGTTTTTAATCTCTCAAATACTTTAGAGACTTTTAATTTAACCTAATTTAATATCTAATGACTTAACATATTTTTTTTCTCAAATAACTAACCTATTATACAAAATTAAAAAAAATTTGATTAAATAATTATAATTTAAAAAATACATATTTTTTATCCAATTTAATTTATTGTCACTTTGAAGGCTTGATACCTTCCATCATATTTAGGATTTAATCTTAAATCCTTATATAAAATTAAAAAAAATTGATTAAATAATTATAATTTTAAAAAATAGATATTTTTATCTAATTTAAGCCAATGTCACCTTAAAGGTTGTGTCTTCCATCGTATCTAAAATTTAATCATCAATTTTTGCATATATATATTTCATAATTTAATTATTTCTACTTTAAAAAAAAATTAGTACAGCCTATTTACAAATACTAGCAAACTCAACCATTTTTACCTATATTTTTTTGTGAGCTTATACTAGTTCAACCCACCTCACCCTACCCTGTTCTACCTTGCCCACTTTAGACCTCTACTTTTTATCTACGCTTGCCTATATTCTCTTTTATTTTGAACATATATCCATCTCACTTGTTTTTGAAATGTAAATGAGACGAGTTTATATTTTCTAAAATAGAAAAGACATAAATAAAAGTATAATTTGTTTCTTTTATTTAACTTAATACCTGGGAATTCAAAATAATAAAATTTAGATAAAATTCTTTAAGTATTTACCGGAAGGTTCTTCATTCAGATTGCAAGTGTATTAGTTGTTTTATTAATTATTAATAACTTCAATTTAATAATTATAATAATGAATAATATTATAATATAAATAAAAACTTTATAATAAATATAAAAAAAATTTACCTAAATTTTATCCCATTTAAAATTGGGACGCAGCTGACTGGGTTGTCAGAACTTTCCCCAAAACCCAAATGGTGTGTGTCCATTGGATTGGACTTTCCGGCCGCACCCCTTCTTATCTCGATCCTTCCGCCGGACTCTCCCTTGATTTCCCGAGTCTGCTTCTGGTTTGCGTTGTCTCTGTTGGGGGTCCTTCTGTTTCTGTTGTTTCCGTTTGTCCCGTTGGTTTCTGTTTTCAGTCTGTTCTTTAAAAAATTGGGACGCAGTTATGAGGCTAATCAGCGTACATTTTACAGTGAGAGCTTGGTTGAGTTCTATGAGAGTTCGATCCCGAGCGTACGACTTACACGTGGGGATGCTCCTTTGATGTGAAGCTAACCATTTTGGGTACAACACGTAAGTTTCTCCCAGAAGAAAAATTTTTTATGAAATAAATTTGTTATCAATTTTTAAGAAATATTTAAAATTAAGTTGCTTTCTCTCGATTAAAATTTTGGCACTTCTCAAAAATTAATTTTTTATTTAATTTAATTTTAAATCTTTAGAAAATATTATTAAAATAGTCAATTTTTTTAAAATTATATTACAAAATCAGAAATACCATTAAATTTAAATTGCCAAAGTCTTTTTTAAATTCACCTATTTGGTCTCTTTTGCATAATAATAATTTTAACTTGTAATTTTTATTTTTTAACTTGTCATAAAAATTTAAATTAACTTAATAGATTGGATAAAAAAGTTAAAATAACTCATGTATTCTATATTTCTTTTGTAACTCGTGGTGAGTAAGTAAAATACATATAACTATAAAAAATATAATTTTTATTTTTTAATTTACAGTGAAAATTTAAATTAATTTAATATATTATATAGATAAAAATTTAAAATGATTCATAAATTATATATTTTTTAAAATCATGATAATTATTTAAAATACATATAATTATAAAAATATAATTTCTTACTTTTATTTCAAAGATTCAAATTAACTTAACGAAAATTTACTTATAAAGCATACAATCATAATTAATTGATACAAGTCCATTACTTTACTATAATTAGATAAAGTCTTTAGTTAAATTTTAATACGGCCCATTTTATATTTCTATCTCATGGATACATGAGAAGTTCAACTTGGGAGAAGGTTTGTATTTTATAGAAAGTAAAATTTTTTAAAAAATTCCATTTTCTTATTTTATCACGTAGTGATTAATTAAATAATACATATATTTCTTATCTTTGAAATAATATATTTCTTATGTAACTCTTTATTAATCAAACAGTATTTTACATTACATTTGGTTCATAAAATCATAAGTTTTCATAAATTTTAAAAATTCTATAAATATGATTTCCTAGAATGTGAATTTTAGAAATGTGATATTATTATGTTTAGTTTAATTAAAAATATTTCTAGAAGTATTATAATAACATGTATTACTAATTTATATATTTTCTTAAAATATATTGTTAAATTTTAAAAAATATTCTAGCTTGAAAGGAATTTAGTTATTGAAAGATGATCCATCAGTTGATTAATGTTGATCAGTTGACAGAGGCAGTCAGCCATAGTCAACAAAGACAAACGAGAGTGGCCAAGGCCCACACTGATAATGATTAATAATAAAAAGATTAATGAATGGGGTAAATAAAATAATCTTTATGCAACTAAAATATGAGACAATATCATTTTCAAACATGCTCACGTTCTCGAGTGAGTTTTTTAATTATCAACCAAACATAAAAATGTTGAATTTCTTTAAAATTACATTTTTTAAGTTGCAAAAAAAAAAATTCACAAATAAATGCTCCTAAAATAAAAATCTTATTGTATGAAGGAAATTACCAAAACAAAAACGTCTCCTTCAATCTAGCGTTTATGTATTGGATCTAAACAAAGTTATAGATCCGGCCCTTTTTCAAGCACAAATCTTTTTTTTTTTTGGTGAAATTTTCAAGCATATATTTTACTTTATCAAATAAATGGGAAAAAGAGTCCATTGGATTTTCTATTGTCAACCTATTAATTTAATAATAAAATAAAATATAAAAAAATTTAATCCAATATTAAAGTAATTGAATAGATTGAGCTCAATAGTAATCTAATCCAATTTATGTAATAGTAAGTAATTTTTTATGATGGGTCATACTACAAGAAAGAAAAGCAACAACGATGAAATTTTTAATAACGACAAATATTCGATTATCACTAAAAATATCATCGACGATATAGTCATCACTGATGCCTAAAATGACATTTGGAGGGGCTCAAAAAAAATGATGGGAAACTAAAATTTTTAGCAATGACAAATGTCATCACTAAAGAGCTGAAAAAATTGGGTAGGAAAATTAACTCTTTAGCAATGAAAAGTCGCTGAAAGTTAGGAAAAATTGATCGATAAATTGGGCGAAGTTTCAGCGACAACTCATGTCATTGCTAAAAGATTAAACCTTTTACCAATGATAAATATCACTGAAGGTCTAAGGTTTGTCTAGGAAATTGGACCAGACCTTCAGCGATGGCAACTATCCTTAATAAAAGGTCTCTATTTTAGTGATGACTTTTGTCATCACTGAAGGTCTAGTTCAATTTCCCAGACAGACCTTCAGTGACGATAAAGTCATCGCTGAAGGATCCAATGTTTTACTGATGACTCTTCAGTAACGACCGAGAATTTTGTTATCCCTAAAGAGTCTTTCTATATATATGTCACCGACGCCTTTCAACTCTTATTCTGTGCGATTACAAGGAAGAAGCAGTGAACCTGAGGTAAGTTTATCTTATAAATTTTTTTATAATTTAGTATATTTATAATTTTTATATATATGTATTAATTTTTTATATTTGTAATTTTAATTTGTTAGTTATTGTTGTTATTCATCATTGTTTGTGGGAAGTATTCAGAGTATATTTAATCAGTAGATTTTTGCCATTAAAGTATGTGAATTAAATTTTATAATATTTTTAGAGTTTTATATGTAATATGTGGGATGAATAGTTTGCAATGAATTAACGGAGTTCATAATATATTTATTTTGATGTGAAACTCCATCTTGTTTAGTTTTATATGTTGCAAATATTAAATTTGTTTACATAAATTTGTATTAGCATAAAATTTATAAATATAAATTTTATTGTTATTATGTATCCCTTAAATTATAACTTTATATTATACGATATATATGTAGATTATTTAGTTAGATTAATGTAAGATAGAGTTATTACAATATTTTATCCATAAAATCTAAAATTTATGATGTAATTTAAGAGATTTCAAAATTATTAGTTTTGTTGAAATAATGTAACATAAGAAATTAGAATAATTATATAAACATAGTTTAGAAAATAAGAGAATATAATAATATAATCTCTTTCTTAATTAAAATTGAAATTGAAACCTAATAATTCAAATTATATTATTCACACCACACAATAAGAAAAAGTCAATTAAACTTGAGCCCACCTGAAAATTATCCGCTTTTTGGACAAAATAAATTTATTATTTATTCTTAAAAATAATAAAATTTATAATTGACCTATTTTCGAAATCTATTTATCAAAATTATTTTGTAAAGCTAGACCCTAAACACAATCAAAATAAATAATATATTATTTACTTTTTGAATTATATTTTATTATTTTCAATATCAATTTTGTAATTAAGTGAATTATTTTTTTATTTACAATTTCAACCACCCTCTGATTTGATTTTTTTCTTTGATTAAAAATTATTTTTTCAAAATAAGGAAATAATTTCTAAAAATAATGAAATAATTTTTAATTATTTTAGAAAATATTTGTTTTACACATAATTCTAGTAGCTAAAATTATAATAACATTAAATTAATAAATAACTTATGAAATTAACAGTAAATATATGGTAAAATATTTTTTAGACCTAATCTACTAATGGTACAATCTTTTATATATTAATTTGATATTATTTACTCTAAAGCTTCTTAAAATTTCTCAAAAATTTTTTGAAAAAAAGAATTATAAAATATTGAAATCATGAAAAAAATTTATTTATTTAGTGTTAAATAAAAAATCATTTAAAAATAATGGTTACCTTTTTTGTGAGTAGAAACTTACTTTGTTTCATTGTTATAATGATAAATATTATTATTTAATTATATAATATGTTATTATTTAATTATAATAATATGTAACATATTATGCTTCTATAAAAATATATATAATATTTCTTATAAAAAGATTTTCGGACAAAATAATCAAAACAATCATAAAATAATATAAATTTAAAAATTTTGAATGTTTGAAAATTTATAAGTATTCATAAAATGCACATCTCGCTAAAAGAGTTAAATTATACCTCTTATGAATATAGTAGAATAGATTACACATTTGAATTCCTAATTGTAAATTGTGAAACATAGCAATTGTTGTGAATATTTAAAAAATTCAACAATTCAAGTAATAAAGGGGTTGATGAACAATACTGATACTTAAATAACAATACTCATAAAATGTCATATTTTTATTTTTAATTATTGTAAACTTATTTTAACTATAATTTTAAATAGAACTGTATTTACATTTACATTATAAGCTTAGACCCATTTCAGGATTGGTTAATCTTTATACATTAACTAATTCTTGAATTATCCTAAAATATTGGACAGTTTGATATATGTCATGTAATTATTATTAACAATTTATCTAACTTTTGTTTGATATTATAGAAATATCTTAGCATCCTAAATGTTCTCCGAGCATAAACTATACAGACATATAGTTTACACACTTAGAGAACTATAGGGAAATGCTACTAAAATTTCTACACAAAAGAAATGATGAGCATGGATAAATTAGAAAAATCATAACTATAGAAATATCTCAAATGAGATAAGATCCTACCCTTCAGAGTTGGAGTGATATAGTGTATTTAGGGTACATTTCAAATATTAATCACAATACTTTATTCTACCTAAAGCTATTTTCTTCCTATTCAGTGATACAATATCTATAGATAAAAGTTAAATACATCTACCAAATCACTTGTCGAATGAGTATTGGAATAGTATGGTAGCATTTGTTCAAAGAACTAAAAATTTTATTAATGAAAGGGGTTTGGTGAGATGCCCATGTAAAAAGTGCGTGAATTTATTATTTCAAGTATTAGCAACATTGGAGGCACATATTATAGATAATGAATTTTATCTATTATACATAAATTGAATATACCATGGTGAAACAGATGTTTCAACCTCTAAAAGGATAAAGAGGGCATCTCCTAACAATAGAGATGAGATGGTGGATGTTATACATGATTTTATCGGCCCTCATGTACTTGAAGGAATAGTTCACAATGAAGTGGAAGGGAATAAAAATGAATCTAATAGAAACATTGGATCAAATTATAGTAGTTGTGATAACCTATTCGAGCAAGTAAAAATAGAATTATATCCAGGATGCACATCATTTTCAGTCTTAAAATTCCTAGTGAAACTTATGTACTTAAAGGTTTTACATAAGTGGGCAAATAAGTTATTTGATGCTCTTTTGACGTTGTTAAAAGAGACACTTCTGAATGATAATAAATTGCTCGAATCATATTACGATATAAGGAAATGACTCAATAAGTTAGGGTTAGGATATGAATCAATCCATGTGTGCAAACATGATTGTGCACTTTTCTAGAAAGAACATGCTTTAGATGATAATTGTCTAATCTATAGGCAAAACTAATGGATAGATAAAAATACGAAAAGAAAAAAGGTACCTCAAAAAGTGGTTCAATATTTTCCATTAACTCCTTAACTAAAGCAATTGTATGGGTCGAAGCATACTACAAAGAATATAATATGGCATCATATTGGAAAGTCAATAGAATAGGGGGTTATGCGACATTCTATTGATGGAAAAGCTTAGCAGGAATTCGATAAGAGATATTCTAATTTCTCCACTAACCCACAAAATATTTGGTTGGGTCTAAGTGCAAATGGATTTAATCTTTTTTATGATAGGAACTTGTTCTACAGCATGTGGTCGGTGGTGATGACTACTTATAACTTGCCACCATAGATATGCATGAATTGGTCTCTTTTCATGTTAACCCTATTAATCCCAGGGCTACAGTCACCATGCATGGATATTAATATCTTCTTACAACGGGTCATAGAAAACTTGAGGCATTTTTGGGAGAAAGGAGTTGAAACTTGGAATGCGAATACAAATATGATGTTCAACATGCAAGCAACTTTGCTATGGATTGTAAATGATTTTTCCACTTGAAATAGTCTCTCTAGGTGGAGTGGACAAAGATATAAAGCATATATTATGTGTAATTTGGATGCTCCATCAATTCGAGTTAGGGGAAAGATAGTTTATGTTGGTCATCGTCGTTAGCTTCTAAGAAGTCACACATGGAGAAATAGGAAAGAATTCAATGGGAGGTCGAAGAAGAGAGCTTTTCCTTGTCCTCTTACCAATAACATTATCATGAATTAATTGGGTAAGGTGGCACAAAGGCTTTCTAGAAAACATGTTTAATTTAGTGATATAAAGCGAAAGAAGGTGCTAATGAACTTAATTAGAATAAGAGAAGTATATTTTTTGACCTCTTGTATTAGCTAATAATGAACTTGAGATATAATATTAATGTGATACATGTTGAGAAGAATGTATGTGACAGTATTCTGGGTACATTATTGGATATTGAGCATAAAATAAAAGATACAGATAATATAAGATGAGATCTGACAGACATGAAGATAAGGTCAAACTTACATCTATATGAAGAGAGGGGTCAAGTTTTCAAACCACATGCTGCATACATGCTTAACCAGGAAGAACAAAGATGATTTTGCCAATATATAAAGAATGTGAAATTTCCTGATGGATTTGTTAGGAGTCTCAGAAAGAATGTCATTGATTGTGATATGAAGTTGAAGAGGTTGAAATCACATGACTGCTATGTTAGTATCTAAAGATTATTAAGACTAAGAATTCAAGCATTTTTGCCGAAGGAATTATCATATCCAATTGTTGAGTTGTGCAACTTCTTCAATCAAATATATGCTAGAACTCTTAATAGGAGGGATGTTCTACAAGCCAAGCAAGACATTATCATTATTTTATGCAAGCTTGAAAGAATATACCTTTCAGTATTCTTCGACATAATAGTTCATTTAATGATGCATTTGTCAGATGAAGCATTGCAAGGCGAACCCGTTCATTTTCGATGGATGTACCCATACGAGAGGTAAATAAAAAGGTTGAAGGATTATGTCTAAAATCATGCTCGACTTGAAGGTTCAATTGTAGAAGGGTATATTATTGATGAGGCATTAATATTTTTCTCTATGTACTTGAAAGGAGTGTAAACTAGATTTAATCAGCCTGATTGAAATCAAGATGAAGCACCTAGTTAAACAAGAAGGGCATTATTGGTATTCTGGTCCCAGTGTCGACCAGTGAGGAAGAAGATTATTTCTCACTTCGATAAGAAGGATCGAGATGTTGCAGTATGGTACATCTTGAATAATTATACTGAGATCACAAAGTATCTCTAGTAAGTTTCTATAATCATTTGGACTTTTCTCCTAACTAATTATAATGGACTAAAATATCTATGTTCTATAGTAAGCATCGACAAGAACTCGAACAAAGCGACGCTAAAAACATTAACAACTTACAGAAAACCAAATTCCTCACATGATTTTATTCCAAGGTAAATGATTATTCTTCCCAAATGCATTATACTAATCATATAAATATTGTTCATTACTCGTACTAATCCTTCAATATAATTCTTGGAAAAAATGCTATTTTCATAGATGTATCATTTACATAGGAATGATTCTCTGAAGGCCACTAAAGAGCTACTATCATTAACTTCCAGTTCCAGTTTTACTATCATGATATACTCTACATGTATTGTGAATGGAGTGCGCTTTATAGTTGAAACTCGAGATATGAAGCATAAAACACAAAATAGTGGTATTTCTGTTCGGGGTAGTGATGGTAACATGTTTTATAGTGTACTGGAAGAAATCATAGAGTTAGTTTATTTAAATAAGTGCAGTGTAACTTTATTTAATGCAAGTAGTATGATATTAATCCTATAAAGAAAAAACTTTACATTGATAAGAATATCATAAGCATTTCCGTTAATGGGAAATGGTACAAAGATAACCCTTACATACTTGCTACCTAAACAAAATAAATCTTTTACACCGAGGATCTTTTTAATTGACCAAATTGGAAGGTTGTCTATAATATGATGCATCGCGACATATGGGATCTACCCAGTAATGGAGACAGTGCATAGGATTTGTCATTTCTGTAGAAAAGTAACTCATCTAATTTCAACCTCACGGTTGATCTTAGAGATTTCCATCTAGTAGATCTAAGTAATCAAAGAAATGGTCTTTTAATCGTTCCACCTTCCAAGAATGTTAGATTTGACGTTTATAGATAAGACGCCTTCATCGATGATGAAGGAAGTTTTGAAGACGAAATGATTGAGGATTATATGAAGGAAGGGCCTTTACAATCTAATAATGATGGAGAAATTAATGAAGATAAGTCTGTTAGGTTCACTAATACTGATTCAGACTAGAGAAATAACAATTTTTTTGCATTACAACTCATAATCATAGAAGCATAATTGTTTAAATAATATATATGATTACAATAAGTTATATCTTTTAATCATTCAATTTGACTATAGATTTTTTTTTAACTACTTGTATAATGTGTATTATCCTAGTCATGGCAGATGTTGAGGCATGATACCACAGGGGTAATGCTGGAGGGGACCCTTCGCAACGACCCACCCATATTCCATCACAGTGTGAAAGATTAGGTATCTTTTCTTATTATGCATACTTGACATTGATTAAATATGAATTTATGGTATTGATATTTTTCGTTATCTACCAAAGAGGTAACTACGAGAAAGAAGAGTCCGAATAGGTCCTTCAAGCTGCATGAGAAGATAGGAAATGGTAAGGAGAGACCGATACTTGTACAGTTCAATATGACTGGTACATGGCATGTGGTCGGTAAGAATGCTAGCCATCTCCCTCGTGATATTGGCAATATGATCTGAGCTCACATACCACCTTATTATAAGTCATAGTAGGCTGTACCTCAGCAAATCCAAGATATAGTTGTGTAGAAGGTTTGCGTAAGTATCTATCTCCTTCATTTGTTGACTTATTTATGTTTGAGATTAAAATTTCTAAATATAATACTCACAAATTTGTTAAATATTTTATAATGCAATCCCATTTCCAGTTTCAGAGGATCTCTAAGGGTTATTGAAATAGAGCGCTCTCCAGTTTGATGTGGACTACTGTAGACCTGTACAAAGATTGGAAGTACAGGTTGAATAAGTACTTTTTAAAGTATGGGGGCGATCAAGAACAGGACTATAATTTATACCATGCTAGATGCCATGTGCCACGATTTGTCGCACCATAGACATGGCAAAGGTGCGTGAACTTTTTTGACACAACGAGTACAGGGTAAGTATAACATTTTATAAAATTAAGTCATTATTCCATATATCTAAATTGTAAACAAAAAAATTTTATATTATTTTTTTAAATTTGCAGGAGTTGTCTAAAAGGAATACAAATAACAAAGCGCAGAAGTTGGTAAATGATTGACATAGGTTGAAATCTATTGCTACACATCGTTTTGATAAAGTAATTTAACTTTTTTATTTATTATTTAAATGTATATTTTGTTAGTCAGCTTCTTATTCATTATTTAATTATTTTCATCCTTTATTTTCTTATAAAAAATAAACAGAGAAATAAAGATACTAGTGAGCTAAAGTTGGTTCCCAAAAATTTTAGGAATCGACACACGTATAGATCAGGGGAGTAGGTGCATCTGATTCCTCAGGAGTAATATGTAAGTTAATTAAATTTTATATTTTAAATAAAATTTTATGAATATATCTTATAATATTTATTATTAAATTTTATTTTAATAATTTTAAGCGAAGATGACTGAACTAGTGACTCAGCATGTACAGTCCAGTGTATTATCCACTAACTTGCCTGGGACTTCTATACAGATAGATGGGGCTGTTATCACTAATAAGGTATTTGGCACTCATCGAGGGTACAAGAAGGCTATTGGGCGTGTGCTGACTAGTCATTCCTATCATTCAATAGGCACTTCTAGCGTTGGAGGGAGCTTATAATACGTCTCAGGTTGGTGAGTTACAAGAGCAATTACAGCAGAACCGAGATGAGTTTCAGCAAAGCTAGTAGTAAATTCAGGAGCAACAACAGCAAATACAGTAGCAGCTTGGGAGTTATCTTACTAAGATCACTTCCATTCTTAGACAGCAGAGTATCGTTCTACCACCACCTCCATTTGCTGCTACACCACCTGGGTCGAGTAGATTTGCCACTGCACTTGCTGCCCAGCCACCTGGTCCTTCTCAGCCATCACTATCATTTTATCATCCCCATCACCAGGATGATGATGATGATTCTGGCACAAATAAGGATGCATCGACATATTTGCACCTTTCTTTCCCGTAGTATATTATGTATATATATTTTCATATATACACATTTACATGAATTGTGTATATATAATTTATTCATATATATACTGTTTATATAGTTATTTTATGAGTATTCATTTTTATATATTGGATCAAATTATTATACATTATTATTAGTACTGTTGATGTATTGTAATTATATAATTTACATTAAATTAAAATTAATTTAAAAAAGATAAATATAATTTAATTGACTTAAAATAAAGAATATTTTAGATTATGTTATTAAATATAATATATTATTTGAATTACATTTAATTATAACTTCAATTCCAATTTAAATTTTTAAAAAAATTTCAAAAAACTTTCGGCGACAACAAAAGTCTCAGTTTTAGCAATAACAAAGTCGTCGTTGAAGGTCTTGACTTTCAATGATGACACTTATCATCGCTAAAAAGTATTTTTAAATTTTTTTATTTTTTTAATTAGACCTATAACGATAACAAATATCGTTGGTGAAAATGAAAATTCAAAATTTTTTTAATTTTAAAAATGTTTTCTATGATGACTCTGTCATCATTGAAGGCTATACTTTTTGTGACGACAAATTGTCATCAGTGTTAGTGGTTTCACCTACGAAGTTATGCCGATGACATTTTCACTGATTATTTTTGTA